>AP025040.1:38953193-39255094 GCA_036186865.1 Eustoma russellianum
ATATATATATATATATATATATATGTGTGTATATATATATATATATATATTCAGATTTTTTTTAAAAAAAGCACATTCACATATATTCCAACGTACTACCGACACATTATATATTTTACGTACGTACGTTAACGTCACACCACTATACTTAACTCATATTTATGAGTATATTCAGGTCTTATATCATATGATATAAGTCATGGTGACGACAAAATTATTACGACACGTTAAAAGGTTCTAAACCAAAAATTGTCGTATCGAGCGAATACCGAAACTTCGCCAACGTGTCACGTACTTGCCATATATAGATGGCCAGCCCCTACACTTCAAAAATGGCCACAAATTTCGTGGCTTACATGGTATGTGCAGCCATAAAATCATTTCATGTTGGTATACACAAATCACCCTCAATTAAGGCCAAATTATGGAGATTCTAAATTCAATTTTGTCACATGTTGGACGCCACTTTAGATCAGTCTAAGTGCTGAATATTAAAGTTTAATTTATATATATTATGTTTAACATAATATATATAACATGTGCAAAAAGTTGGAATTTAATTAGAGAAAAATCGGGTAATTGATAAACGTCGAAAATTCGGTTTCTACGTACACGACACATGGAACATTTTTGGCATGGCATATAACATGTATCTAGACACTTTTTACATACTTCATACATTCTAAAGTGTTCTAGAAAAATCAATTAAGAGCTGATTAGAATATACCATGTGTGTATAATTATATGTGCACTATTTTAGAAAGTTTGCAAAAATAAAATTCAGCACATGTAAAACTATCATACACACCTAGCTCAGCATTATTGGAGCATATTTGGAGCTTTGTTGGCATCTTGATTGGTCAAGAATGAAGCATACAATGTTGGTGACATAAAGAAAGGAACTACAAAAGGTAACATTTCAAATTTTGTCACGTTCGTGACACATGCTGAAAATTCAGCATGTGTTATCTTGAGCTGGCCGATTTTTGCACTAAGTAATACCATATTTTACTATCTTGAATCATGTGGATTAATTGGAAGATGTTATGGCAATATTTTGAATATTTTATGGAATAAATATGGTGATATCTTTGAATATCACACATGCTGAAAATTTTAGCATGTGTGGGAATGTACTTGGCCGAATTCATGGACTTATTGGTGACTAATTTTTATTCCAAATTTAGTGAAAATGTTATGTACTAAATGATGATTGATTTCTTCTTTATTTTCAAGGAATAAATCAAATACAAACTTGGCAATAATTTGAATTAAGAGAGAATGTCACATGCTGAAATTTCAGCATGCACATGGCCGAAATTTTGATGGAAATTTGGAGTTAGTTGTCTTTCTAATTATGTGGGATGATTATGTGATGGAAATAATTGTATGGATAATTGGCACATGATTTTTGAGGTTTATTTTCAGATTTATCTAGTCATCAAATGATGACAACTTCCATCCAATCAATGAGTGCCAAGTAAGCAAGAACTTAATGATCATCCAATGAGAAGTTGCCAAGTAAGCAAGGAAATGTCACAATGATGCAATATACTCTTCCAAGGACTTAGAATATAATTTTCAAGAGGAAGAGGAGGGCTATAAGGGGCGGCCATCATTGATAAAAGAAAAGAAGAGAGCAAGACAAAAACAACACAAGTCTTACAAGCTTAAGAGATTAAAAAAACGTTTTCCTCTCTTCTTCTACACTCTCTTTCTTTCTTCTCTCTAAAAGCCTATTGTACTCATATTCATACATTTGAATAGGCTTCATATAGACCACCACATACTCTCTTTATTGTTGTAAAAGATTGATCAAGGTGTGATAAATCTTGCACTTGCAAGGTGGTGGTGTTCGTGATCGTTGTATTCACATACAAGGTTTGTAAAGGGTTAGAGTTGGTGTGTAAATCCATCAACCCTGTGTGGTAAGGTGTTCTTTGTGCTTTGTGATTAGTGCTAACCGAGGAAGGTGTCCTCGAAGACTGGAGTAGGTTGTTTTAACGAAGCAGTATAAAATTTCTGGTGTTATTTACTTTCAGCACTGTGCATTATTTTTAATCACGTTCGTAAAAATAGTAAACGAATTTTAAAAATAACGAAAATTTCCAGAATCATAGCCAAAAGGCTTAAGGTTAATTTGGCGCAAGTTTCAACCCTTTTGGATAACTATAAGTCATTCAAACGTCAAAAGTTCTGAGACTAGTACAGTCTGATTTTCAGGCTTGTAAAGGTTGAGACTTTGTACGTATTTGACTAACTTTCAAAAGAATTTTTCAAAACTGTTTCAAAATAATTAAATACAACTAATAAGGGGTTAGTCATTAAATTTTCAGAGCATTTGGAGTTACGGATAAATATGAATTAATTTTTCAAATCAGACTACCGTTTCTGGCAGATCAATCTGACCACCAACGATTTTTCAAGGGCTTAGAGGTTGAATTTTAATCTGAAATTTTTAGAAGATACTTAGAATATCTGAGACTAAGTTCTCTCCAAATTTCAGAATTTTTGAATACGTGCAACCTAGTTTTCAAAACTGGTCCTGAAAACAGAAATTGTTTTCAGAAGTTGGGTTTTTGGTTTAAAACAATTTTAAAATCCACATTTTCTGCACCCACTATTCAACCCCCCTTATAGTGGTGCCTTGCAGATCCTACAAGTAGTATCAGAGCAAGAACACTCACAACTAAAGGATCCAACGATCTAAGTGAGATGGCAACCACAAACTTCAAAACCGAGCAAGAAGGTATGTCCAGTCAAAGGCCTCCTCTCTTTGACGGTGAGTCTTTCATTCAATGGAAGTTAAGAATAAAACTTTTTCTTATGGCAATTGATATTAATCTTCGGTCAATTATAGAAGATGGTCCATTTGTTCCATCAAAATTATCCACTGTAGATGGAGTCACACTAGAGGTCGTTAAGCCTAGACAAGAGTATACTAGTGATGATAAAAAGAGGCTGAGCATGAACACTAGGGCTATGCAATTACTTCTAAATGGACTAAGTAAAAGTGAATCTAGCTATGTTTCAAATTGTTCTAGTGCTCAAAAAATGTGGAGAATTCTTGAAATAAAACACGAAGGCACTAGTCAAGTGAAAGAGTCCAAGATCAACATGCTTATGTCCACACTCGAGTCATTTAAATTATTGCCAAATGAATCTATCGTTGATATGGATCTTCGCTTGACTAACATTTACAATTCTCTTGAGTCTCTTGGCAAAGCCTTTACTATGCACGAAAAGGTACAAAAGGTCTTGCGAAGCCTTCCATCCGAGTGGGACCCTAAGTAACAGCCATAAAAGAACGCAAAGAAACTAAATCGATTAAGATGGAAGAACTAATTGGATCACTTAAGGTATATGAGAACAAACTCACCATTAGGAAATCGGAATCATCATCAAAACAAGGAAAGACTATTGCATTTAAATCAAATGAATACGTCTCTACTTCTTCCGATCACGTAGATGATAGTGATTCTGAATCAGATAACGATGACTTAATTTTATTGGCTAAAGGCTTAAGAAAATTCATGACAAAGTCATTTAGAAACAAAACCAAGGCTACTTCGACTAAAAGAAATAAGAAAAAGACAAATGACAAGGATGTTAATGTTATGAATGCGGTAAACTTGGACATCTATCATATGACTGCCCTAATAAGGACAAGCAAACAAACAAACAACCTGACAAGGAACGGACCAAGAATAGACTCGTCTCAGAACCTAAGCAAAGAAAAAGAGCTCTCGAGGCCTCCACTTGGAGTGATACATCTGATTCCGAGACCAAAACAGAAGAGGAGACTGCACAAGTATGCTTTGTGTCCAAAGCATCAAACGAGGTATCATCTCACTCTGATTCTGACTCCGAGCCTTCTTATGATGATCTTTTTAGTCAGTACTTAGAATTACATAAATTTACTAAGACTCTCGCGAAAGAAAAGAAGCGATTAATTGAAGACAAGAAGATGTTAGAATCTTCTAACGAGAATCTTGTCGCTCAATTAAACGATTCAAAAGAAGAGTCTTCATGCATCATTAATGCATTAAAGTCAGAGGTCTCATCATTTACCACACAAAATAATGAAATGAAATCTAAGATTTCAAATTTGAAATCAAGGAATACGGACTTAGAGAAAATGATGAAACAGTTTGATACGGGATCTAACATGCTAGATCGTATTATTTTATCACAAAAGCATGATAGTGATAAAACGTGATTAGGATACATTGAAACAAATGAAGTATCCATTAAACCAACCAAGTTTGTCTTGTCTAAGAAAGTAGACACTCCAAAAGAAAATACGGCGTCTAAGATGACGCAAAGACCCCTCTCCCCTCATCTCGTCGTACTTCTTCTTCTATCATGCGAAATATAATTATGTGCCATGTAGGTATAAGAAGAAACAAGTGATGCATACACGACATTCATTTCATCCATCTAGATCACGCACTATGCACACCAACACAAGGATATATAAAAAACGCACTCAATATGACACATATAAAGGAGTACTCGGCAAAAGGCCCAAAGTCCACTCACCACATGTCTACTACATTGCACCTTCATCTACATTCTTGCCATTTGCTAGACCGAGAAGGATCATCCAAGTATGGGTACCGAAAGGTACTTTTACTAAGAGGTAAATAACTAACTCGTAAGGAACCAAAATTAATAGGGTACCTAAATCACTTGTGTACATTGCAGGGAATCCACACATTAAAAGACAAATCTATCAAGTGGTTCCTTGACAGTGGTTGCTTGAGGCACATGACGGGTGACCCGAGCTTGTTCACTAAATTGAAGAAGGTCACAAAAGGAGGATCCATGACCTTTGGAGACAACAATAAAGGCAAGATCATCGGAAAAGGTACAATTGGAAATCCAAGCACCCTTCAAATCTCAAACGTCTTTTTGGTAAGCAACTTATCCTATAATCTTCTTAGCATTTCACAATTTATTGACAATGGTTTTGATGTGTGTTTTACTCACCCATATTGCAATATAATAAATAAAAATAGAGAAACATTCTTAAAAGGAAAACGGAAAGGAAAAATCTTTACTCTTTCTATGAATGATATGGTAGACGCCAAGGTTAAGTGTTTCATGTCAAATGAACCTAACGTAAATTTGTGGCATAGACGTTTAGGACACATTGGCATTTCTACACTTGAAAAACTTCAACGAAAGAACCTAATACGAGGATTGCCTACACTTGATTTAGACAACTTTCAGTTGTGTGAATCTTGCATAAAAGGCAAACAAACACGCAAGTCACTAAAACCTAAAAATGAAATAAGCACAACTAGAGTTTTAGAATTATTACACATCGATTTGTTTGGTCCTAGTCGCACTACGAGTCTTGGTGGACGTCACTATGCTTATGTGATTGTTGATGATTTTTCTCGTTATACTTGGACTTTGTTTCTTGCACATAAGGATGATTGTGCCATTGAGAATGCGAAACTAATAAAACAACTTGAAAATCAACATGGTGTCAATGTGAAAAGGATAAGAAGCGATAGAGGCGGTGAATTTAAAAACAAGGACATGATTTCATTTTGCGAAGAAAAAGGAATTAAACACGAGTTTTCGCCACCTAGAACTCCACAATTAAATGGAGTAGTAGAAAGAAAGAATAGGGCATTACAAGAAATTGATAGAACCATGTTGCATGAGAATAAATTGCCTAGATTTTTGTGGAGGGAAGCCGTAAATTGTGCATGCTACATAGTTAATCATTTGTCTATTAGAAAGAAAATTAATAAGACGCCTTATGAGATATTAAATAATCACATGCCTAAAATTGATTACTTTCATGTATTTGGTTGTAAATGTTTTGTTTTAAATACGAAAGATAATTTAAATAAGTTTGAACCAAAATCAATTGAATGCATGTTTGTTGGATATTCTGTGAATTCAAAAGCATATAGATGTTATGATCCCCTCACTAGACAAATTCTAGAATCCATCCATGTGAAGTTTAATGAATTTGGTGAGATTTATAAAGATAAAGAATATGATGATGATTTTGAACTGAAACCCGTGTTGAATGATGATGATGGCACGCATGATACGCATGATACACTAGAAATGCATGATCACTTAGAAATGCATGAGAACATATAAAATAATCAACCAAGATGGCATAGAGATCACCCACATGATCTCATTATAGGCGATATCACTCACGGTGTGCGACCACGTAGATATAAATCCGGATGAAATAAATCAATTTCATGCATTGATTTCCGAATTTGAACCTAAAAATGTGCATGATGCTTTGAGTGATTCTTCTTGGATTGATGCTATGCATGACGAACTTAATCAATTTGTTAGAAATGAGGTATGAGATTTGGTGCCACATAAGACTATAATAGGCACAAAGTGGGTGTTTAGAAATAAAATGAATGGAGAAGGAAAAGTTGTTAGAAATAAAGCTAGACTTGCAGCACAAGGATATAATCAAGAAGAAGGAATTGATTATGATGAGACATTTGCACCCGTAGCACGCTTAGAAGCCATATGACTTTTACTTGCTATTGCCTGCATGAAATATTTTAAACTCTATCAAATGGACGTGAAAAGTGCATTATTAAATGGCTTTATACAAGAAGAGGTATACGTGAAACAACCACCCGGTTTTGAAGATTTGAAACATCCCGATCACGTGTACAAACTAAAGAAGGCACTATACGGTCTAAAGCAAGCACCTAGAGCATGGTATGATCATTTTGCTACTTTCCTTTTAGAAAATAGTTTTAAAAGAGGCACTATAGATAGTACTCTATTTTTAAAACAAGATAAACCGGATTTACTCATTATTCAAATTTATGTTGATGACATCATTTTCGGCTCCACTTCACATAAACTTGTTGAAGATTTCGAAATTTGCATGAAATCGGAATTTGAAATGTCTATGGTCGGTGAATTAAATTACTTTCTTGGCTTGCAAATCAAACAAACCAGTAAAGGTATCCATATTAGCCAAGTTAAGTATATAAATGATATGCTTAAAAAGTTCAATTTTGAAAATTTAAAACCATCTCCCACCCCTATGAGTGTCACAACTAAATTAGATAAAGATGAACATGGTAAGGATTTTGATAATGCCTTATATAGATCTATGATTGGTTCTTTGCTATATCTTACTGCTAGTAGCCTGATATCATGTTCAGTGTATGTATGTGTGCACGTTTTCAAAGTCAACCTAAGGTGTCTCACTATAATGCCGTGAAAAGAATATTCTGATATATTAAGCACACACCCACCTTAGGCATTTGCTATGATAAAGACTGCGAATTTAACTTGCATGCCTACACTGACGCAGATTATGGTGGATGTAAAATAGATAGAAAAAGCACGAGTGACACTTGCCAATTTATAGGAAATTCACTTATTTCATGGTTTTCTAGAAAGCAAGCCAGCGTCGCACTATCCACCACTGAAGCTGAATACATGGCACTTAGTCTTTGTAGCACACAATTGCTATGGCTAAAACAACAACTCTCTGATTTTTGGTATCACAGTACAACGTATTCCTATATATTGTGATAGTATGAGCGCTATCAACTTGTCTAAGAACCCCGTACTACACTCTAAGGCCAAGCATATAGAAGTACGTTATCATTTTCTTCATGATCACGTAAGTAATTTTGATATTGTCTAGATCACGTATGCACAGAGGCACAAGTAGCATACATTTTTACTAAGGCATTAAATCAAGCCACGTACAAAAATCTTCGTTCTAAATTAGACATGATTTCTGCTGATTTGCTTTGATTGTCTTTCCATATTTACATGCATTTTTTATTGACTTTCCAAAATAAAGGGAGAGAGAATGCATGATTTAAGGGGGAGAGAGAAACTGATTGCATAAATCAAGAGGGAGCGAATTTGAAATTTGAAAGTCGAAATTTGAATTATGCACAATTGGAGGGGAACAACAAGATTTAAATCATGTATGTAGGTTATTTTGTAAATCATCAAAACGGGGAGATTGTAGAGAAAAAGGGGTTTGAGTGATTACAAAATGCATGATTTAAATAAACGTGTATTAAAGAAATGCTTGACAAATTTCATGACATGACACGTTGTTGCATAAAACTTGCCTTATATAGTTCATAAATAATGTTGTCGTACTAACGAGCCATGAAGCTTTAAAGCTTACATCAAATGGCAAGCATGTGTTGTGTTTGAACTATTTTCAGGTGACATCATTAATGAACTAAACTAGTTCATTAAGTGAAGTACTTAGTTAAATAAACTAAGTAGTTCATTAAAGGAAGCTATATTTGGAAAAAGCACAAAGGCAACAAGTTGAAGAAAGAAAAGTTCTCCACTCCCTTATATCACACGTTTTTCAATATATATATATATATATATATATATATATATATATATATATATATTCAGATTTTTTTAAGAAGACACATTCACATATATTCCAACGTACTACCGACACGTTATATATTTTACGTACGTACGTTAACGCCACACCACTATACTTAACTCATATTTATGAGTATATTCAGGTCTTATATTATATGATATAAGTCATGGTGACGACAAAATTATTACGCACGTTAAAAGGTTCTAAACCAAAAATTGTCGTATCGGGCGAATACCGAAACTTCGCCAACGTGTCATGTACTTGGCATATATAGATGGCCAGCCCCTACACTTCAAAAATGGCCACAAATTTCGTGGCTTACATGGTATGTGCATCCATAAAATCATTCCATGTTGGCACACACAAATCACCCTCAATTAAGGCCAAATTGTGGAGATTCCAAATTCATTTTTGTCACATGTTGGGCGCCACTTTAGATCAGCCTAAGTGCTGAATATTAAAGTTTAATTTATGTATATTATGTGTAACATAATATATATAACATGTGCAAAAAGTTGGAATTTAATTAGAAAAACATTGGGTAATCGATAAACGTCGAAAATTCGGTTTTCTACGTACACGACACATGGAACATTTTTGGCATGGCATATAATATGTATCTAGACACTTTTTACATACTGCATACATTCTAAAGTGCTCTAGAAAAATTAATTAAGAGCTGATTGGAATAAAGGTTGGCCACTTTAGATCAGCCTAAGTGCCTTCCTATTCTTCATCTTCGCGCAAGTCAGCTCATTCCAAGAACCGCTGGAATCGATCATTAAATTCTTGGTCGGCAGTTGAGTTATAAAGGTTGGCCAGTCAAGGATCTTCTTTGTTCAGCTCTGAATGAATCTCTGAGCACACGTCAATGACCTTTGTTTGGCCGACCTCCATGGCTGAACTCTGCAGCAAAATCATGTTTTCTTCAAACAGTTGGGATCTCCTAAAATCAGCAACTGTTTTGACCTCAGTTTCGGGCAATTGTTGACGTAGTTGACCCAACTACTCTTCAAAGGTATTGCTTCCCTGCAATAGTTCAGCCTTGTCCTTCTTCAAGACCTCAATCTCAGTCAAGGATTGAGTAGAAACCATCTCCAAGTCGGCCACTTTATGTTCCAACTCATCCACCTTGGAGTTGAAAGTGACCAACCTCATCTCTACATCCTCCGCCCTTTACTGGAATGTGGATACCTCGATCTGCAGAGTGTTGATCCGCTGAGTCAGCCTGGCTCTTTGCTGATTGGCCTCCTCAAGTTCCCGGGACTTGACTTGGAGATCTTCATAAAATTTTTCTCCATGAGCCAAGGCCTCCAACTCTTGAGCTCGGACCTACCAAGGTAGCGAAGTGAGGAAGAAGACAAGTGAAACTAAATGAACACTTAGAAAAAGTTTCATGTACTTACCAGAGCAATGTTGGAATGGAGGACCTCCTTCAGATTCTCCCAGGGGGCTGCTTCGAACTTCCGCTGATCCAGGGGCAGAACAACCACTTTATTCAGCTTTTTAGCTATGGCTGGATCCACAGCAAAATCACCCTCTGAAAACCCAATAAGGATTGGGTCATGCGACTCAGCTGGCTGAGGCAGGGTTTCCTCAGCTGGCTCAGCTGAAACCGCTTCCAGGGTCCGAGACGGTCCTGCATCTCGGCCACTGGAGCCTTCGCACTTTTGCCTTTTTCTTGGGCGAAGGCTCGAGCCTTCACCAGCTTCTGCCATCTCAGCAAATTCAGCTGAGGCCTGAGGTTTGGGTTGGACCTCAGACTCGTCATCTTGGATCTCAATTGGCAGATCTACAAGAAACATCAAATGAGTCAGAACCAAATCACAACCAAGTAAAAGACTTGGGTTGAAGAAATTTTAGTTACCTAGCTGGGGCTCTTCTTACATGGGCTCGGCTGCAGGAGGAACCAGGGGCAAGGCTGGAGGAGAGGCCCCCCCAACAGAGGAAAGAGCAGCCATTCTTCTGGCCTTACGAGCTCTTTTCCTGGTTGCCGCCTTGAGTTGCCAGAAGCCATTGAGCCTGCATTAAGAATGAGATGGTTATTAACTGAAAGTCAAAAAAATACTAAATGTAAAGCGCATCAAGACCGACCTCTGACAATGATCAAGTTGTCGGGAGAAAAGGGCAGATAATTCTGACCCACTGCCGCGTGGCTATGGTCGGCCGCCATCAAAATGTCGTAGTCCACCTTTTGCCAATCAATGACGATGGGCATACTCCGAAGTCTGGCTGCCTCATCACAGTAGTCTGGGCCCGGCTTAATATTGTCTGCCCTGTCAGACTTCCAGATGTTCCCCTTCGGCAGCTCAACCTTCTTGACGTAAAAGAATCTACCTTTCCAATTTTTGTTAAAGGTAGGGATATTAACAGCAAAGGAAAAATCGCAGTTAGAGGCTCGCTTGTTGAAATAATACCAGCTATGCGGGGCCCGACAAGCTAAAAAGGCTCTAAAAACATGAGTGTTAAAAGGAGACTCGGCTACTCTAAGAAAAAGGAGATGGCAAAGGATAAGTTTCAAGCCATTGGGCTGAATTTGAGGAATTCTAAGACCATAGGCACGAAGTATTCTAACAAGGGGTTCAGGAATAGGAAGGCTGAACCCCGACTTAAAATAGTCCTCGTAGACTGCTTCATAATCCTTTGGAGGATCGTAAGCAGTCTGACCAGGCAGAGGCAGAATTGGTCCGAACCGATCCGGTCAATTCTATGAGTCTTACAGATCCGACCCAGATCGGCCTCGGGCAAAGAACAATAAGATTCTTGGACAAGAGAAGAAGGTAGACCTCTTTCAAGGACCCCTGTAAAAAGAGAGGGAACCCTCCCCAAAATGGAGGGGTTTACAGATGCTGGAGCAAGAGCAATCCTTGCTTGCTCCGGCGAGGAGTCAACCACTGTGAGAGCCCTGTTGTACTGAGCAATGTTACCAGTGGTCCGACGCAGATTACTTATCGGACGATCATCAGCAGAGACCATCCTCCCAGACGGAGATGGAGAATTTGAATTCCCTCCACCATCGGCGGTAAAAGAAGCGCCCTCAGAAAAATTATGGGAATCGCGAGAAGAAGCAGACATGATGAAAAGAAAAGGAAGGAAGACTTACAGAAAAGTTGAGAAAAATGAAGAAGAAGGCCGGAGAAGATGAAGAAGACCGAAGGAAACTGAGATTGCCGGAGAAATCTGGAGAAAGCATGCCGGAGAAGAAGAGTATGAGAGAGCAGAAAGCAGAAGAAGAGATTTTTAAGTCTGAAGGATCTATTTATAGGTCTCCATCTCGGCAGCCTAAGGGTCACCTCGATGCATCCGCCCTCGATCTCTGTAACCGCCGAAAATGAAAAGGTGTATAACTGACGCCTCGTACTCTGCACAGACAGTAAATGCGTAGAGCAGCCTAATCAGAGGCAGACACGTCACACTTGAAAGGACAACTCATTAAAAGCTCTGAATCGATTAGCCTGCCCTTCCTGGTCAGCTTGGACAAACTAATCTGGGGGCAAATGATGAGCCAAAAAATATTCAGTTAGTCAACAAATAGTCAATGACAAATTAAGGTTTGAGATAACTCCTGCAGCTCGGCAGGAGTGCATTTCTGCTCGGTCATCTTATGCCTTTAGCTGAAGCAAGCTTATTAATACAGCTAAGGCAAATTCAACTATAATTCTTGGTCAGCTCGGCCACATGCCTGAGTCAGGTCGGCACTTGCTCAACATGACCAAGACTGGTTAGGTATGAAGTCATCTTGAAAGGACAGCTTGACCTATTGCACTTCGGCTCGGCAAAGCTTTAGTCAAAGCTACTGCTCACAGTCAACCTCGGCGAGTAAAGAAATCAACAGTGCACAACTTTCAAAGGACACTTATTCAGCTTGGCCTCGGATTGACTTTGGCCTCGGCTTCATGCTAGCATTGCGTTCTAATCTCAGATAAGATCAGAAGAAGATATTATCTGTTTGCATCTGGGACCTACCAAGGCAGTTCTGCAGAATACTTTCCAGGTGTCAAGCATCGACTGGCTCAGTACAAGGTCATCATTACAGGCCGACCTATATAACATAGAGTCAGCCACTGCCACAGCTACGGTCTCAGGCATTTGTTCCATCCTACTGCAGCTCTGCACCAGATAAGACAGCCGTCGCAGGCACACCACAATCCCATCATCGGGCAAGGGGTCAGACCTCCTCAATATTGGGTATAAATATCCTTCTTTCCAGACGGGAGGGGGATCCGACTTTTGGAACAACTTCTGGAGCTTTCGTCTATGAACTCCATCTCGGCCAATACATAAACAGCCAAATACTCAGCGAGATCTTATAACAGGTTTCATCTAAACCTTATTCCAGCATAAATTGCCTACTCAAAACACCCATAACTGACTTAAGCGCCAGACGGTTTTTCCGGGGCAGCGCTCTAGGACCTCTAACGTTTCTCTTCTTTCTCAGATTCCATCGACGGATAGACAGAGAGATAACAGCATACAACTCGGGTCATCTCTGATCCATCCGGTGAGCAATTCTGGTCTCATGAAAGAGTATTATATGTTATTAAATGCATGCATTCAAATCGGCAGAAACGAAACAACAAATATGTGGCTATTTATTGCATATGATATAACATATTCCACCATATGGTACATACACATAATATACAACAACAACATTACATTATTGTCTTAGAGGCTCGCGTCTATGACGGGGTAACGTACGCATAATATATATGTCATAATAAATGCCAAGAACATAAATAAGTCACTTTAAAATGGTATACAAAGCAAAGGGACAGCTGCAAAAGCTTTTATTCATAAGGCAAGCCTTGTAGTTATACAAAAATAAGGGGATACAAAAGGGGCGAGTCTGAAGGTAGTATAGTATTGCAGGAAATATGGTTCAAAACATGCATATTATCAGCAGACCAAGACACATAAACTATCACATTAAGAAGCTTTCAAGGTGTTTCCAACATCGATAACAAAGCGATATCTAACATCCCCTCTGGCTAGGCGTTCTAGCGCGGTGTTCACATAGTCCATGGGAACAACCTCCACGTCAGCAGTTATGTTGTGCTCTGCTGCAAAATTGATCATTTCTTGCATCTCCATTGACCCACCAACATTACTTCCTGCCACCATCTTTCTTCCTGCTCATTTTATCAAATTAGATACATTGAGTAACACATGGTCATCGGTAAACAACCTCTATGGTTGCGTACATCCGATCTCCCTATACCCCGTCATAGCCGGGAGCCTCTAAGACAATGAGGTAATGTTGTTGTTCTGTAAAATTTATGCATGAGGGATAATAAAAGGGACTTTTACTAGAACATACCTAAAACCAAGGATGCAGCTGGAAGATCAAGTGGCTCAGCTGGTACTCCTAATAAGACAAGCTTCCCATGATAGTTCAGCAGGCCGAGTAATGGCAGTAGAGGGTGCTTAGCAGATACACAATCAACTATTCCATCCATTGTGCCCATTGCTGCCTATCAAAAATAAGACAATTTATATAATTAATTCACAATAGCAAACTAATATCACCTTGGTTGGTATTAGGAATATAGTAAAAAAATGCACTTCTGGTGGATGAAGTCCACATCAGAGACTGTCCAATGCACCACCAACAACAACAACATTACCCCATTGTTTTAGAGGCTTCTGTCTATGGTGTGGTATGGGAGGTTGTATGTGCGCAACCATACCCTTGTGTTAGAAATACACAGAGGTTGTTTCCCGATGACCCATAATGAAAATTGCGTCAACCTGTGTCGATCAACTGCTACTTCACAATATAAGAAACGCACCCACTTTGGTGAGTCATTTTGCTTTATTCTATCATATTCCAAATTCAAGGAAGAGTCTGTCCAATGCACCAAAAATATGACAATAACTCGCACATGAAACCTTTTTCACTAGTAATACATTTAACAGATGCTTAACTATAACACCCTTTGTCACACACCCGTAAAAGGATTGAAGATGATTTGGTATAAACGGCTGCTCTAAAGTATCAAAAATCAACTCAATTTTCGAGCAAATAAAGAATTAGTGTTGTTATACCTTTGCTGCCGTTGGGATATACTGGTTATGATTGATTGATGCTTATACTCTAGCCTGGCAGGTCCAAGTCTTGGAGCGTTAAACATAATCTTTTCTCTTTTTTTTTTTTTTTGACTCTACAGGATAAGATGTATAAGCCTACCTGCATTTCAGCCTCATTTCGGCTCACCAGAAATGCATCAGCGCCAAGATGATGTATAGCTTCATCCTTCTTGTCCGGGGATCTGCTGATCACAGTCACTTTAGCACCAAAGGCCTTAGCAAACTTAACAGCCAAATGACCAACACCCCCAAGGCCATTAACTCCTATATGTTTTCCTGGTTCAGTGAAGCCATAGTATTTCAATGGACTATACACAGTGGTTCCTGCACAAAGCAATGGCGCGCCAGCGTCTAGTGGCAATGTGTCTGGGAAATGAACAACAAAATGCTCATTGCACACCATCTCATTGGAATACCCTCCATATGTTATGCTTCCATCAAAGTAGCGTGCCGAGGCGGTTTGCACCATTTTAGGACAATAGTTCTCTAGGTCTTCAGAACAATTAGCACAGCTACGGCATGATCCAACTAAGTATCCAACTCCTACTTTGTCTCCAATTTTGACCTTTGTGACCTTGCTCCCTATCTCTGTAACTTCACCAACAATCTCATGCCTACAATCAAGATGGACTTAAGTACACATATATACGATAATTATCTTAGGTCAAATATCTATTCACGCAAAATCGAAAATTCTTTATTAACTTCATTTCCATTTCCAATAGAGTCAATGACATACTCTTCCTTGACTTTCGAATATGATGGAATAAAGCAAAATGACTCTCTAAATTAGCTGCGATTTTTATATTGTGAAGTAGTGGTTGATCGACACGCAATTTTCATATGGGTCATCGGGAAACAACCTCTATGTGTTTCTAACACATGGGTATGGTTGCGTCTATCCGAACCCCCACCCCACCATAGGCGGAAGCCTCAAAGGCAATGGGGTAATGTTGTTGTTGTTGCTGCTGCTTTATTAACTTATGATTAACTACAACAACAACATTACAACATTGTCTTAGAGCCTCCCGCCTATGGCGAAGTATGGGGGATCGGACATACGCAACCATACTCATGTGTTAAAGACACACATGATTGTTTTCAGATGACCATAATGAAAATTGCGTCAAGCTGTGTTGATTAAATGCTACCTCACAATATAATAAGCGCAGCCAATTTAGTGAGTCATTTTGCTTTATTCCATCATATTCTAAAATCAAGGAAGAGTGTGTTCTTGACTCCATTAAAAATGGAAAAACTTATGATCAATTACTAAAGCGAGCATATTGTTAAGACCAAGAGAATTGTGATTTTAAATTTGTCATCATGTTTACAACTTTGTTGAAATGTGGAAGGAAAAAACTAGTAGTGAGAATCAAGAAGGTTACCCTGGCACAAGAGGGTAGATAGAAACACCCCAATCATTCTTGAGGAAGTGAAGATCGGTATGACACACTCCACAAAAGAGAACCTTAAATCTAACATCATCCTTCAATGTTTCCCTGTAAAATGTATATCAGCAACAACAATATTTTCCCATTACGTTAGAGGCTTCTATATATGGCAGAGTATGATGGGTCACAAGATCCATTGCGTACTCATTCGAGAGAGCGATTAAAAAAGAATACTCAATTCAGTATCATATCATCGTAATTTTGCTAAATGAGACACATAAGAGAATGCATGAAATGGGGAAAATCGCACTGCTGTTTATTTACGAAATAAGCTGTCTAACGTCAGATTCTAAACTAAGGCGTCCATCATTACATCTGCATCTAACTTATGCCTCAAGATAATATTTTAACCGCAAATTAGTATTTTTTTAATATTTGAAAAATGAAAAAAGTGGAGAATCGCTTTCAAAAGGCCACCATTCTTGGAGAGAGAAAATTTCTCTGTTACCTGTTGACTCACAAACTAAACGGAATACAAGGTGAAAGTTTTTAAAATATCAGTTGTAAGATGACATGTCTTGCAAATGATATGCATAACATATGATCCCTACCAAGGTAACATCTCATTTTGATTTGTCATAACGTTATTGGTTAATAACTAAATACGCAGTCTTTAGCAATAATATCCTACACAAAATAAAGACAACCTTTGTTTTCGTTCAAGAGAATGATAGCTAAGTAACAATAAGATTTACATAAATTTATGTTGGTAGTGGATCAACTAGTGATACACTAAAATGATGTCATGTAAGATTCATCTAACTGATTGGCAAAAATAAAAAACAACATTGATCATATACATTTAATTAATGTTGAAATAACTTATCATAGTTGCTCCGTGAATATTTTAAAAGTTGCAATTTGTTTGGACATTGTTATGTGCATGACACCCACGATCAACTCAGAGAAACTCATAAATTTCTATCCCAAATACAATTTTGAGCATACAAAAGTAGAGAAACAAAAAAAAAAAAAAAGAAACTGATAAAGGTAGGTACCTTCTGGAGAAATTGAAAGGAGAAAGAACACCAGATGAATCTCTAGCAGCCCATCCATGAGCCTTCCGGGGATGCTCTTCTTCTGGAGATTTTCCGGCCATTTTTTTTTATTTTAGTATTAAGAATGGATTGATGATTCAACGAGGAAATCAAAAGGAGGAATTTATGCACATGGCAGTGGGTAACTTTGGCCCATATATAAGGAACCAGTCGGAGAATCGTAGGAAAATTTAGTGCTGTCCTTTTCTGCTCCAAAATATCTACAAGTCAAAAGTGATCCAAGTTTGGGCATATACATCGTCCTCTCATTCCTATCTAGAAATTATTTCTACAATTGAACCCTCTTATAAAGAATAATCGTATTATAAGGCGTAATAGTCACACATATTCAACAACAACAACATTACCTTATTGGTTTAGAGTCTCCGGCAAGGTATGAAGGGTCGGATGTACGCAACCATGCTCATGTGTTATAATACTCATATTTGTATATCATAAATATCTTTCCATTTTCAATAGAGTGAATGACACACTCTTTCTTGACTTTGGAATATGATGGAATAAACCAAAATGACACACTAAATTGGCTGCGCTTCTTATATTGTGAAGTAGCAGTTGATCGACACAGCTTGACGCATCATTATGGATCATCGGGAAACAACCTCTGTGTATTTCTAACACATGGATATGGTTGCGTACATCCTACCCCCGTACCCCGCTATATGCGGGAGTCTCTGACACAATAGGGTAATGTTGTTGTTGTTGATTCGTATATTATAAACAGAACCTCTTATTTTAAGTGAAATCTACTGTCAAATTTGAATACTCAAAGTGAAAAAATTAAGCATAAAACTACATAAGTTTATTATTTTTATTGAACGATACATATATGAATCCATACACAGTACATCTTTCGATGCATGTCTTATAATAAGATTAAATAATTCTGCTACTTCGGTATCCGTTTTTGAGAGTGGATCTCATCCGAAGTCATTCATAAAACTGATGTCACAATTGATTGCTTTTGTGTAAAATTTATTTCGAATTTTCGACCATTAAAACAAGTACAACAACAACATTACCTTATTTTTATTGTCTAAGAGGCTTGCTGGGGTATGAGGACTCGGATGTTATGCAATCATACTTATGTGTTATAAACACACAGAGGTTGTTTCTTGATGACCCATATTGATGCGTCAAGCTATGTCGATCAACTGCTATTTCGCAATATAAAGAACACAGACAATTTAGTGAATCATTTTGTTTAATTCTATCCTATTCCAAAGTCAAAAAAATGTATCTTTGTTTAATTTGGAAATGGAAAGAGACCATTAAAACAAGTAAATCAATCGATTTAAATGAATTATAGAGGACTACGTTGACTGATACTGCTTTTTTATTATTATTTTTCACCACATCTCAAATAGGGAATATAGATGGAAATTGTTTTACAAAAGAGAAGGAAGGAAATCTCAATGCGGGTCAGTTTAATCAAATCCCTTGAACGATACCGACAAACTAAACCACGTTATTTTCTAGGAATTTATACTTGAAATTTACTTATTCCAAGGATTTACGAAGCTTCCTCAAAATGAAAGATAACGCACATACGAAAAAGTGTAAAGAAAAAACCTTGATGCTATATGATGTAGAAATTATGAAGAACAACATATTAGAGGCTGAATGAACTTATTTCAGATTTTTGAGTTCTTCCGTCAGAATTTCACGTGGAAATGTACAAGTGTTTGCCTTTTATGAGGCTTGGAAGAGGTAAGACATCTCAAGCCACCAACGGCTATTTCTAACGGCTATATTCTTATTTACAATTGTTTATTGGTCCACTGAGCTAGTGGATCTTTGTACATTATATTCGTGTAAATACTTTTGTTGCACTGTTCCTCTGTTTATCTCTTTAGTGGTACCTCCGAGGTTTCTTATTTGTCTAAGTATTTCAGCTCGGCAGTGCTGTCTCTGTTGCTGTCGTTAATCTTTGTTCTGCTATTGTTTTTTTGCTCAGCGCAGCTTGGTCTATTTATTTATGCCTTCACCTCGTCTCCTCAGCTTGGCATCCTTCATTGTTGTTTTCTTTTAGTGCCTTCACTTCGTTACCTAGGCTTCGACATTCTTTCCTTTAGCTCAGATGCTTCATTATCTCGGCCTTTCCTTATTTTAGCTTACCTCGGCACTTCTTCTTCTAGCTTGGTACTCTATCTAGATTCTAACACTTTTCACCTTGGTGCTTTATCTTATCACCTCAGCATTGCATCGTTTCACTTCGGCACTGCTATCTATCACCTCGACAATGCATGTTTTTAGCTTAGCACTTCTTCTCAGCTTGAGTAATTTTGACCTCACCTCGGCTAGGCACCTCGATTCGGTACTTTTTCTACTTCTGCCTTACTTCAGCTTAGCCCTTAAGCTCGGCACTCTTTTGATCTTTCTGGTCTTTGATCCTCACCTCGGTATGTCACCTCGGCTCGGTACTCCTTCTTCTTTTACTTCAGCTAAGCATCTTAGCTCGGTTGTTCACTTTGTTTATTTCTGCAGACTCCTTCAACACTCCTCCTCAAGCTTGATGTATTTATACAACCAAGATTGACATTGTCTGCAGCACTTCTTTCAACAGTCTCCTTCAAGCTTGGTGTATTCATGAATACAACCAAGCTTGACTTCTTCTTGGTATGCTTCCAACCGTGGTCGGCTAGAAGCATCCAGTGAGTTCCTGAAAAACTCAAGACAAAAGAACTTGGAAATATTTATTAGTACAATTGTGCATGCATTATTATATTACAACTTATACGTAAGGTTTTTTTTATCTTGAATCAGAGTAGAATGAATAATTAATTTAAGGAGCAAATATTTATCATAATGATGCACTGAGGTATTGTATGTCAACATTTGCAAATAAAATTTTTCAAGTATATTTTATATAGAATGTACTGAGTTTCAGGTCAGCACCGACATTGGTGTTCTTAATTTCAAGTTGACACATTCTAAATTCATTATGGAGCAGATGGGTTCATAAGGTCTAATTGTGAATTTATTTAGATGCATGATTTTTGATTTGATGCACAGTTTCAGAAAAAATATGTAGTCTATTAGATGAATGTGTTTCAGCTCAGCACTTATTATTAGTTCATTTACGAAATACTCATCATAAATCCAGTGATTATGGTAATCCTACTTAGTCCAGCTCAGCATAATATAAGAATAATTTAAATCTGAGTACGTAGAAAGATAAGTAAGTAGATGCATGGTTATTATTGAATGGATGTACTACGAGGCAATAGAGTGTCAGGACCAAGTATAAATAAACATAATCAAGGATATTCAAGAATGGGTTTACCTTCCCAAGTAATTAATAGGATATACCTGATTACATTGGTGCAAGGTTGTCATCGCCATATACCTGCCTTCAGCTTAGCTTGGTATTTACTTTTAGTAGATGGGTTGAGCTGAGCTCTGCATCTGATATGTTTGGCATTTCCAGCGGTATGTATTTCCTGAAAAAAGTTCAGAGCATATATATATATATATATATATATATATATATATATATATATATATATATATATATATATATATATATATTATTTATAAGTTTAAGTAGGCAAGTGGACAAGTGGTCTGTTATGATAAGACAAGTCACTCCCACTTGTGTCATCATATCACTCTTTTCTTCTCTCTCCTTTGTACTTATCTTCTTCCCTTTTTCATTCAAATTTCAGAAGATGGGAAGAAAGGAGACGAGAGAGAGAGAGAGAGGGTTTGAGAATACACAGGTGATAGAAAACATAATTTAAAGATTCAATAGCACAGTTTAGAAAACATTTCGTATGTTTTGAAAAATTATTTGATGCAATCTGAGTTTAAAACAAAGCCTTTAATGGCATCAGTATGAGTTCAAAAAATAAGCCTTTCATGGTGTTTTAGCAATTCAAGATGATTTCGGCATCACAGCCAAGGCTCTTCATACCAAGTCAAAAGATAGATTCTGCACTATCGCAAAGGCTCTATGTATGACCTGACAAGAAGATTTCAGCTCTACAGCCAAGGCTCTTCTGGCCTAATGAAGAAATGGTACTTTGGCTTTTGAAGGCTTAAAGGTGCATTGCTAGTATATGGCCTCACCTCTAAGGCTTTGGAAGAGTTTGTGAAACTGGCACTTTGGCCAATCTTTATTTATGAAGTTTTTTTGAAAAGATGACACATCGGCCGTCCTCAAGAAATCTTTTTTTATAAAAAGTTTTAAGGAATGTCACTTAGGCAGATATGTGAACTAAATAATATGTACATATTTTTTCAGAAAATACGACATTCAAGACAATCTCTGAAGAACAGGAAATCAATCTTGTTTTTGGATAACAAGTTGATCGATATTAAGGTATTGTGACCTTTGTTTAAGATTTCAGCCTTGCGGCCAAGGCTCTTATTTCCTTTTAGGAACATAAGATTTCTGAATGAACCCAAGGCTCTTCAGCGCCAGTTTAAACAACAGATGATTTTGGACATGCCAAGGCTCTTCAAAGCCAGTTCAGCAGAGTTTAAAAAATATTTACAAGTGTTAAAAAAACATTTGCACAGTTAGCTGATAAGAAGACATCCAAAAGATTTGCTGCTGAAGACACTTGAGCATGTTCCATCAAGCAACAGAGGGGAATGAAATTATTTCAGACTGTGTAGAAATTATGAAGAACAAAACATTGAAGGCTGAATGAAATTATTTCAGACTTTTGAGTTCTTCAAGCAGAACTTCACATAGAAATGTACAAGTGTTTGTCTTTCATAAGGCTTAGAAGATGTAAGACACCTCAAGCCACCAAAGGCTATTTCTAACGGTTATATCTTGTTTACAATTATTTATTGGTCCACTGAGCTAGTGGATGTTTGTAAAGTATATTCGTATAAATACTTTTGTTGCACTGTTTTTCTGTTTATCTCTTCAATGCTGCCTCTTAGGTTTCTTATTTGTTTAAGTATTTCAGCTCGCAGTGCTGTCTCTGTTGCTGTCGTCAATCTTTGTTCTGTTGTTGTTTTGCTCAACACAGCTGGTCCATTTGTTTATGTCTTCACCTCATCTCCTCACCTTGGCATCCTTCATTGCTGTTTTCCTTTAGTGCTTTCACTTCGTCACCTCGGCTTCGACATTCTTTCCTTTAGCTCAGATACTTCATTACTCCGGCCTTTCCTCATTTTAGCTTACCTCGACACTTCCTCATTTGGCTTGGTACTCCATTTAGATTCTAACACTTTTCACCTGGGTGCTTTATCTCATCACTTCAGCATTGCATCGTTTCACTTCGGCACTGCTATCTGTCACCTTGGCATTACATGTTTTTAGCTGAACACTTCTTCTTAGCTCGAGTAAATCTGACCTCACCTCAGGTAGGCATCTTGGTTAGGTACTTCTGCTGCTTCTTCCTTACTTCGGCTTAGCACCCCAGCTTAGCACTCCTTTGAGTTTTTGGTCTTAATTCCTCATCTCGGTATGTCACATCGGTTCGGTACTCTTTCTTCTTTTACTTCAGCTAAACAACTCAGTTCGGCTAGTCACTGGTTTCTGTTCACTTCAACTAGACACCTCAACTCAGCTGGTCATTTTGCTTATTTCTGCAGACTTCTTCTTCAACATATGATAAAAGCAAAGACGACATTGCGTCTGCTGATTTATAAGTCAACTTGATTAGTGGTGACTTTTAACAAACCTTTGCATATGGTCAAAAGTAGAACTCTCTCTGATTTTAAAATCCATAGATACAAATATGTGGATGTATATGTGTGTGTATACATGGATTGCCATTTTTCTTATACTGTTCCAATAACTTGTTTATAGTATTGCCAAAAAAGTTCTCCTATAACACACACACACACATAACATAGTGTTCATGTGATTGATTCACCGGGTTTTTAGTAATTGTATTACCGTAATCCAGTACAAAAAAGTAAACTTGTCAACATTACCGTTATTTGATCACTCTATATGTAGTTAGCTGAAACACCGGGATCCCAATAGAGCTATAAGCATAAAGTGATGCTTGCCATGCTTTTATGCAAGTGTTTTTTTTCAAAATAAATAAAAAAAGCTAAAAAGTTTTAGTACGGAATTACTAACTTGAAACTACTACAATATATAGTTTGACACAATTTCTCTTTTTTTTCTTCCTTAAGAATAAACAACCAATTCAAATTTGGCCTTCTCAATAGAGAAAAGGGAAGAAAATTTGGTTGGTCTATATTCTAAAGCGACATTTCTCTGAACCTATTTAACGGTTGAAAAGATGGTAATGTCAATATAACAAAAAGATGTTTTGTAAATCTACCATCCACCCTAGTGTTCACTGCACTTCGTTACCCCGCTATCTATATAAACTCACCTCTTTCATTTTCTCATTTTTAAAACGTAAAAAAACACATATCTCCTTATCTTTTTTTTCCCTAACTGTTAAAGATATGGATACTGTGGAGCAAGAAATAGGAAGTGACAAGAAGGTCATGGTTGGTGGTTAGCCATGGCATGTGCTTGGCATGGCTGGTTGGCAAGGTGCTTGAGTCTTGGCACGGTTGGCAGTACAAGATTTAGACTTTGGCACGTGTGGCACGGTTGGCATGATTGGCACGCCGGAACGGAACTAAGTCTTGGCACGTATGGCACGGTTGGCACGTTAGGCACGCTGGGACCGCAAGACTTCATAAGGCTGGCACGGGTGACATGCGGGAGCTGGTTCTAGCCCGGTGTAACAGAGTTTGCTGGTGCAGTAGTAAACTAGCTTGTTTCTCACGTGTGTTTTTGTGTTTCTAGATGCTTCTTTAGATTAGTATAAATACTTGTATTAGCTGTACATTTGTGAGTTGAATAAAATTTTTCAGAATTTCCTTCTTCCTCAAGTCGAAATTCCCTTCTGGCGCCATAGCGCATTTTTCCGTTTGCTCCGAGCTTCTTCACAGT
Source organism: Eustoma russellianum (assembly GCA_036186865.1). Taxonomy (NCBI): domain Eukaryota; kingdom Viridiplantae; phylum Streptophyta; class Magnoliopsida; order Gentianales; family Gentianaceae; genus Eustoma; species Eustoma russellianum. The sequence continues at coordinate 38,977,074 of AP025040.1, forward strand.
AAATTGTTTCTTGTTTGTTACGTCTTAATCAACTTGATCATTTGTTTTGATTTCTATCCAAATTTTGACATGGTATCAGAGCCATGACAATTCGATATTGATTCATCGTATGCTCATGATCAAACACTGCATCGCGACATTTATCTTACGAATCACTTAAATTGAGATATAAGCATGGCGAATACGAGTGCTGCTTCATCTAGCTCGCGAAGCAATCACGTAAACAATGAAAATCCAGCAAGTAGCCCGTACTACTTGCATCCAAATGATAGTCCAGCAATTGTCTTGGTTCAACCTCCACTCAATCCGCATAATTACCACTCTTGGAGCAGGACATTTCAAATGGCGTTGTTAGTGAAGAACAAAACCTGCTTCATAGACGGATCTATGCCTAAACCTGCACAAAATGATCCTCAGTTTCAGGCATGGAGGCAGGTAAACACAATGATCCAATCCTGGATCATGAACTGCGTCTCTCCTTCAATTGCACAAAGTGTGATGTGGTACGATAGTGCTCTAGATGTGTGGAATGATTTAGCTATGAGGTATGGAAGTGGTGATCCTTTCAGGTTGTCTGATTTGTTATGTGAATTTTATGCTGTGAAGCAAGAAAATCTTAGCGTAAATGATTACTTTACGAAGCTAAAGGTACTATGGGAAGAATTAGCTTCATTAAGATCTGTACCAAAATGTGATTGTCTTCGTTGTGTGTGTGATATAACTAAAAAGGTGAATCAGTTCATTGAGAGTGATTATGTTATAAAGTTTGTCAAAGGCTTGAATGAGGAGTTCGATCCAGTAAGATCACAGGTCTTCGTAATGACTCCTCTACCGGATATTAAAACTGTTTTTGCGATGGCGCTAAAGTTTGAGAGGAAGGTTACTAATAATTCTGTGTCAACTAGCTTTAATAATGCACCTACAGCATTGATTTCAAATTGTGATGATCAAGAGAGCTTTGTAGCGAATACGTATGTTAATAAGAAGCAAGGACAGACATACAGGAGAGGAAATGGAAGATTTTATCAGGAAGGAAATAAACGTTTGCAATGTAATCACTGTGGTATGATAGGGCATACAAGTGATAGATGCTACAGAAAGCATGGATTTCCTCCTGGATTTAAGTTTAAGAATCAAGTGAATGCAGCTGAGGTGGTTGAAGAGAAGGTTCAGAACTGTGATGCTGAGATGCCTTTGTCTGGTCTATTTCCACAGGCTACGCAGTCTCTTACTCAAAAACAGTTTACTAAGCTTTTAAAATTGTTGGATATTGATGATGCGGTTTCAGGAAGCAGTGGAAATAAGGAGGTGCAGGGAGCTGTAATTGACAGCACAGACAGGTATGTCCACAGGTAAGCGTTCTGTAAGTACTGATTGCGTTTGGATCTTGGATTCAGGAGCCACTGACCATATTTCATGCTCCTTGGCTTTGTTTCAGTCTTATAATCCCATTGATCATGTTTCTATTAAGCTTCCTAACAATGTCGCAGTTGAATCAACTCATAGAGGAGTGGTTATATTGCACAGTGGTCTGGTCTTGAAGGATGTCTTATATGTTCCTTCATTCTCTTTTAACCTTGTCTCTCTCAGCAAGCTTACTGACTCCCCTCATCTGCTTGTTTCATTTCATGATTCTGGTTGTTTGATTCAGGATCAGTTGTCCAGGAGGATGATTGGTTCAGCTAAGAAGCATCATGGGCTTTACTATATACATGATTCCAGTTTACCTCAGCAGTATGAAGACTCCAGTACATGTCTTTTGCCTTCTGCTTTGTCTTCTTCTAGTCTTAACTCTGATTCATATCTGTGGCATGCCAGACTTGGGCATGCCTCATCAACTAGAATACAAGAATTGCATAGGTTACATCCAGAAATATCTTCTTTTGATCAGAATAATGTCTGTACAGTCTGTCCTTTGGCAAAGTTGAAAAGATCACCGTTTCCTATATCTGCTACAGCCTCTAAGCGTCCTTTTGATGTTATTCATGTTGATATATGGGGCCCTTATAGGCACCCTACAATGTACAATCAGAGATATTTTTTTGACTATAGTTGATGACTGTTCAAGGTATACCTGGATATATTTTCTTAAGGCAAAATCTGAAGTTAGACAGATTTTGCAAAGTTTCTTTCATTATGTGTTTACTCAATTCAATGTTCATATTAAGGTCATCAGAAGTGATAATGGACTTGAATTTAAAATGACTGAATTTTATATGCAACATGGGGTAGTCCATCAAACAACCTGTAGTCATACTCCTCAACAGAATGGAGTGGTTGAAAGGAAGCATCAACATCTTTTGGTTGTAGCTAGAGCACTTAGATTTCATGCTTCATTGCCCATTGATTATTGGGGATTCTGTCTTCAGCATGCTACATATCTGATAAATTTGATGCCATCTCCTGTACTTCAGTGTAAAACTCCTTATGAGATTTTGCATAAAAATCAGCCTATATATTCTCATCTCAGAGTATTTGGGTGTTTAGCCTTTGCATGTGACAACACTCCTCATAAAGCCAAGTTTGCACCCAGAGCTTTTCCTTGTGTCTTTCTTGGATTTCCCATGAATACAAAGGGGTACATTGTTCAAAAACTTGAAGACAAGTCTGTTATTGTGTCTAGAGATGTCTTGTTTCATGAGAATTCTTTCCCATTTTCTAATGAATCTTCCTTGCCATCAGCATCAGTCTCAGTTCCTCATGCTGTGACTGATGCACCTCTGCCTCCGTGCCCATCACCTCCTCAAGAACATCCCTTGCATCAGTTGCCACCTTCTCCTGATGCTCTTCAGTCAGATGAAATTGAGTCGTCCTCAGTGTCACCAGTGCCTTCAATGTGTTCATCTCCTTCTTCATCCTCAAAAGAGTCAGTATCCCCTCCAAATGATCAGATACCAATAACTCACCTGGAGGTCCATTTGCCTCCTGCCTCTGATTCTGATCATAGATGTGTTAGGCAGAGACATGCTCCATCTTATTTGCAGGATTATTATTGCAATCTCAGTCATTCCTCTATTGCTTTGGAACCATCTGAGTCTGTGCCATATCCTATACAGTCATTTCATTCTCTTGAAACTTTGGCTCCTGAATACAAGTCCTATATCCTTAGCATCAGTACTGATCAGGAACCTGTGACTTATCAGCAGGCTGCTACATCAGCAGCCTGGCAGCAAGCTATGCAGGTTGAGTTGGCAGCTTTGGAGGCTACACGTACCTGGGACATTGTTCCCTTGCCACCTGGTAAACAACCCATTGGCTGTAAGTGGGTGTATAAGGTTAAGCGCAAGGCTGATGGGTCAATTGAACGATATAAAGCAAGGCTAGTGGCAAAGGGGTACACTCAGCAACCAGGTATAGATTATGTTGACACCTTCTCACCTGTGGCAAAAATGACTTCTGTGCGTCTTCTTTTAGCTTTGGCATCTGTGAATCATTGGCATGTGCATCAGTTAGATATAAATAATGCCTTTCTTCATGGTGATTTATACCAGGAGATTTATATAGAGTTGCTTCAAGGAGTTCAGTCTTCCATCCCTAATGCAGTTTGCAAGCTTCAGAAATCTCTTTATGGGCTTAAACAAGCCAGTAGACAGTGGAATGAAAAGCTTACTGTGTATTTACTGTCTCAGGGTTATAAACAGTCCAAAAATGATTATACCTTGTTTACTAAACGAACCTCAGAATCTTTTATTGCTTTGCTCATTTATGTTGATGACATTATTGTAGCTAGTGATTCATTGTCTCATATTCAGGCTCTGAAAGCTCATTTACATTCCACATTTCAAATAAAAGACTTAGGTGTTCTGAGGTACTTTCTGGGACTTGAGGTGGCAAGGTCTAAGGGGGGGATTATGATTTGTCAAAGAAAGTATGCACTGGAACTATTAGAAGAGACAGGTTTCTTGGCTGCTAAGCCTGCCTTGACACCCATGGAACAAAATTTAAAACTGGAACATAATGATTCACCTTTATTCTCAGATGTTTCTTGTTACAGGAGAATTATTGGAAAGTTATTGTATCTCACTATTACAAGACCTGACATTTCATATGCTGTGCAACAATTGAGTCAGTTCTTAGATTGCCCCACAGAAATGCACATGAAGGCTGTTCACAGGTTGCTTAGGTATTTGAAGGGTAATCCTGGTCAGGGTTTATTGTTTCCCAGCACAAGTTCAAAGTTGCTAAAGGCTTATTCAGATTCAGACTGGGCTGGGTGTACTGAAACCAGAAGGTCTATTACAGGATATTGTATGTTCTTTGGTAATGCTTTAGTATCCTGGAAAGCAAAGAAACAAACTACAGTCTCAAGGTCTTCCTCAGAGGCTGAATACAGGTCACTTGCTGCAGCCACTTGTGAAGTGCAGTGGTTGTTGTATTTGTTGAAAGACCTGGGTATAGAACAAAAAGAGCCTGTAGAATTGTTTTGTGATAATAAGAGTGTCATATATATTGTTGAAAATCCAGTTTTTCATGAGAGGACAAAGCATATAGAGGTGGATTGTCATGTTGTCAGAGATAAGTTTCAAGAGGGGGTGATTAAGCCAATGCCAGTCAAGACTGAGTTTCAGATGGCTGATCTGTTCACTAAGGCATTGAGTTCTCAAAGGTTGCAATTTCTGACTTTTGCATTAGGAGTCTGTAACATTTACAAGAAGTCAGAATTGAGGGGGGGTGTTAAAGATATGGATACTGTGGAGCAAGAAATAGGAAGTGACAAGAAGGTCATGGTTGGTGGTTAGCCATGGCATGTGCTTGGCATGGCTGGTTGGCAAGGTGCTTGAGTCTTGGCACGGTTGGCAGTACAAGATTTAGACTTTGGCACGTGTGGCACGGTTGGCATGATTGGCACGCCGGAACGAAACTAAGTCTTGGCACGTATGGCACGGTTGGCACGTTAGGCACGCTGGGACCGCAAGACTTCATAAGGCTGGCACGGGTGACATGCGGGAGCTGGTTCTAGCCCGGTGTAACAGAGTTTGCTGGTGCAGTAGTAAACTAGCTTGTTTCTCACGTGTGTTTTTGTGTTTCTAGATGCTTCTTTAGATTAGTATAAATACTTGTATTAGCTGTACATTTGTGAGTTGAATAAAATTTTTCAGAATTTCCTTCTTCCTCAAGTCGAAATTCCCTTCTGGCGCCATAGCGCATTTTTCCGTTTGCTCCGAGCTTCTTCACAGTAAATTGTTTCTTGTTTGTTACGTCTTGATCAACTTGATCATTTGTTTTGATTTCTATCCAAATTTTGACACTAACCCATACAAAAAACGAGTATAAATAAGATAGCTTCGATGAAGTAACAAGAAACATAAAATGTTAAATAAGACAAAGAATGCAACAAAGACAATGAAGAAAACCACACCAACTTGGTTTTTTTCCTTTGTGGGACGTAAAGGTTTTTTTTGGATCAAAAGATAGTGTTTGATAAATATCTCATTGAACTACCAGGATCGTGGTGGTTATAGATTAGTTTTCCAGTGATATCAAATAATCTGTTTGCGTGTATGTTTTCAGAAAATAATATATGCTTAAACATGCATAATCTTTGAAAACTGGGATGCTGATATATGAGATTATGGCAATGATTGTTGTGTGTTGATAATGTGGTCTTGATTGTCAAATTGAATCTAATACGAGAATCGCGGTTGCATATTTATTTAAATACTGATATTCCGGTAACAAAGACACTGTTTGATACATTCCGTCTTTGTTTTCTTGAAAAAAATCTCCTAAAACAATCCGTCTATTTGTTAGCACGTTAACAACAACAATAACATTACTCCATAATCTTAAAGGCGACATCTATACCGGAGTATGGGAGGTCGGATATACGCAACTATACCCATTTGTTAGAAACACACAAAGGTTTTTTTTCAATGACCCATAACGAAAATTGCATCAAGTTGTGTCAATCAATTGCTACTTCACAATATAAGAAGCGCAACCAATTTAATATTTTATTTTATTCCATCATATTCTCTAGTCAAGGAAGAGTGTGTCCATAACTTCATTAGACAAGTAAATGTGTTAGCACCTTAACATATGCATCAACTAGAAGTGCATAAGTAGTAGTACAACCATCAAAAAGTTCCAAAACTTTAAATATGCCGGAGAAAATGGAAATAAATTGATCTAAGTTACAAACTGTGGTTAGCAACGTACTTTGAGCTAATGTTATGATTAGTTTCACTAATGATAAATGGAAACTAATGAGTCGTTAATTATCTACACGACTAGTAGATAATTTTAGGCTTTTGAATCACTCGATTTCGATACCGAGTGAATGAGAAATTAATGTTCAAAGTAAAGGGATGAGTCGAGTCAGCTCAGCCCGTAACTGGGCATGGGCTCAGGTAGCGGACTGAGCGGTACCTGATGGGTTTAGGTTGTGGATCGGGCTACAGGTCAGACTGCAGGCCGGATCCTGTAGCACCGGACGAATCTTATCAGCTAGGGAGGAGTTTGTTCTGTTCAAACTCTTCAGGTTGTTAAGATAGGATAAGGTTAAGATTTGAATAACCGGTCGAGCTGACCTGAAATTCGTTTTGATCTGACAGCTCAGATTGAACAGTTAGTTGTCTGGGAGCTGAGGGCAGACCTGGCACGGTTATCTGATCCAATGGTTCAGGCCGAGCTGGTATCTGATCCTACGGCTGAGATTAGACTCACTGTAACTTCTGACCTCAAAATGTTCCTATAACTTTTGGCCTATTTGACCTCTGAAATACACTCAGAAATCCGAATTTCTTCTCCTCTCTCTGCGATCTCCTTTTGCATACATTCTCCCTCATATACACTTTATGCATCAGTATACCGAGAAGTTCATAGCATTTAACAGGTTCGTAGAGTTCAACGTTGTAGTGCCGCTTGTCTGAGCTGACCTCCATTGTATCCTGAGAGACGGTTCCTCCTCTGGTTGTGCACAGTGTACCGGAGCAATAACATCTTAATGACAGAGTCCTGGACTCACCTCGGATCTCTGCTCAGTAGAGCTGTGAGGGTTATTGCCGTGCTGAGCTCTGCTTTGCCTGTGGGATAGCGCAACATTGTTGTTATACAATGTTGTTGTGCTGAGCTTTGCTTTTTGTTTAGCTCTACTGTTTGGCTAAGGACATTCATTGTTTTGCAGATCTGCCGTGCTGAGTTCTGCTAGGCTGAAGCGGCTGAGAGCATAACTCTCGTTTGTTGTGCTGAGGTACCAAGGTCAGCAGGTCAGTGATCAGCCCAGAATGCAAATACAATTACGCCGACTAGACTAATCTGATCTGTCTGATCAGACTGACTCTAGTTTAACTCGGCCGGAAGGCTGACATCACAGAATAGTGGTTCTGAAGTGTTGCTCAGTTCAGGTTGATAGGTCAACTGACTGTTCAGAACGCAAACTCAATTATGCTATCTGAACTGTCTTGACTTAGCAGATCTATCCAGTCTACCCTGAGGTCTACAGGTCGACCGTTACTGTACAGAAGTCAATTTGTCTAACTTGAATTATTTCCAACAATTCTTAAGACTTTATTGGTTTTGATTCTGTACTGATTCCTGTGTGCTTCTGTCTAACAGAGACTAAATGGAGAACACGAGTTCAAACTCAGTTCAAGGCACAGACATGCACAGCTCTGCTCCAATGGCACCAAATGCTAGGGTGCTTAAGAATGTTCCTGCACAGGGTCCTACAATGGCCCAGGTGGAAAAACCAGAGAAGTTCAGTGGATCTTCTTCAAGCGTTAGCAGCAGAAGATGTTGTTCTTCTTAATGGTCATGGGCTTGACTTCTTTCCTGACTGAGGACCCGCCTGTGGGGGGTTCTGAGGAGGACCAGACCCAAACTATAGAATAGAAACTTTTTGTTGAGGCTTGGAACTTCAACAATTATGTTTGTCTGAGTAATATCTTGGGCTTCTTGAACAACCCCTTGTATGGTTTGTACTGCACATACAAAACCACGAACTCTCTATGGCAGGCTTTGGAAAAAGAAATGCCGAACGGAAGATGCCGGCACTGAGAAATTTATTGTCTGCAAATTCCTGGATTTCTAAATGTCTAACTTTCGCACAGTTGTTTCTCAAGTCGAGGAACTTCAGACGTTGGTAGCCGAGATGGAAGAGGAGGACATGTTGCTCAGTGAATCTTTCATGGTGGCTGCAGTGATTGAGAATCTACCTCTTTCGTGGAGAGAATTCAGAAGCTATCTCAAGCACAAGCGAAAGGAGATGACATTGGAAGATATGATTGTCTGACTCCTCATAGAGGAAGCCAATCGCAGATCTGAATGAAAGCCACAAACGAGTGCTGGTCAGGACAAGGCCCATGTTGCAGAGGCCAAGAAAAATAAGGGTCAACTCGAGGTGAACAATGACTGGGAAATGCTACAACTGTGGAGTTCAGGGGCATGCCAGCAATGAATGCAGAAAGCCCAAGAAGAAGCAGACCAAGGCAAAGGCCAACATAGTCGATGCTATGGATGATCTGAACTTCTGTGCAGTGGTCTCAGAATGCAACACTATGGGGAACATGTGCGAATGGTGGCTTGATACAGGTGCCACAAGACATGTTTTCTCCAGCAGATAGATATTCACGAAGTACTAGCCCGGGAACAATGAACAGCTTTACATGGGAAGCTCGGCCTCTTCGAAGATTGAAGGCGAGGGCAAAGTTGTTCTGAAGATAACCTCTGGGAAGCATCTGACTCTGCAGAATGTGGTGGACGTCCCCGACATTTAGAAGAATTTAGTATATAGATCCCTTCTAGTTATGTATGGCTTTAAACTAGTGTTAGAGTCCAATAAAGTTATTCTTTTGAAAAATGACATGTATTTGGGGAAGAGGTATTTGTCGAATAGGATGTTTAAGTTGAATGTCATTACTATTGTACCCAAAAAAGATTTGCCCGCAGAGGCTAATGAGAATGCTTCTTCTTCTGTTTACATGTTTGAATCTTCTTGTTTATGGCATTTTTGTTTGTGACATGTGAATTATAAGCCATTACAACGTATGGTTAATCTTGACTTGTTGCCCAAATTAAAATTTGATAATGAGAAATGCCAAATATGTGTTGAAACAAAGATGGCAAGAGCGCCATTTCATTCAATAGAAAGGAACACTGAACATTTGGATTTAATTTATACCGACGTGTGTGATTTAAATATTGTGCAAACAAGAGGTGGTAAAAAATATTTAGTAACTTTTATCGATGATTGCACACGATACTCTTATGTCTATTTGTTAAGTAGCAAAGACGAGGCCTTTGATGCTTTCAAGGATTATAAAATGAAGTTGAGAATCAACTTAGCAAACGAATTAATGCAATTCGTAGTGATAGAGGTGGCGAGTATGATGCACCGTTTATTGAATTCTATTCGGAACATGACATTATTCATCAAACGACTGCATTATATACACCTCAATCAAACGATATTGTTGAACACAAAAACTAAACTCTAAAAGAGATGATGAATGCTATGTTGATAAGTTCGGGCTTATCTTAAAACTTGTGGGGGCAAGCCGTTCTCTCAGGTAACGTCATTTTTGAATAGGATTCCATCCAAGCAAATGGATGAAACCCCGTATGAGCTATGGAAAGGGTACAAGCCTAGCTACAAGTACTTGAAAGTATGGGAGTTTCTGACTAAGGTTATTGTACATAAACCAAGACAAGTAAGAATTGGGCCTAATACGGGTTATTGCATATTCATCGGATATGTAACGAACAGTAATTTGTATCGTTTCCTGGTGCACAAATCGGATGTTCCTAACATCCATGAAAACGTTGTCATGAAGTCAAAGAACGAAATGTTCTTCAAGGATGTCTTTCTGAGGAAAGACAAGAAACAAGAGCTGGTAAGCGAGTGCATGAGGCGACTCCTCAAGGTGATTAGGGAATATGTCAAAGCAAGTGTGCCAAATACCAACTTCGTTTGGTCTTGATTTTCTAACCTATATGGAAGGAAATGAGCTAATGAACTTTTCCGAGGCAATGTTAACTCCAGAAGCTCCATTCTGGAAAGAGGCAAATAACAATGAGATAGACTCGATTATTCAGAATCACACTTGGGAGTTGGTTGATCTTCCACCTAGAAGTAAACCACTCGGGTACAAGTGGATTTTCAAGAAGTTAAAATAGGATGGGTCTATCGAAAGGTACAAAGCCAGGTTGGTAGCTAAAGGCTATCGACAAAAGAAAGGCTTTGACTTTTTTGACACCTACTCACCGGTAACTAGAATCACGTCTATAAGGATCTTCATTGCTATTGTTGCAGTCTATATTCTGGAAATCCACCAGATGGATGTGAAAACTGCTTTTCTGAATCGTGAGTTAGATGAAGAAATCTATATGGAACAACCGGAATGGTTTGTAGTTCCAAGGCAAGAGTCAAAAGTCTGTAGACTCGTTGAGTCCTTGTATGGGCTTCAGCAAGCACCTAAACAATATCAGATCAGCTGATGAAGATCAGCTGATGAAGATAAAGAGACGTCATGCGTCGCTAGTTCGTCGGTAAAGCGTCGCTAAATTCGTTGATAATATCAGATCAGCTGATGAAGATAATATCGTACCTTGTAACTGTTGGGAACTGAACGGACACTGCGGAATAGCGACGTATTAGCGACGCTGTAGCGACGAAATGCGTCGAATAGTGTGAAGAGACGTCTTGCGTCGCTAGGTCATCGGTAAAGCATCGCTAAATTTGTTCCGGGATTTGTGCTTCTTGGGCGTCGCTTAGCGTCGCTAAGTCGTCGGTATTTGTGTTTCTTGGTCGTCGCTTAGCGTCGCTAAATTTTCGGTGTTTGTGTTTGTTTGTTTCCGGGATTTGTGTTTCTTGGTCGTCGTTGAACGTCGCTAAGTCGTCGGTATTTGTGTTTGTTTGTTTCCGGGATTCGTGTTTCTTGGTCGTCGCTTAGCGTGGCTATATCGTCGCTAAGACGTCGGTAATATTGCAGGCTTAGAACCATAAAATGCAGCTTTCTTCTTCCACTCTTCTCCCATTCGTCTCCCATTTCAAACACATAAATCATCACTTTTTAACGAAAATATAGAAGGAAGAAATCTTATTGTGTGGAATTTTGATGTTTTCCACCACCGAGAAAAGATAGCTGTTGTTATTTTGAAGGTATAGCGAGAAAATGGATCCGAGGAGGAGCGATAGAAAGTGGATGTATGAGAGAGTAAACAACGGGGAGTGGAATTTTAGGTTTGTTGAAGGTCTCGAAGAATTTATGGATTTTGCGACGAGTAATGAAAGTGGAACGCAGATTAGATGTCCGTGTAAGAAATGCAAGAACCGTAAATATATGCATCCGGCTGACGTGAGGGTTCACTTATTGAAACAAAGTTTCGTGCACAATTACCATACATGGTACTGCCACAGCGAATATGAGGGGGCGTCTACATCTGCAACTGTACACGTCGAAGGGAGACCCGGTCAGGTTGATGACGAAGAAATAGGCGAGGGATCTCACCAACCCATACATGCAGATGGTGCATGAGCAGCCGCCGGCGCATTTACGGGAGAGCAGTACTTACAAATGCAGGATCCGGATGAACAGCCGCGTGTATTCATGGAGGAAGATCCGAACCCTCAGGCGAGACAGTTTTTTGAGATGCTGAACGCCGCCAACACGCCGCTATATCCCGGTTGCGGTAGTCACACACAGATGTCCATGATCGGTCGGATGACGAGCATGAAGACGGAGCACCGCATGACGGAGAGATTGTACGATGGGATGTGTCAGCTGATGAGGGAATCTCTTCCCGAAGGGAACACAATGGTCGACAGTTTTTATTCGACGAAGAAACAGCTACAGGCGTTGGGACTGCCGGTTCAGAAGATCGATTGTTGTTCAGAGGGGTGCATCATATACTGGGGCATCGACGAGGATAAAGACAAGTGCAGGGTCTGTAGGACACGCAGGTGGAGAACGAACAAAAGAAACCGGAACGTGCCAAGAAAGCGATTCTACTATTTACCTCTGCCCCTAGACTGCAGAGGCTCTACACATCCGGTGCCACAGCTAGCCAGATGAGATGGCACGCGGAGCACTACACGAAAGACGGTGAGATGTGCCATCCGTCTGACGGTGAAGCTTGGAGGACGTTCGATGCGACACATCCGGGTTTTTCGTCGGAGACAAGGAACGTTAGGTTGGGGTTATGCACCGACGGGTTCAACCCGTTCGGACAGTCGGGAGAGCAGTATTCGTCGTGGCCTGTAATCGTGACGCCGTACAATCTACCACCTTGGATGTGCATGAAGAAGCCGTACATGTTCTTGACTGTGATCGCACCGGGGCCTAGGAATCCGAAACAGAAGATCGACCTATACCTGCAGCCATTGATACATGAGCTGAAGTTGTTGTGGGAGTTTGGCATGGAGACGTTCGATATATCGACCAAACAAAACTTCCAGCTACGTGCTGCGCTGATGTGGACCATCAGCGACTTCCTGGCTTATTCTATGTTGTCGGGGTGGAGCACAGCGGGGAAATACGCTTGCCCTTGCTGCATGAAGCAAGCGAAGACGATGTCCTTGAAACATGGACGTAAGATTTGCTGGTTCGACAGCCATAGCAAGTTCCTGCCCAGACGTCATTTGTACAGAAAGAACGTGACGTCGTTCATGCCTGGCATCGTCGAGAAGGACATGAAGCCCGAGCTTCTCACGGGTGCGGAGGTGTTGGAGGAGATAGACAGTTGTGGATTCGTGGGGGTCGCTGATGATCCGGACGGCAGCCACAACGCAGACCTGGCCCGTTAATGTATCAGGTGGAAGAAGAGAAGCATATTCTGGGAGCTTCCGTATTGGAAGAGCAATATGATCCGACACAACCTGGATGTCATGCACATTGAGAAGAACGTGTTTGACAACATTTTCAATACGGTGCTGAATGTGCCTGGAAAAATGAAAGACAATTTGAAGGCACGACTTGATATGCGCGACCTCAATATGCGACCGGAGCTGCATCCCGTTGGCACATCCTACATGCCGAAGTCCTCTTACACGCTGAATGCGGAGCAGGTCAGTGCGTTGTTAGCGTGACTAGGGTCGGCTAGATTTCCTGACGGCCATGTTTCGAACCTGTCTAAGAACATCAACGTGAATAAACGCGGTTTGCACGGGATGAAGAGCCACGACTGTCACGTGTTCATGCAACGGTTGATGCCCATTGCATTCCGCGAGCTGCTTCAAACCAATGTATGGGAAGCACTTACCGAGATGAGTCTGTTCTTCAGATGTCTTACATCCACGAGACTCAGGGCGGATGATATGTCAAGGCTGAAGGGTAAAATCCCATTGATCATTTGCAAGCTGGAAACTGTATTCCCTCTGGCCTTCTTTGATTCAATGGAACACCTTCCAGTTCATCTACCATACGAGGCACGCGTTGGTGGTCCTGTTCAGTACAGGTGGATGTATCCGTTCGAGAGATACTCTTATTTATTACGTGACGTTCTTATGTGTCTAAGCACAAGCATTTGAACAGATATTCCCTATATGAACAGATATCTCAGGCATTTGAAGCTGAACATCAAGAACAAGGCGAAAGTCGAGGCCTCGATGTGCAATGCCTACCCGACGGAGGAAGCCTCGACCTTTGTTTCTCATTACTTCGATTCAGATGTCCCGTCGAGGTGCAGAGATGTTTCCCGGAACGACGACAACATTTCCAGATTAGGTGTCCTCCCGATATTCACACATCCGATCAGATTTCACGGACAGGGAAAGGAAATGATATTGGGGGACAGCGAGCTGAAGATTGCTCATTCTTATGTTCTGCGCAACTGCCGTCAAGTCGACCGTTTCCAGAGGTATAAACGATATCCAATTTTAATTTGTAAATACCTTGCGCTACTCTATCCATTATATTACAAAGATATACAGGGTACTCATTCGTAATTTGCTTCAGCTTGTTCGTTGATTTATTGTAACACCGTTCACCGGGTATATCGAGCGATGCAATAAACAATGAGTTAGATACCAAGTTTGCTGATTGGTTCAGGTGGCATGTAAGTTTACATATTTGCCGGTTACGTGTACGTCATGTGATACGCATTTATTGCCCCGCTGATGTATACTTACTTGTCGTTTTACAGGCGAGCAAAGGTCATATGGCTGACGATGAGTACGGTTACATTCTGACACCAGTAGCCGAGGGTCCATTAAACAGAGTCACGCGCCACGATATGTGTTTTGTCAACGGTTATAGATTCCACACAGTCTCCCATGCCAGCCAAAAATTGTCGGAGAACAGCGGAGTGTGTGTCAAGCGGTATGACAATAGCCCGGACGAGGATGACTTCTACGGCTACCTTACTGACATCATTGAGCTCGAATATCCCGCATTGCCTATAAAGCGGGTGGTGCTATTTAAATGCGAATGGTACGATCCAACTCGGGAAGGTTATCGCGCTGGCACAAAGGTTCATGACCGATATAAGTTGGTAGACATACACCAAGGGCGACGGTACAGAAAGTACGATCCATTCGTTTTGGCTAGTCAAGCATCCCAGATGTACTATCTATCGTATCCAACAACGAGGATGAATGCGAGCTCAAAAGACTGGCGAGCCGTGTGCAAAGTGAAATCGAGCAAGTTTGATGTCAGTATACAGCCAGGTTCAGATGGCACGGATGCTGCATTTCAAGAAGAAACCCCGCCCGTCCTGGATACGACACATGTTGAACTGCACAACCTCCGTCAAAATGACCCCAACGGCGGTTTCATCGAAATTCATCTCAACATACAACCACCTAACAATATTAAAGATGTAGGCGAAGACGAATACGAGGATGAAGAGGACGACGAGCATGTAGATGAAGATGAAAATGAAGATAAAAATGAGGATGAAAATGAAGATACGTATGAGGATGTGGATGACAATGAAGATTGAGGTTAGTCACAATTTTTTATGTACCTCATTAGGCAAAATTGTGTATGTGTTGATGTACTTATACACATATATATACATAATGTGTGTCTGTAAGTACTTTATATTTTGTATTATTTTTTTTTCAATACTGATGGCACCAACAAGTTACCGACGAAACCTGTCGTCGCAAATTTGAAATAGCGACGCCACAGTAATAGCGACGGACTTTCGTCGCTAGTGCGTCGCAAAATTTTTGACTAAAAGCTGAAAACCCTTCTCTTCTTCCCCATTTCTTCCCCCGCAATTTCTTCTCACCCCCCACGGCGATTTCCCCTCTCAGACCCCCGGCGAAATCCCCTCTCCTCCCCCAGCGAAATCCCATTTCTTCTCCGGTGACCTCCCTTCTCCGGTTAGTTATTCTTCCTATTTCGTTTTTAATGATTTTAATTAATTATATTTCGTTTTATACATATATACACTACACACGCACACTACATATATATACATTATATATATATATGTAAACACGAACATATACACACACTCGGTGTATTTTATAAAATATATATGTAGATACATGTATATATGGGTATATATATATATGTACACGGATATACGTATATATATGGGTATATATGTATATACGGTTTTTGATATATACATATATACGGTTTTATACATGTATATATATATATTTCACTATTTTTAGGTATATATACATATATATATATATATACGGTTTTACATTTATATATATATATATATCTCACTTTTTTTTTATAAATATATATATATATATATATATATATATATACGGTTTCACATATGTATATATATAGTTCACTGTTTTTTAAGTATATATATGTACATATATATATATATATACGGCAGTTATATATATATTTATATACAAAATATATATTTCGGTGTATATATGTATTATATATATATATATGTATTATATATATATATATTTCGGTGTATATATGTCTTATATATATATATATATATATATATATATATATATATATATATATATATATATATTCGGCCATTAAGTAATTTTTGGCTTAATTGACTTTAATTTTATGAATAGTATGTTTCAATAGTTAAGATATAATATGTGATGAAATATGACTAAATTTGAATGTATATAATATATTATAAGACAAATATATATAAATGTATATATAAATGATTTATTTATTTTTTGCCCTTAGGCCTTTTATGAAAAAATAACCTTATTATGTAGTACACATGTATATATGTATAATATATATGTTAAGATATGAAAATGAATAAGTTTTGGATATTACATACTATTTTGCCTTGCATGTACCTAAAAAGGGCTATTGGTGACTAGGGTGCGTATGCACCAAAATTGTTGTTAAGGTTGAATTAGTAGAAATGTGGTGTGCTTGACCAATGAATGATGCATACAAACTGTTTTGTAAGAGGTTTGCATATGATTTTTAGTATGATACTAGTTCAAGGTGTTTACTAAGCTCGAGAGTTGGACATACATTTGTCTTTGGAGAGGCCATTAAGGCCGGGAAACCTCCGATAAACGAATAGGTCATGTCGAAATTTTCAAAATTATTAATATCTTGCATTAAATGTATGTAAACACTTGTCATTTTTTGGATATCTTATTTGTCTGCCCAACCAACCCTAAACTCGTTGAATGTGCCTTTTAAATTTTTCACCCTTGCATATCTGATGGCTAGTGAGGGTTTACCGACTCGATCCACCTACCCACCATCTACACATGACATCTCAGGAGAGTTTAATATGTTCCTCTCTCAGCATGAGCAGCTTGGGTCGGTTTCGACCGCAGCTCTTGCTGCGGACGCAGACCTTTTAGGGTCTGCCGAGAGGTCCGCACGCCCCCGATCTACGCCGCCACCCACACCCACCGGTTCAGCACCTCATCCGGCGTCTGATGCGGCATCGGACGAGGGTGTCATACAAGGGCGTCGTGCCCTCCCATGGTCACATGATACCCATACGTAAGTAATGATTTATTTTTTTAACACGTTTTCAAATATATTTCACGCGTTATTTTTTCCTAACAACTTCACCTCTTTCAGGTTTGAACCGGACTCGGGCCAGATTTCCGGTTGCATCACTCGATCCTTCCACCTGAGGCAGGACCCAGCTGGATATGCCTGGTCCCGTGTCACCCCGCAGACACGTAGGTTCTACTGGGATGAGTTTCAGGTATTCAAATTTGATGAATTTCACTTTTTGATACGTAATCGATCATTACTTTTCTAACCACGTTTTTACTTTTCCTCCTTATAATAATTGCAGAAGGCGTACAGCTGGCCAGCTGACATCACCCACGACGTGGAGCAGGCCTGGCGGCATAGGGCCGCCAAACGCTACAGGGACTTCGTCAACTCGCACAAGACCAGGTGGGAGCATGACCCCAATTCTGCCAGGCCGCCTACGTATCCGAGGCCACCTGGGCGGGGTGGATAGAAGGGTGGATGGACCTTGCTACCCAAGCCCGCAGTGCCCGGAACGTGACGAACCGGCGCAGCGGCAATGTACAGGGCCCAGCACCTGCCACACACTCAGGTGGTTCGGTTTCCCACGCCACCACGATGCGTTCTATGGTAAGTATTTTAATATTGGATTATTTAGATTCATTGATTTCATTGGATTATTTAGATTCATTGACTTAAGTGGATTATTTACATTCATTGACTTAAGTGGATTATTTATATTCATTGATTTCTTATGTTGCGCTGTTGTTTTTTTGGTATTCGTATATGGTTAATTTAAGTAGTATATGTGTTCATTTGCCTTTTCTTTTTATTTTTGATTTGACTTGGGAGAGGCTTTTAAGGCCGGGATATCTCCGATAAACGAACAGGTCATGCCGAAATTTTTAAAATTCTAGATTTCACTAACATATTTTATTTCATTCTTTCAGCAGGAGGAGACGGGGGAGTGGCCAGCCTCCTACGATCTCTTCTACAAGACTCATCGGAAGAAAGCCTCCGACGGAACGGAGGACTGGATCACGGCGAAGGCCCGCGACATCAGTGTAAGTAGACTACGATATCATTTGTTTTTTCCTTAGTTTGTTTTATTGCTAATCCCTAAATCCTAACAATTCTTATTCTCATTTCAGGACGAGTACAACAGATTACTCGCACAAAGGGGAGAAAAGGCCGACAAGAACCGTGCTTATTGGGATGCGGTTCGGACCGTCGGCCCTCAGAATAAGAAAAAGAGGGAGGTGTACGGGGTTGGACCAGCAGCGCCGCGCTTCTTTCCCGAAGTTCTGCATCCAGGTGCTTCCTCTGAGGCCAGCACCTTCGCGCCTTCTACGGCCCAGAGAATCTTTCGCGCCTGGAATTAGAGCATGCGGCGCTGCAGCATGAGGTGGAGACCATCAGGGCACAGCATGAGGAGAGTGTACATGCACTGAGGTCGCAGCTGACTCAGACCCAGCAGGAGCTGCAGCAGTCGCTTCAGCAGGCGGCTGAACATGCGCAGCAGCAGACGAACCAGCAAATCTCGCAGCTATCGCATCTCATCATCTCTATCATTTCCAGCTCCTCGCAGCCTCAGCCTCCCCCTGATGGTCACTCTTCTCCGCATGATCCCCCTCCATCTTCCTCTGCATAGTATTTCATTTTTTGATTTTTCGTACACTCTATTTCATTTATTGTATTGACATATTCTTTGTACTTTTATATTTTATATGAGATTTA
The DNA here is from genome assembly GCA_036186865.1 of Eustoma russellianum. Taxonomy (NCBI): domain Eukaryota; kingdom Viridiplantae; phylum Streptophyta; class Magnoliopsida; order Gentianales; family Gentianaceae; genus Eustoma; species Eustoma russellianum. The sequence continues at coordinate 38,995,661 of AP025040.1, forward strand.
TACGGATTCTATTTCGTTTGTGTTGTTTAATTATACGAACTTCAATACGCAAGTACTGTATTTCTGTATAACATTCGTACAAATGATTTAATATACAAAATAAAATATATTATAAAAATTAAATAATAATAAAAACTATTTAATTAATAATATATTGTATTATTTATAAATTAAAAATATTTAATATTAAATATTAAATATTAAATTAAAAAATAGCGACGAACCTGCGACGAAACCGAAATGTCGCAGACCGGAAATAAAAAAAATCAAAAATTTAAAAATAGCGACGAAAAAATATACCGACGAAACTTTGCGACGAAATAATATGTCGCAGAAAGGAAATAAAAAAATAAAAAATTATAAAATAGCGACAAAAAAATACACCGACGAAAAAACGACGGCAATAACAGGTCGCAGACCTGACAGATTTTTGTCGCAACTGTGCGACGAAACACCGACGAAATTTTTCCGTCCCAATATAGCGACGCTTCACCGACGAAATTCACATTGCGACAAGCCGTATTACGACCTACTGTTTTCGTCGCTATTTCGTCGCTATATGCCTCTAGCGACGAAATGGCGACGATTTTTGTCTGTCGCTATCTGTCTTTTTTTTGGTGATAGTATACGAGAACAATTAAGTAATTTGTAATATTTGCTATAATATACAGTGATAGTGATAAAAATATATACTTGTGGCCTTAATCATCACAGCAACAATATCAACAGGCTTCTTGTCGCGTTTCGTTGTATGTAACGATGCACAGAGCTCAGCCCCAAGGACCGGCAGTTGTAGGTCATGCTCCTGAAGTGTTAGAAGAAAAAACCTACTTTAGTAACAAAGAATAAGGCTCCTGAAATCTTCAGTACCCCGAAGTTCTTTTTAAAATTTTCAAGCTAAGTTTTCGGTGCAATAGGCTCCCGCATTTGCTCAGGGTCCGGAGAGTGGCCGGATCGCTTCGCGATTTGATGTATACAACTTTACCGTACTTTTTTTTGTGCAAGAAGCTGTTTCCGCGGCTCGAACCCGTGACCTCAAGGTCATATATCAGCAACCTTAAATTAAATCAAAGCCATGAGAAAGCCTGTCAAGTCTCCAGCTTTAAGAGCGTTAACGAGCCGAACCGAGCCGAATATGATGTTTTTAGTTCAGATTTGTTTAGTTAATGAATGGTTTGGCTCAGCCATTTGCTGTAACGAGCTTCAAAATTTGTTCAAATTCGGCTCAAATATAACTCTTTAAATGAACTATTCAGCTCGTTTTAGTAAACAAATCTAATTAAGTGTTTGAGCTCGACTCGTTTAATTAAAATTAACGAACAAACTCGAACCAAACACGAATCGAACTTAACGGTTCGCAAACAGTTCTGTTCGTCAAACACCCCTATCTTTCTTCTTCTGTCAACTACTTTTAACTGAGAAAGCCATGAGAAAGCTAACAGAATTAACGGGTAAACTTTTTGGTATGAACGCTTTTCTTTTTAATTTTAAAAAACGGTATGAACGTTTCAAAAATGGTATACTTTATATAAGTTGTTTTCTATTAGAATTCTCCCATGTGGTTGTATGCGATTGGTCATTGGAAGATACTTAAGGTTAGAGGTGGTCTCTTTTTCTGTCGTAAAAACAATCAGATTTTGAGCACATCGTGTTTCAGTGAAATTGATCGAACAGTGGAAACCAATATATGTGGCTGTCACTTTATGCTAACATTATTAACATTTCAGCTTTTTTTTAAAAACTTATTAACATTACAGTTTGATTAAATGGTAGCATATGTTCCACAAGTTGATTGACATTTCATGATACCACAGTTAATCACACATATATCATTTTATTATGACGGTTATATTGAATTAACAATCACATGATATATCAATTATAAATTAATTCTTGTCCCATATATTGACGAGCCATCATTCTCTCTAACTTGCCGCAAAATTACTCGTTAACTTGTCCATCAACAAGCATTTGGATTTTTTTAAATAAAAAAAGAAACAAAAAAAATATACATGCTTCTTTTTTTAATCTGGAAACTGTCAAGTCCGAATCTTCAGATAAAATGTTTTTTAACTATTAAATCAAAAATTAAAAAAAAAATTGTTAACAAGAGTTGGATACTTTTCCAATATGGCAGACTTCCTGGTTTCCTTTTCCACATCATCGCTACCCTACGCATAATTTCATTCTAAGACCCTAAAACCCTGTGGGTAGAAGACAATATCTGACTATTGCATACGATCAACTTGAAGGGAAAAGAGTGAATGGTGCAAGTGACGTATAGAAGCAAGTGGAGTAGGAACGAACGACGAAGTATGTAACTCGCTCTTTCCTAGCTCGTTCTAAGTATGGAGCTCACTCCCTTCCTTTGTGCATCTTTTTTCTTTTTCTCATGATGGTTAATTTTACAAAGATTGGAGTTGATAAAATAGATTTTTCTAAGCCTTTCTTACATGTAAATATGTGTACGGATTATCTTCTGTCATATTGATGTAGACCATGTCATGCACGTTAAGTATACAAGTGATCATGCCACATTAATACACACGGTTTAATTTTAATAATATAACCGAAGAAGATGTGGTGGAGACTGGAACAAAAGATCGTTTATCATCATCAGCAATAATATTCAGTATATTAGATGAGTTAATATGTACATGGCAAGCGGGACATCAATCGTCGTCAAAGACGTAAACATTTCCAAAAGTAATAGTACACCATTTCACAAGAACTTCAGCGTTGACCTTGAAAAAATATCATTGGTATGCTGCGTCAGCAACCATTTTTGACTTGCAAATATATTCTTGACTTTTTCATCAACATAACCACAGATGTCGAGGGTATTTCAATATACAGCGTTAATAAAGCTGTGGGACAACTTAAGAAAGGGAGAGAGATACCGATTTGCTCTTGATATCGCCAAAACACTCAAAGCTGCATAAACAAATTCTTTCATGGTGTTTATGCTTCACGATATGTTTTAGGATTTCGCATGAGTTGGAAGTTAAGAAGTAATCGTTACTATAAATGAAATAAAACGCTATGTCATTGCGACTTTGAATATATTGTTACATATTTAGGTATACTGGTGGCATCTTTCGCTATTGGTAGTGGTGGTGTTGACGAGTTGGGGCTGAAGATATGAAATTTCTTGACACACCAGGACGAGTTCAGGATCCTTCATCATAGGAGTAGTACTAGGTACAACATGCCAAATGTGTTGAAGAATGTTGACATGTATACAAATTTTATCGTACTCGATAGCTGTAGGGCATACATCGAGCATGTAGAGCTATGTGGAGTGATGCTGTGTAGTAAGGTTAAGGTAGAATACAGTTTGATCATCGTTTTTGTGGAGGGTAGTGATAAAAGACCCACTCCTTTCATCTACCTTTAGGCGAGACTATAGCAATGTTACAAGATCTAGCCGTCATGTTTGGCCTTCTCATTGTCAGTTAGCCACTAACTGGATGGAAGACCTTGCATACTGCAACGTAGTGGCTCAGGTTGTATGCAGAATTTCTTGAATGGACTCCAGACCATCAGGATACTTTTGGCAACTGTGTACAATGGAGGAAGTTCATGGAGTGATTTACTGATCGTAGCTTAATGGCACATCCATCCAATGAGCAGATTATGCAGAGTTTTAGGGCATATATGTTCTTCATTCTTACGGGTTTGTTCTATGACAGATCCAACAATAGATGCCAGCTAGTCTACTAGCAGATACTGCGGGAATTGCTGATGCACGTAGATATTCTTGAGGCAACACTGTGTTTGTTCGCTTGTCCCAAAATCTATACGAGGACAACATTGCAAAGACGAATGGGCATCATTATTTTGGGGCTAGTACACCTTCTACAATTCATCTTCTATCCTCAACGCATTAGATGCCAGCTGGAGATGATGTCTGATACGCCCCATACAGGCCGATGGCTTACTCATCGTAGCTTTATGGGTTCTCTGATACACTGTGGATGTTGCATGTGATTAGCTAGATACTTTAACAGAGGGAGATTTTTTTTGGGTGTCTTATTGTCCAGATGTGCTAGCAATTTTGCTATCTGTGTGCACCCAGGTGCTCATCTACGGACTACTAAGCTGCCACTTATATTGTGCTACATTGTTGACCATCACCTCCTCCATAGAGTGATAAGATAGTTTGGACTGACGCAGGAGGCGTTGTCCAGGTAAATCAACATGGGGTTTGCGTTGCATCATATGACGAAAAGTATAGGGAACGTCGATTATGCATAGACTCACGCTATATTCATAAAGCGGCTGAATAATCGAGCACAACAGATTGAGAGAGCTATACCATGGTCTGGCGTCGTGATAGACTAGTCTCTTTACATATAATGGTATAGACGTCGGACACTCCTGACGCTTGATCAACCTCATGTTGAGTGCGTAGGTGACAATGATTTATGTGGTTCCATAACTAATATCACTTAATTATGTCATTGTAAATCAGAAGTGTAGCGCCCAGACCCGGACAGTGGATCCGAACCGGTGCACCCGTTGTAGCTTACTGAGAAGACTACAAGACATCTCATCTCTCGAACACACATCCTCAATGACGTATGAGCATAAGCACGGATACACGTGCAAAATAAAACCTAAATCATCCAAATCCGTATTCCCAAAACATAAGTAAATAAAGTAGTTTATGGATACAACCATTTAAGTCTTCAAACGAATGAGAGAAACTAAAATCACATGAAACAGTTCGGAACAAATAATCGATTCAGAACTTTAAATGCGTTGTCTTTTCTGATATGACATGTCTGTTTTTGAATGGGTCGTACTGTGCATTTACTGCTTGCGCAGAGCTCGAGGCGTTAATTAAACAACTTTTCAGATCCGGTGGTTGCAGGGATCGAAGACGGCATCTTCGAGGTGTCGTTTCGAATGGCCGAGGTGAAGGTCTATAAATAGAGCCTTCAGACGGTTTACTGAACTTTTTATTTCCTTTATTTCGCATCTGCACTTTGTCTTCTCCGGCATCTTCCATTAAATTCCACCGTCTTTCTTTCTGCGACATCCTTCTCCCTTCTTCACTGCTTTCCTTATCCCCTGTAAGTTTATCTCATTCCCGTGTCTCGAGTTTGATTCTCCTTCCCAATTTTTTTTAAAAAAACTTACGTGTATGTATATATTTACATTAGCGTATTAATCGCAGATACCTAATTTAATATATGATACAAAAAATATGATCAAAATTTCCGAATGTATACTTGTAGTGATGAACTTTTATTTTAAATCAACAAACTTAGTTGAAAAAGAATTGTTAATTTAATTTGTAATGTTGAAATGCGATCAGATTTCTTATATTAACTCAAACTATTAGTGGAAGAAACCGTCAAAATTAAGTGGGATTATTTTAAATTTCGAGGAAAGTGTAATAAGATACTAATGTCACAGACGCACTCAATATAGTATATAACTTTAATTTCAATGTTACATTGCTACAACTTTGTTTAATTTAACATTTTATTTGTTGTAACAGATATTGAAATATGATGGAAACAATCCATCTGTTCCATCCTTACAGCTTCCTTACCTCCCATCTTCCGACGACCTCGGCGCAGTATTCAACTTTAGTGGTAGCCTGAAAAGTTTATCAGACCAAGAACATCCGCTTGATGTTCCAGTGAAATTAAACAAAAAGTTGGAAGCAACCCTAGCGATAAACACCCTTCCCTGCCCAACCTATGATTGTGTTAGGTCCCTTAGAACACACTAGAAGGGGGGTTGAATAGTGTGTTCACCAAGTATGGATATTTTATGGCTATTTTTCGTTTTGAAGTGCAACCAATACTTGGGTGTTTTCTTTTGAAGAAATAAAGACTTGCAAGAAAATAAAGAACACAAGTATGTATAGAGGTTCAAGTCAAATGACTCTACTCCTCTACCTTCTTGATGTTTCACAAGAAGGATTTTGAAATGGGGTTTGTTATTTCTTTTGGGGGAAACAACAAACAAAGAACAAAATCCAGAAAACAGAAAACTAGGCACTTTGCCTAGACCACAACCAAGAAATCTAACCCTTTGAAGTCTAGCCTCCAAAGATCTTCTTTGCCCTCAAAGAAATCTTGTAGGGAGAATAGTGCACCACACACTATCAACTAACCCTTCAAAGTCTAGAGATCTCAAACAAGAAGCACCCTTGCTCCTTGACCAACAATCTACCAAATCTCTCACAGAAAATCTCACCAAGAAGAAGACTCTTCTTCTTACAATAATCACTCTCAACAATAGAGTAAAGATGTACAAAGATTACAAATATTTTGAGAGCTTGAGCTTGAGAGAACTTGAGAGCTTGTGTAGTAGAAAGTTGGAGAAGAATGTGGAAGAAACCCTATTTTATCAACTTCAAAGTTTCTTCCCGTTTGAAGCCCTCTGCACTGACATTAATGGGTTTTGGCATCATGTGTTGGTGAGTCCTCATCATTGGAGATCTCCCTTTGGCATGTAGCAACATTCTTGAAGAGATTTCAAAATGAATGCCAAGAAAGGAAACCTGAGAAACTTCAACAGAGAGAAGCCTGCAAAAAAGACACTAAAAAGAGAGGGTACAAAGAGTCAACTAATGTTAAAAAGTGAAGTTCAAGACCTTTGTAACGTTGGTCACATGAAGCGCCTAATGTGCAAAAGCACAGGCGTTCGATGTGACATTGAGCGCTTGATGTGAAAGAGAACAGTCGTTCGAAGTCACATCAAGCGCCTAATGTGGGCTTCTTAAGGCGTTCGAAGTCACATGAAGCGCTTAATGTGCCACTTCACGCTTGTTCGAACTAACTCTGACTTTTACTCAGAGAAAGTACTTAGGAGTACGTGCCCAGCCAGGGGAAAAGTACTTTTGGCATGGTGGACTGCATAAAGCGCCTAAAGAGGCGTTCAAAGTGTTCGCACTTTTCAACAGGTCACATAAAGCGCCTAATCAGGCGTTCAATGTGTCCTGTTTTACAAACACTCACATGAAGCGCATAATCTAGGCGTTCGAAGTGTTCGCATGTCCAGACACTTCACATAAAGCGCCTAATCTAGGCGTTCGAAGTGTACTTGACTCCACCAAGGTACATTAAGCGCCTAATGTAGGCGTTCGAAGTATTCTGACTTCAAACAACACACATGAAGCGCCTAATGGGTTGTTCAATGTGCCAAAATGTGCAAATCATCAAAACTCAACATGATCTAACATTCTCCCTCTTTTTGATGATTTCACAATATGCATAACTTAACAAAGCTCCCCCTTAATATATGCTCCCCCTCACTAAGTGCAATGAAAAAGAAATAACTTGAATGAAATGATGAAACAATTTTAATGAACATCAACAATAAATTCAAGTTATAAAAATTTCATTCAATAATTGCAGAAAAACAATTAACACCAACAAATATAAAAAAAATTTACATAGCACCACCACTTGGTGGTGTAAAACCACTAAAACCAAAACCTCCACTAGCGGCAAAATCCGTGAACCCACCCATGGATCCACCAGCACCACCAGCAGCATCACCAGCACCTCCACCAGCACCATCACCACCACCACCACCACCACCTTCTCCCCCTAAATCATCAAAATTAGGAGGAAGGGCCCATGGACTGATCTGCATGAATGCATTGCGAAATGCAGTCATGCGCAGTTCATTTCGCGCATGCCGAGCTTCATGCTCAGCATCACGAAGATGCAACTGCTGAACGGTTTGCTCAAGGGCAGCAATGCGTGATAGTAATTCCGAGGAATCACTACCACCCGTGGCATCAGGAGGTCCTTCTTCGACCTCATCATCGTCAGGAATAGTGGTGGCTTTCCTTTTCTGCGAGTCAACGGCCTGGGCGATGTTATAGTGATCATAAAGATCGGATTTGGCAACGGTGGACAAATCATCATCATTAATAACAATGCCTTTGGATTTGAGCAAAATCGTGACAATGTTGGCAAAAGGCAGAGCTTTGGACCCCTTTCGAAGGGCCGCAAACATGACTTCGATGATGATCCAGGCCAGATTCAGCTGAGTAAGGTGCTTGAGGCGGTAAGAGACATAGAAATCCATGTTACTGGGATTTCTAGTGGCCTTACCATTGATGCAGTAGGTGACAACCGCGAGCAGAATGCGATCCACCAACGGCATGTTCTGAGTCTTTTTAGAGGGGTAGTACCCCAAATCAAATTTAACGTCCTGCTCGGGGACGCCGTATTTGGAACTCCAGTCAAATACGGAGAAATCTGTCAAGCCCTCATTTCTGATACGCAAAACTTCACAGATTTCAGGGACAGTGAAGCTAAGAGGAGTACCATCAACGAAGGAGTTGAGAGAGAAAGGTTGAGACTCAGATTGTGGGGTGACCCACAGATTGGAGTAGAACAGCCGGGTGTGCTCGCGGGAGAATTTTTGCATGTCAAGTCTGGACCAAAGGGATGTCCAGCCTTGGTGTTCCAGGAAAGGAACAATTTCCAGTGCACTGCTCGTCTCAGGCACGTTGCTGAGGTTGAGCAGCTTCAGAGGGATGATCAGACGGTTGTTTGCTACCCACTCCTGGTATAGCATGCAGGAATGGTAGGAAACGTGAACCCCTTTATCAATAGAGCGTGGAGGTTTCTTGATGTCGGGCTCAAACTTCTTCAACCAAGGAAAGTTGTCCTTGGTGAGCCCTTCACGGATGGTTATGATTGCAGGAGGCTCGACAATGCTTTGTCCAGCCGTTGTTTTTCGCTTCTGGGATCTTGGGCGTTTTGAAGGACCAGCAGAAGCCATTGTTGGAGGAGTTGAGAAGAAGGGGTCTTGAAGATTAGAGGAAATGATGAAGATACGAGTGAAGAAGGAAGAAAGAGGAGAGGTTGGATTTTAAAGGGTGAAGGAAGGAAGATGAAGAGTTAGTGGAGTAATGGTGGAGAGAGAGGTAAGGGAGAAGTGGGAGAGTGGGAGAGAGAGGAGTGAGGAAGAAGATGAAAAGTTGGATTGTATGGGGAAGAGGAAGAGGCAGACGTGGGAGAGAAGGAAGAGAAAGAGGCGGCTGTGAATTGATGGTCCTTGAATGGCGCGAAAAACTGAAGAGGCGGCGAAAAGATAGTGAAAGAATAGGGTTAAAGCGCCTAATGTGACATCGAACGACTTCACAAATATGTATGAAGCGCTTAATGACACATTGAACGACTGTGAAAAGGAGGATTGAGCGCTTAATGATCCTTCGAACGAGTGAACACACTCAGATAAAGCGCTTAATCCTACATCGAACGACATAATAAAGCGCCTGATGTCACTTCGAACGAGTGACATCCTTAGCATCAGGCGCTTGATGTAACATCGAACGCCTGAACAATTTGAGATAAAGCGCTTTATGTCTACTGATATTGAAAATTTTTGAAATTTTCATGCTCAAAACTCAAGATGGTTTTGTCAACCCATATTGAGCAACCCCAACCTACTTCTTATAGATAAGAATACATCACTAGGCAAGGGTTTCGTGAAAATGTCCGCAAGTTGGTCATGTGTAGGAACAAATTCTACACTTACCAAGTTCTTTTGTACACAGTCACGGATGAAATGATACCTCACTTCAATGTGCTTGGTCCGACTATGTTGGACGGGATTTTGTGCAATATTTATGGCGGACGTGTTATCACACAAAATTGGCACCTTTGAGAAGTGAATGTTATAATCATTTAACGTGTTAGTCATCCATAACAATTGTGCACAACACGAGGCGGCCGACACATATTCGGATTCCGCCGTAGAGAGAGACACACTGTTTTGTTTCTTGGAGTACCAAGAAACGAGACAATCTCCAAGAAACTGACAAGTTCCGGAGGTGCTCTTTCTATCAACTAGACTCCCCGCATAATCGGAGTCACAATAACCTCTTAAATCAAAACATGCATTCTTAGGATAAAATAAACCAAATTTCAAAGTACTTCTAAGGTATCTAAGGATGCGTTTTACCGCAATAAAATGCATCTCCCTAGGATCACTTTGAAATCTAGCACATAAACATACCGCATGTAAAATATCGGGTCTACTAGCCGTTAAGTAAAGTAGACTACCTATAATGCCACGATACAAGGTTACCTCGACATGTTTTCCCTTTTCATCCTTGTCAAGCTTTGCACTTGTGCTCATTGGAGTGTTCACCTCTCTTCCTTCACCAAAATTGTACTTTTTGAGCAAGTCTCTTGTGTACTTGGCTTGGGAAATGTACACACCATCTTTGGTTTGCTTGATTTGTAATCCAAGGAAATAGTTTAGCTCGCCCATCATGCTCATCTCGAACTCACCTTGCATAAGACTAGCAAATTGCTCACAAAGACAATTGTTAGTAGCACCAAAAATAATATCATCAACATATACTTGAACAATTAAATGATTCCTACCTTGTTCTTTTATGAACAAAGTAGTGTCAACTTTACCTCTTGAAAAACCATTATTAAGAAGAAAAGTACTTAATCTCTCGTACCAAGCTCTTGGAGCTTGTTTGAGGCCGTAAAGAGCCTTTTTAAGTTTGAAGACATGATGTGGTGAATCATGACATTCAAACCCGGGAGGTTGTGCAACATACACTTCCTCTTGAATAACACCATTCAAGAATGCGGATTTAACATCCATTTGGTAAAGTGTAAAATCTCTATAACAAGCATATGCTAACAACATTCTAATAGCTTCAAGCCGTGCTACGGGTGCAAATGTCTCATCAAAATCAATACCTTCTTCTTGACGGTATCCTTGAGCAACTAACCTAGCCTTGTTTCTAGTGACATTACCTTGATCATCCATCTTATTACGAAAGACCCATTTCGTACCAATAATAGGATGATCGTTTGGTTTGGGAACTAACTCCCAAACATCACTTCTTTCAAATTGGTTTAATTCTTCTTGCATAGCCAAGATCCAATTTTCATCAAGAAGTGCTTCTTTAATATTTTTAGGCTCTATAAGAGAGACAAATGCATTCTCTCTATATTGCCTTCGTGTGGTGATACCTCTATTTAAATCACCTATGACTAACTCTTGAGGGTGAGAACTTTTATGCTTAAATGATCTAGGAAGATTTGAGACATCACCTCCAACTTCCTCTTGATCATGTTCCGGAAGAGATGAACCTTCATTATCATCATGAACCTCATGTTCCGGAATTTGTGATGCATTTTCTACATTTTGTGAATCAACATGAGTAGAGGAGACACTTCTACGTGGCTCACTAAGTTCATCTACACAAGGTGGAGGAGTGCCTTCGAGAGGTTCAACTCTCAAGTCAACGAAGATGTTTCCATTTGGAGGATCATCAACGATTTCTCGTTGAGGAACAACCATAGGAACATCCTCAAAAATTTCTTCTTGAGGAGTCACATCTTCATCCTCTACACAATCCTCATTAAGTTTAGGTTCATCACTAAGTGACTCATTAAACTTAACATGGATTGATTCTTCCACCTTTTGACTCCTTTTGTTGAAAACACGAAATGCTTTACTATTTGAGGCATAACCTAAAAAGATACCTTCATCCGCTTTGAGGTCAAGTTTGTCCAAAGTATCTTTGGTATTAAGTATAAAACACTTGCAACCAAAGACTTTGAAATACCCAATGTTGGGAACTTTTCCATTCCAAAGCTCATAAGGTGTCACATTTAGGTATGGTCTCAAATAGACACGATTGATCACATGGCAAGCGGCATTAACCGCTTCGGCCCAAAAATACTTGGGCAAACCGAACTCGTTTAACATTGCTCTACACATTTCTTGTAGAGTTCTATTTTTCCGTTCGGCCACACCATTTTGTTGAGGAGTTCTAGGTGCCGAAAGATCATGAGAGTATCCTTTGGATACACAAAACCTTTCGAAATCACCATCGAACTCACCACCACGATCACTACGGATGGTTTTGATGGTGTCACCCACATGATTTTCCAATCGTTTACTTAAACTTATAAACTCACTACATGCATCACTTTTCTTAGCAAGAAACATCACCCACGTATAACGAGTATAGTCATCTACAACCACGAAGGTGTAATGTTTGCCACCCAAGCTTCTTGTTCCAACATCCCCATACAAATCCATATGAAGCAATTGTAGGGGCTTGGAGGTGGAAATATTTGTCTTGGGTTTGAAACTTGTTTTCACAAGTTTCGCCTTTTGACAAGTGTCACATAAGTCATTGTTTTCAAAACTCATTTTTGGAAGGCCTCGGACTTTATCATTTTCGCAAATAAATTTAAATGTTTTGAAACATACATGTCCGAGACGTCTATGCCATAGTTGCGTCAAATCATTCTTAGCAACTAGACACGATACATTTTGAGAAACCAAATCATTGATGCTAACTTTGTAAATATTTTTGAAACGCAAAGCCTCAAATAAAATCTTTTCTTCCTTTTTCACAACACACTTTGTTTTCAAAAACGTTACCTCATAATTAGCATCACAAAGTTGACTGACACTTATCAAGTTAAACTTAAGACCTACAACATATAAGACATCACTAAGAGAGAAGGAATCGTTACCCACAATACCATGTCCTTTGATTTGGCCTTTGCTACCGCCAAAGTGGACAACTCCTCCGTCTTGCATAGTGAGTCTATGGAAGAGACGTTTGTCTCCCGTCATATGGTTGGAACACCCACTGTCCACGACCCATTTGACCTTCTTGTCTTCGCTTTCTCCATTGAGTGCTAGGGCCTACAAAAGAACCATATGAAGTTGGTACCCTTTTTATTTTGGGTCCTTGAAGGTTAGTTACCTTCATCTCGCCTTTCGGCACCCACACAAGATTCTTATTATTCTTAGCTCTACATACTCTCTCTACATGACCTTTCCTATTGCAATAAAAACATGTAGGAGTATGCTTGTGTGTTGGTGCATGCTTGTGCGAATGATTGTGCATTGGCACATGTCGTGTTTCCTTCTTAGGAACCACCTTCTTTGGAATAGTAGAAGGTTTTTGTTTCACAACATGGACCAAAGGTTGTGATACCTTTGGTGCATTAGCCTTTTGTTTAGGCATGTGCCTTTGCTTCTTCAAGGAGGTTTTAGATTCCTTGATCACTTGTGCTTGTTCCTTTTTATTTCCTTTCTTAGATGCATACATGACACTAGGTTTGACTTTCATGCTTGGCCTAGATGCATCTTTATTCTTTATCTCTTTAGCACCTACCCTTGAATCATTTTTCTTATCCTCAAGGGCTTGAGCACATGATTTCATCAAATCATGTTTCTCTTCAAGTGCAATCACATGCATTGTTAAAAATATGTCATGCTCAAGTTGCAATGCAATGTGATTCTCTAACGTGTCATTGTACTCATTTATGCATGCTCTAAACTCTTTCTTGACACGTTGATATTTTAAATCAAGGAGATCATTTTCTTGAATTAAATCATCTCGTTCATCAATAAATTTATAATGAGATGAAATATTGCATACCTCCTTGTCATCGTCGATGGCCATGAGTGCAAAGAATTCCTTGTCGAGATCATCTTCCACCACCCCCGTGAGTGCAAGATCATCCCTATCGCCATTGTCGCTTTCGGATCCGGAAAGAAAACTCTCCCAATGGGCTACCTCCGCTTGCAAGGCCTTCTTCCTTTGGTAGATGGCCTTCTTGTCTTTGAGTTGCGGCTCTTTCACCCGACAATCCTTCATGAAATGACCAAGCTTCCCACATTTGTAGCATTTATTCTCTTGGTCCTTCACCTTATCCTTTGGGTATCTTTCCTTGACGAATCTCCTTGCTTCGTCACCATTTTTTCTTGCAATACGTCGGAATCTTTTGACAAGAAGTCCGACTTCATCATCCGAGTCCTCCGACTCTACTACCAACGCCTTTGAAGATTGGCGAATAGGATCATTCTTTTCTTGTGCATCTAAATGAATCTCATAAGTGATGAGATTCCCGTATAACTCGTCCAAGGTGATTGTTTCAAGATCCTTGGACTCCTCAATGGCCGTCACTTTCGCGTTCCATTCTCTTCCTAAACTGTTTAGGAAGCAATGGTTTAGATCCTCTTGTTCTATCTTCTTGCCAACCGCTTTGAGAAGGTTGACAAGCTTGGTGAATCTTTGGATGGACTCTTCAATCTTTTCACCTTTGGGGACAGTGAAGTTGTAAAATTGTTTTATCAACTGTCTCCTTTTGGCCTTTCTTACTTGAGATGTTCCTTCGTGGATCATCTCAAGCTTTGTCCAAGCCTCATGTGCGGATTGAACACCTTGAATCTGAGCTCTCCCATTTGTGGAAAGAGAGCTATTTAAAATAGCAAGAGCCTTGCTATTTATGGCCAACTGAAACTCCTCCTCAGGAGTAGGATCATCAATATCAATGGGAATCATAGATCCTCTTGAGACCTCAACCCATATTCTGTGAGAACAAGAACGCAAGTACGTTTCCATGTTTGACTTCCACAGTGGGTAGTTTAAAGGGTCAAACATGGGAACTTTAACATGAACATTTGAGATAGAAGGGAATAGGGTTTCCTGCCTCCTTCTTCTGGAAATATCAGCAGAAGGAGAACTCACATCCTCATCAGCAGAGGCCTGCCTCCTTCTTCTGGAGGTTTCAACAGTAGGAGAACCCAAATCATCAAAAACAAAGGGATCCATACTAGAAATGATCAAATCTTGTATTTGGACTCAAATAAGCAAGATGAGGCTCTGATACCAATTGTTAGGTCCCTTAGAACACACTAGAAGGGGGGATTGAATAGTGTGTTCACCAAGTATGGATATTTTATGGCTATTTTTCGTTTTGAAGTGCAACCAATACTTGGGTGTGTTCTTTTGAAGAAATAAAGACTTGCAAGAAAATAAAGAACACAAGTATGTATAGAGGTTCAAGTCAAATGACTCTACTCCTCTACCTTCTTGATGTTTCACAAGAAGGATTTTGAAATGGGGTTTGTTATTTCTTTTGGGGGAAACAACAAACAAAGAACAAAATCCAGAAAACAGAAAACTAGGCACTTTGCCTAGACCACAACCAAGAAATCTAACCCTTTGAAGTCTAGCCTCCAAAGATCTTCTTTGCCCTCAAAGAAATCTTGTAGGGAGAATAGTGCACCACACACTATCAACTAACCCTTCAAAGTCTAGAGATCTCAAACAAGAAGCACCCTTGCTCCTTGACCAACAATCTACCAAATCTCTCACAGAAAATCTCACCAAGAAGAAGACTCTTCTTCTTACAATAATCACTCTCAACAATAGAGTAAAGATGTACAAAGATTACAAATATTTTGAGAGCTTGAGCTTGAGAGAACTTGAGAGCTTGTGTAGTAGAAAGTTGGAGAAGAATGTGGAAGAAACCCTATTTTATCAACTTCAAAGTTTCTTCCCGTTTGAAGCCCTCTGCACTGACATTAATGGGTTTTGGCATCATGTGTTGGTGAGTCCTCATCATTGGAGATCTCCCTTTGGCATGTAGCAACATTCTTGAAGAGATTTCAAAATGAATGCCAAGAAAGGAAACCTGAGAAACTTCAACAGAGAGAAGCCTGCAAAAAAGACACTAAAAAGAGAGGGTACAAAGAGTCAACTAATGTTAAAAAGTGAAGTTCAAGACCTTTGTAACGTTGGTCACATGAAGCGCCTAATGTGCAAAAGCACAGGCGTTCGATGTGACATTGAGCGCTTGATGTGAAAGAGAACAGTCGTTCGAAGTCACATCAAGCGCCTAATGTGGGCTTCTTAAGGCGTTCGAAGTCACATGAAGCGCTTAATGTGCCACTTCACGCTTGTTCGAACTAACTCTGACTTTTACTCAGAGAAAGTACTTAGGAGTACGTGCCCAGCCAGGGGAAAAGTACTTTTGGCATGGTGGACTGCATAAAGCGCCTAAAGAGGCGTTCAAAGTGTTCGCACTTTTCAACAGGTCACATAAAGCGCCTAATCAGGCGTTCAATGTGTCCTGTTTTACAAACACTCACATGAAGCGCCTAATCTAGGCGTTCGAAGTGTTCGCATGTCCAGACACTTCACATAAAGCGCCTAATCTAGGCGTTCGAAGTGTACTTGACTCCACCAAGGTACATTAAGCGCCTAATGTAGGCGTTCGAAGTATTCTGACTTCAAACAACACACATGAAGCGCCTAATGGGTTGTTCAATGTGCCAAAATGTGCAAATCATCAAAACTCAACATGATCTAACAGATTGTGGTGCAATAAACGGAACGCGACTAGGTGTAAGCATGAATAATATTTCATTTACATTGCCAACAATAGATATCCTGGAGGCTTATTACTATCACACCAAAGGAGTTTTTGGGAAAAAATTTCCCAAGAAACCACCATCAGGTTCTAATTATACTGGTGATTTTCTTCCATTGCCTTTGACTTTGGCCAAAAAAGATACACAAGTGATCGTCCTTGAGTATAATGCAACTGTGGAGATGACTTTTCAGAATACTAATTTGTTTTATAGCATTGATCATCCCATGCATCTGCATGGACATAATTTCTATGTTGTTGGAACGGGACTTGGAAATTTCGATAGGTCGAAGGCTTCCAAGAATTTTAATTTGGTTGATCCTCCAGAACTCAACACAGCTGTTGTTCCTAAAAATGGCTGGACAACCATCAGGTTCCGCGTTAAATTTATGATTTCATTATGTGTTATGTGTTGGCACTTCTATCAAAATAAATTTTTATTTATTGTTAAAAGCTTAAGTAGTTTTGACTGCGGTAAAACTAATATAATTTGATTTTCAAATTATGAAATATTAGGAGTTTGGTTTATGCATTGTCATTTTGAGCGTCATCAGACATGGGGGATGGAAACAGTTCTAATAGTGAAAGACGGCAAATCATCCGGTCAAAGCATTCTGCCGCCGCCCAACGATATGCCGCCTTGTTGACTCTTCATCTGAAATTCAATTCTAATTTCTTTGCATTGCAATTTTTTTTAGTGAAAATCAACTTGGAATTTTATCTTTGCTCATGTGCGTATGTGAAAAAGAAAAAGAATTTCCTTTCTTGGATTTGTTTTTAGCTTGTTATAGTTATACAAACCATCAATATTCTCATACTTTTCGAAGAAAAATTTTTTAGATTAAATTTGTTTTCTTGATATTTCACCGATTGCCTTCTTGCTTTTTTTTTTTTTTTTTTGTGGTAAGCTTTGATTACACATGTTTAATGAATACACCAAGTTTGATTACACAACTCGAATTATTTGTGAACAAGATCTTTCCAAGGATTTCGAGAAGAAGAAAGATCTAGTTAGGAGATAAAAGAGAGATGAAACTCAGATCATCCACCTTCGTTTCAGACATTTTGTTCATACACTTGAAAGAGATTGGAACACGAAAGCAAAAAAATTTTGATTTTTAAACAATTGACGACTATTTCTGGAAAAAAATAGCTCGTAGCAAAAGTTAAGCATCTCTTATAGCTTTCATGTGGGATTGATAAGGAAAAAACTATTAACCTGAATAACGACAAAATACTCAATGTTATTTGAACTCACTAGGATGTAGGTCGTCGTATGTCCATTTTAACAGTGCGGTTCCAAGAGCACAGATGAATTAGCGCGGTACAAAAGACGCAAGACACCTTCTCAACACCAACAAATGTCTCAACCTAGCATCAGTAAGACTCGTCCAGAGACGCTGATGATTGGGCACCTTAGCTCAAATTATCACCTTAGCCGCAAGCGTCACTTCAATTCAGTCTCAGTTGTCACCTCAGCATTAACGTGCACCTCCGCCATGCCTCACAGGTAGGTCATGGACCCGGTGTCTCAACTTTGCTTGATCAGCTCGGCAAAGGAGGCACCTGCCACGCAAGCAGCTTAGCCATGCAGCTTGACGTGCGTGGTGACATGTGACAGACAAGCACAAGTAGGACATTACACATGACACTCTCGCATAGCTTCTCTAAATGAATTGACTACCTAGATCGTATAAAAGAGGCCGACACACCTAAGAGAAGGCTATGTTGAATCCAGTGAACCAAAAAATCACAGCCACAATACAAAAAATGAGACAAGTTTCTATAATATTCGAGCATACAAACATGGTAAAACTCATAACTGACTTGAGCGCCAGAGAATTTTCTTCAGAGCAACAACTCTTAGACTTCTAATATCATTCGACTTTGTGTAAGTTTAGGTTTTTGAGAATGTTAGTTTTTGCAACAAACTACGTCTATGAAAGGTTCTGATGGCGTTTTGCTTTATTTGGATCATCTCTTATCTCGATGAAGATCCAACTTCGTCATCTCACCACCAGAAGCAGAGAGGCGAACCCAACTATCCGTCAGAGCAAACCTTCGGTGGGCTGGTTTGGACGCCCAGGTGTTGTTCCTATACTTACCTACGAAGAACAGGTAAGGGCCATTTAGTATGTGGCTCAAAATGAGGACATGTTCAGGCTGTGGCTGAGCAGATCAAAGTTAAGGCCTTAGAGGCTCCATACGGCGTAGAAGGCCTTCTTTACGCTTATCGAGAAAGACATAAAGACCCAGTATACATCCAGAATACTCCCCAAGACTAAGATGAATTCATGGTGGACGCCAGAGGCAAAAGTAAAAAACCTTCAGACCGAGCCCTCACCTTTGGCGAAGAAGCCATCAGAAATTGCGATACGTCACTCTAAGTGCGTGCGTTGGACATCAATGCCTCATTACTGTCGAGTTGAAAGTGGTAAAGTGATAACTAAAGTATATATAGATAGATAAAAAATGTTATAGAAGTGGATTTTTAAATGTGTAAAAACAAAGTTTTGATAAATATCAGACCAAACTAAAAATTGTCATAAAAAAACACATCATTTCTCACAAGTCGCAATCCATCACTTATCAAAAAGCACTTTAAGTTTTGGCGGGTTGAAAAATCTGAGGAAAGAAAAGAAAGAACACTACTTTTCTTACCGACTTTTATAAAGGGAGAGAAAAAAAATAAGTTGTGTGGTCTTTTCATCAGACATTACAACGATATTGTCAAATATAAAAAAAAACGAAAACAAAGATTTTGTTATTTTAAAGACCTTAAAGCCATTGCATCAAGAAATCAAAAGAAGGACCAGAAGGGAAGGCTTGCGTTACAACCGAATCAAGTTAAGTAAAGATACCGAGACATCATGGAACAAGATTACTCTTCCGCTTATGTTACGGGTTCTCTAAAGTGGTCCTTAGAATTATAAATATAAATTCTATAATTGGTATAAGAACCAACTTAATGTGAACTATAAATACATACTCTATTTGTATTAGTGTTATTTATTAGCATCAGAACATTCAGTTGTTTAGGATTAGATGAAGGAAATGCTGTGATAACGGGTTATCATGCTCTAATTCTAGTATACTACTAAAATTAGGTCGTACTGCTTATGCCATGTATGTTTAGCTTAGATGTGTGCATGCAGATTGCCTAAAAATTATCTATCGTGCTGGATAGAGTCTAGGATTGATATGTATGACCTTTTTTTTTTGGTTAAAATGTTAATATTAACCGGAGAATCAAGGCATCAAAAAATGCGACCTATACAATAGCCTAACTTATGGTTGAATCTTCCGCAATGGGTTCTTCGCAGCCTCTTCCCCAACCAGTTCTCTTCCTCTTCTTGCTTTTTTTATGTCTTTAGCCATTGTTGAAGGTTGACTTTGTCATAGAAGTCTTCATGGGTGATATTTTCTATATCATTTTCATCCATTTTAATTCATGGCTTCTTTAACATGGATAGATGAGATTGCACTAGGAAAGAGTTTTGTTCTTCTTGGTCCCTGCCTCTATCACTTTAGCCATGAAGATTTCTCTAATATGATTGCCCTAGATTCGTAAGGCGATAGGCTACGTAAAGATCAAGGTTACTTGGAAGCTTTGCGGATTTTCCATTAACACAAAATATGACTATTGCAGTCAACTTTCAATATACCATAGACAAATCGTTTGTATTCTTTTTGGGATGATAACGTAAAAAGCTTATGATGTGATCCTCACTCATCTTCTACTAAGCATCATCCTATTTCTATACATCAAACTCATCAAAGACCTCATTGGACACTCCAATCAAATCAGAAATAGTTCCTACATCTCATTCGAGATGTGTACTATGAAATATAGTATACAAAGCGTATGTCAAACCATTTATGCTAATCTGCCTATAGATTAGCTAAAAGAGTCTAGTATACGTCTTAGAGATTTTTGACATATCCTTATCATTTCAAATGAACCTCCATTTTTTGAACATCTAACCAATCAATGATTAGGTTTAACTCATTATTTGCCTTGAAATCTTTAATGTTAAGCATTTTTGAAGGAACATTTGGTCTCTCATTCGTCTCACAATCATTGATCAACTCCTTGTTTTCTATATGCTTGTGCTACCAAACTAGCTTCATCTACTGCTATGTTCTCTTGGTTATTTATTTATTTCTAAATATATATTTAGTTCTAATAGTATGATGATTATTAGGCTTAGAGACTAACTTCCAAATATCACTTATTTCAAATTGATTAGCTGTTCTTGCATAATTATAATCCTTCATTGATTATGACTTCTTGTATATTCTTAGGTTCAACTTGTAAAATAAATATAAATTCGTGAAACATTATACTTGTTAGCATTCCTTGACTAGGTTCACCTTTAATCGATTCCTTAGGAAGATCTTTCCTATATCTAAAAAATTCGACAGGTTTGAAGTAGCCCATTTAACTGTTACATTCTCTTTAAGGTGCACTTTCAAGTAGTTCAATTCTAAAATCAATTTTAAGAATATTACCAAAATTTTCTGTAGTGTTTATTTTGACTATTTCATTTTCCTCATCATCATTAAGTATTGCTTCATCATTTAGTGCCTCATCATCATTAAGTTTTGCTTCATCATTTAGTGATTCACTAAACTTAATATAAATTGACTCTTTAACTTTCATACTTTTATTATTACATGCTTTAAATGTCTTGCTTTTGTTTTCATATTCCACAAAGATTCCTTCATCAGACTTAAAATCGAGTTTATCGTAGTTATCTTTGGTGTTAAGTATGAAATAATTACAACCAAAAACCTGGAAATGCCGAATATTATGTACTCTTCCTTTTTAAAGTCTATAATGAGTTTTTTTTAAGAAATGACATCAATTATAACTCTATTTATTACACCAAAAAATACTTAGACAATTCAAACTCATTTAGTATGACTCTATTTATTTTCTCAAGAATTCTATCACTAACATACATTTATTTTAACCATCCAAATCAGGCGGATTCTTCATTGTTCATTGTTAGGAAACACTAATATATATTTATTTTAACCATCCAAGTCAAGCATATTCTACATTGTTTATTGTTAGTGTTGGAGAAAATTGAAGGAAATAAACGCACGGTACAGAATCGATTTTCGCTAACAGTTAGAACACTTCTTGTCGAACGGGATTCAGTGACGCTGGGGAGGGGAGGATGCGTGTGACGCCACCAATGAGTGGCTGACACGTGTCCCCTGTAAAAGCAAAAAAAAATTTTTGCAAAGTTTGGGACACGTGTCATGTTATAAATGTAGTTTTCAAAAGAAAAAGATAAAGAGTTTAATTAATAATTGTTTTAAATGTGGAAAAAAATAATAAACAAAAATAAAGAAAGCAAAAGAGTAACGGCAGAGTTGTGGGGGGAGTAATTCACTCTCTCACTTGTTATATTGGTTACCAAATTATGCCCCATTAAAAAACCCACCCATCCGTTACCCACGTTTTAGAGAACAAAAAAAGTTTTTATCTCATTTAACCCATCACAGCAACCAAAGTTTATGCCCAAATTTACTCCCCTCTCACCCCCTATCCGGCATGTTCCTTTTATAAATAAGAACGGAAAAAAATATTTTCACCCTCACAATATCATTTCCCTTAGCCGATTTCTCCCAGCAAAACAACTAACCCCAAATTCTCTTTGCAACTGAATAAGAGAATAGGAGAGAGAGAAAAAATGGGATCCTTGGCTTCAATCCATCTCAACCTCGTGTACGGATAGTGTATCCGAATCGAAGTAAGTAACCTTACTATATTTGCTATGTTTTTACAAAAATTATATGATTATACTTTCGATTATTATCTTGGATCATGCGTTTGTATATGTGCATGGATAAATAATTGTCTATAAGTGTATGTTTAAATGTGTGTGTACCGTGTGCATATGTATATCGTTGATCAAGTGGCCGAATGACCACTGTTGTTGTTATCTATATTCATGTGTGATATATATCTATAAATTTATGTGTATAATATATTTGCTTGAATAATATAATTCTATGCAATTCTCAGTTTCGGGTGGTAAATTTAAAAAGGGCAGCGATGTGGTATTTATTTCATGACAAAGAAAAACAAATGGAAGCTAGCAGCTTTTGATAAGAAAGTTTGAATTGATTTATGTTTGCTTACATGTTATTATATATAGCTATTATATATTGTCTTGTTTACAGTATCACATGCATGTGACCTGCTACTATCTTCGGAAATTACATTCTATATAAATACATAAACTGTTTTCAAGGTTATGAATATTTATATGCACGTACTGTATCTGGCGAAATACTTATATATAAATACATATTGTTGTACCAAACTTTTATATATGTCTCAGAAATTGAGTGGGGTAACTGGAGTTAATAGTTGGGGTCTTTTCGACAGTTTTGAAGAAAAAAAAGATATTTCTATTTTTATTGTTATATATGTAAACTGTTTCCCAAAAAAACAAAAATATGTCCATATATGTATGTTCACTGTCGCCGAGTCGACATAGTAATGTATATATATTGTTTTGGTGTTTCGTTAGATTTATATATTGTTCCTAGTATTTAATTATATAGAGAGAGAAAAGAAATTGTTTTGAGTGAAATTGTATTATTTTCAGATTTAAAGATATACAAATTATTTAAACTGTTCTCGGTTGGTGGTATATATTTAAGTACATTATTTTTGGAGTTTAAAACATATAGTAGCAAATGAATTGTTTTTGACCGAAAATATAAATGTTGTATTCGTCAGATATTCTAATGGTGAATCAATTGTTTTGTCTAAAATGTATATGTTATTTATATTTAATTACATAAAGTGCTTTTGGAATGAAATGTCTAATTATTATGTTATTGTTGGAATTGAAATTAATTAAAAAGGCTGGATAATTGTAGTAAAAGAATAAGAGTAATTCAAAGGAGAAGGAATTTTTGGTGTAAATGTGAGTTGAATAGACTAGTTAATAAACAAATAATTAACTTACAGGTTCAAATTTTGGAGATTCCAGAGGATAAGTTGGACATGTAGAAGCAGAGACTTTTATGGTAACTTTCTTCACGTTCGAGCATAGAATAAGAAAGCTAAGTATCCGATCAAAGGTAAGTGGTCTATCTATACTCGTTATGTTGTCATGCATCAGAGGTAAGTGGTCTATCTATACTCGTTATGTTGTCATGCATCAGAGGTAAGTGGTCTATCTATGCTCGTTATGTTGTCATGCATCAGAGGTAAGTGGTCTATTTGTGTTTGTTATGTTTATCATGCATCAATGTGTTGGTTGTTGCATATATGTAATTGGATTTTCTCTATATGTGAGTTAGGTGTGTGTGTGTGACACATGTATGTACATATGAACTGGGTGTATGTATGGTTGTACGATTTAAATGCATATTGTAGATGTATATGGATGTGTGGGGGTATACATGCACGTATATATGCACGTTATGGACGCGAGCATATGCATGAGTATGGATACACCAGAGTACGCATGATATGCATTTGCATTCATGGCATGAGCATTGCATTGCATTTGACAAGTTGTGCCTAACATGAGCACGGTTATTTATGGATGGTGATGGACGACAGGCTGCGTCTAAATGGGCGCAGGTGTCGGGGACGACAGGCCTTGTCTAAATGGGCACGGGTGTCGGACGGTAGGCCAGGTCTAGATGGGCAAGGGTACCGAGGCAGGCCGGGTCTAAATGGGCACGGGTGTCGATAACGGCAGGTTGTGTCTAAATGGGCACAGGTGTCGGGGTGATAGATTATATCACCATTAGGTCCCGGGATCATGCATTGCACGGTAGAGATATATGCATCGTGCGTGACGTGTCTTTTGTTGCGCGTGACACGTAGAGAGGGGCATACATCATGAAGTTGCGCATTATTATGTGGAGTGACTTACCTTCCACAGTTTATCTACTTTATTGGTATGTATTGTTCTCTTCTTTGTTATATGATTATTTGTTTGTTGTGTATGTCATATTTGAGAAGAGCATGCATCACGGTAATTGAGGTTGAGATGATGGATTATTTATTTTGTGTTTTGAAGTGCTAACTGTTAAGATAATTAAGTGAAATTATTTGTGGACTAAGGACATGTATGTTAACCATAAAGGATTATTTGTATTTGCTTCTGCATGTATGATTTCTATAACAAGTATATGTAGGTTGCTTAAATGGGCCTGTTGATTTTGGGGGTTGGTTGAGACAGTTGTTTCGATATTCGAGGTTTATGTATTTTTGAGATTAGTGTTTACATACATTTGACTATGGTATTGATTTAGAAATTATTAGATATTGTATTAATGATGAAGATTATTTTATCGAGGATTCTTAGTCATGACTTCCGCTGACATCGATTTACGCTATTGTGATGACATGTAATTGAAGTGTATCGACGTCTTGTATTCTCCTTAGTGAGATACGGCGGGTGAGTCGTTTCGAGTACTAGAGCTCGGGACGAGTCGCTACAGGTGGTATCAGAGCATGGCTCCAGATCCACGACGGAAGCATAAAATTAAGCTATGATCTTAGAAATAAGTAACGATTTTTAGTCGCAAGCAATGATTATATGTTGGGCATGTTATTGGAAATTAAACATGACCTTAGAAATTAAGAGATGATCCTACTGTAAGTCACGACTTTAGACATAAGCGACGATGATGGATTATTTATTTTGTGTTTTGAAGTGTTAACTGTTAAGATAATTAAGTGAAATTATTTGTGGACTAAGGACATGTATGTTAACCATAAAGGATTATTTGTATTTGCTTCTGCATGTATGATTTCTATAACAAGTATATGTAGGTTGCTTACTGAGCCCGTTGATTTTGGCTCACACCACCACTTACCAGTTTTGTAGGCATGAGAAGTCAAGGTATGCTTACACAGGAGTTGGTATACCGTAGAAGATCGAGACGAGAGATTTCGAGTCTAAAATATTTAGAAAAGACTTTCAAGGTTTATGTATTTTTGAGATTAATGTTTACATACCATTGACTATTGTGTTGATTAGATATTCTTAGACATTGTATTAATGATGATGATTATTTTATCGAGGATTTTAGTAATGACTTCCGCTGGCATCGATTTATGTTATGATGACGACGTGAGTTGATTTGTATCGTCGCCTTGTAATTCTCTTAGTAGACTACGGCGGGTGCACTGTTCCCGAAGCTAGGGCTCGGGAGCGGGGCGCTACAGTTGGTATCAGAGCATGGCTCTAGATCCACGGCGGAAGCGTAGATTTAGGCCATGATCTTAGAAATTAAGTTATGATTTTGCCCATACATCATGATCTTAGAAATAAGTGATGGATCTGATTATGAGTTGATCTTGAACATAAGTAGTGATCTTAGTTATAAGCGACGATTATATTCTAAACATGATCATAGAGTCAAGAAATAACCCGAGACTTAAGGGGACGATCGGTTAAGTGACACGTATACTTAGGGTATACTATAAGATTTTAATTACGCACCTTAATTAAGTTTTGATCTTAACCCTTGCACAATCCCTTAACCACGAGAGTGAGTAACCCTATTAGAATAGTGTATAATTTTATGTATAAGTTGCAAAGTTAACCGGAGTGCCTTAACACAGGCGCTGGTTGATGTATTAATTTAGAGGGACTAGGAAGTTACTAGTGCTGCTTTCCCCTAGCAGCAGCATGAGACCTGGTACCATTAGAGTAACTGAATCGGGTTCATTCTTTGACTTTTACAGTAGTGTCGGAACGCGACTAGGTATAAGATTAGATCGTAGCTACGAAGGAATGATTTATAGTAGAATGATAGAAACTAAGTATCGATTTATAAACATTATGATCAATACAGTTTAGAGAAAGATATTGTACAAAAGAATCTATAGTCTAAGATTAAGATGTTGAATGTAATGTTGTCAAATAGGTCGACGATATTAGTCTTATTAGAGGTATTGACCGATAGCGACATGCGAGAATCGACTATAGTATGTGCCACAAAATCTTTAGTTAAATGTTGATTTCTAAAAAAAACATTGAGTTACTTGGCTCGAATCTAGTAGGCACGAATTGAAAAAGAGTAAGCATGAACAAGTAGGGATGACTTTTCATATGAGATTTAACCAAGTTAAAAAAAAATTTATTAGCGGTTGGAAAAAAAATTCCAACTAAAGAAGTACGGAAGGTCAGTATAGTGCGCGGAAGCATGATGAATTAGAGTGCCTAAGATACCTGAGTAATGATCACGTAAGTTGAATCTTAGAATATAGAACGAATAGAGACAGACTATGATGAAGCATTAAATCCTACGATAAGTTGAAGAGGTCACCATCAGGAATACCGACCTATATAGACAATTAGGCTTGAATACATATAAAGGTATAGTGAAATTTTCTAAGTTTCAACTTTAGAAAACTAAGTTAGGGATTGAACCCTATTAGTACGAGATCATCTTGTCTGATGTTAGTGATGGCTAAGTTGAATCGTATTAGAGTACACGTATTCTGAAAATATATAATGTTCAGGAGATTAGTTTCGTGAATATGATGTTAAAGTTAAGATTATTGGGCACCTAAACCGTGATTATAGATGGTTACTAATGGCAGCAAATATGAGGTCCATACAGACTAACAATTTTGGGTATGGAATCACACAGCGTGACGACAATTTCTTTAGGATTGTGACTAGATTTTTTGAAAAGATTAAGTTATGATTTAACAGGCGGAAGATGATTAATTTAGAAACTACCTTATAAGTATACAAGAAATTATTCTGGAAATTTAGTCCGTATAGAGAAGTATTGGTAATAATGTTGAAATACCGATAGGGAGTTAGTCGATAAAGTCACTGGATCAATAGGGTTAGGTACTTCAAACGTAGAACAAAACTACATGAGTTCAACAATTTTTTTTATTCGGCGGTATAAGATTGATGTTAGGGCTATGATTTACCTAATGGCAAGTTCAACGTGATAACTGATCGGCATTAACATGTGTGTAGAATAATTCAACTCTATATAGGTATTCGTATAAAAAAAAGATTGACAAGAAGAGTTATTGGTGAAGTGGTACGAAGAGACACGTAGTCGAATATGTTGACATACACCCCACATCTTCGACTAAGGTACACAAGTTTCGAGGACGAAACTTTTAGTAAGGGGGTAGATTGTTATAAACGTAGTTTTCAAAAGAAAAAGATAAAGAGTTTAATTAATAATTGTTTTAAATGTGGAAAAAAATAATAAACAAAAATAAAGAAAGCAAAAGAGTAACGGCAGAGTTGTGGGGGGAGTAATTCACTCTCTCACTTGTTATATTGGTTACCAAATTATGCCCCATTAAAAAGGGGTCAGATCAGAAGAGGTAAATTTGTAGGTAAAATATGAGGTCTCCAATCACACGCTGCCACGTGTACAAAAAGGACAAATGTTTAAAGTTTTTTTGTTTTTTTAAAATAATAGATTGTACACGTGGCAGCGTGTGATTGGAGACCTCATATTTTACCTACAAATCTACCTCCTGTGATCTGACCCGCATTAAAAAACCCACCCATCCGTTACCCACGTTTTAGAGAAGAAAAAAAAGTTTTTATCTCATTTAACCCATCACAGCAACCCCAGTTTATGCCCAAATTTACTCCCCTCTCACCCCCTATCCGGCATGTTCCTTTTATAAATAAGAACGGAAAAAAATATTTTCACCCTCACAATATCATTTCCCTTAGCTGATTTCTCCCAACAAAACAACCAACCCCAAATTCCCTTTGCAACCGAAGAAGAGAATAGGAGAGAGAGAAACAATGGGATCCTTGGCTTCAATCCATCTCAACCTCGTGTACGGATAGTGTATCCGAATCGAAGTAAGTAACCTTGCTATATTTGCTATGTTTTTACAAAAATTATATGATTATACTTTCAATTATTATCTTGGATCATGCGTTTGTATATGTGCATGGATAAATAATTGTCTACTAGTGTATGTTTAAATGTGTGTGTACCGTGTGCATATGTATATCGTTGATCAAGTGGCCGAATGACCACTGTTGTTGTTATCTATATTCATGTGTGATATATATCTATAAATTTGTGTGTATAATATATTTGCTTGAATAATCTAATTCTATGTAATTCTCAGTTTTGGGTGGTAAAATTAAAAAGGGCAGCGATGTGGTATTTATTTCATGACAAAGAAAAACAAATGGAAGCTAGCAGCTTTTGATAAGAAAGTTTGAATTGATTTATGTTTGCTTACATGTTATTATATATAGCTATTATATATTGTCTTGTTTACAGTATCACATGCATGTGACCTGCTACTATCTTCGGAAATTACATTCTATATAAATACATAAACTGTTTTCAAGGTTATGAATATTTACATGCACGTACTGTATCTGGCGAAATACTTATATATAAATACATATTGTTGTACCAAACTTTTATATATGTCTCAGAAATTGAGTGGGGTAACTGGAGTTAATAGTTGGGGTCTTTTCGACAGTTTTGAAGAAAAAAAAAGATATTTCTATTTTTATTGTTATATATGTAAACCGTTTCCCAAAAAAACAAAAATATGTCCATATATGTATGTTCACTGTCGCCGAGTCGACATAGTAATGTATATATATTGTTTTGGTGTTTCGTTAGATTTATATATTGTTCCTAGTATTTAATTATATAGAGAGAGAAAAGAAATTGTTTTGAGTGAAATTGTATTATTTTCAGATTTAAAGATATACAAATTATTTAAACTGTTCTCGGTTGGTGGTATATATTTAAGTACATTATTTTTGGAGTTTAAAACATATAGTAGCAAATGAATTGTTTTTGACCGAAAATATAAATGTTGTATACGTCAGATATTCTAATGGTGAATCAATTGTTTTGTCCAAAATGTATACGTTATTTATATTTAATTACATAAAGTGCTTTTGGAATGAAATGTCTAATTATTATGTTATTGTTGGAATTGAAATTAATTAAAAGGGTTGGATAATTGTAGTAAAAGAATAAGAGTAATTCAAAGGAGAAGGAATTTTTGGTGTAAATGTGAGTTGAATAGACTAGTTAATAAACAAATAATTAACTTACAGGTTCAAATTTTGGAGATTCCAGAGGATAAGTTGGACATGTAGAAGCAGAGACTTTTATGGTAACTTTCTTCACGTTCGAGCATAGAATAAGAAAGCTAAGTATCCGATCAAAGGTAAGTGGTCTATCTATACTCGTTATATTGTCATGCATCAGAGGTAAGTGGTCTATCTATACTCGTTATGTTGTCATGCATCAGAGGTAAGTGGTCTATCTATGCTCGTTATGTTGTCATGCATCAGAGGTAAGTGGTCTATTTGTGTTTGTTATGTTTATCATGCATCAATGTGTTGGTTGTTGCATATATATAATTGGATTTTCTCTATATGTGAGTTAGGCGTGCGTGTGAGACATGTATGTACATATAAACTGGGTGTATGTATGGTTGTACGATTTCAATGCATATTGTAGATGTATATGGATGTGTGAGGGTATACATGCACGTATATATGCACGTGTATGGGCGCGAGCATATGCATGAGTATGGATACACCAGAGTACGTATGATATGCATTTGCATTCATGGCACGAGCATTGCATTGCATTTGACAGGTTGTGCCTAACATGAGCACGGTTATTTATGGATGGTGATGGACGACAGGCTGCGTCTAAATGGGCGCAGGTGTCGGGGACAACAGGCCGGGTCTAAATGGGCACGGGTGTCGGACGGTAGGCCGGGTCTAGATGGGCATGGGTACCAAGGCAGGCCGGGTCTAAATGGGCACGGGTGTCGACAACGGCAGGCTGTGTCTAAATGGGCACAGGTGTCGGGGTAATAGATTATATCACCATTAGGTCCCGGGATCATGCATTGCACGGTAGAGATATATGCATCGTGCGTGACATGTCTTTTGTTGCGCGTGACACGTAGAGAGGTGAATGCATCATGAAGTTGCGCATTATTATGTGGAGTGACTTACCTTCCGCAGTTTATCTACTTTATTGGTATGTATTGTTCTCTTTTTTGTTATATGATTATTTGTTTGTTGTGTATGTCATATTTGAGAAGAGCATGCATCACGGTAATTGAGGTTGAGATGATGGATTATTTATTTTGTGTTTTGAAGTGTTAACTGTTAAGATAATTAAGTGAAATTATTTGTGGACTAAGGACATGTATGTTAACCATAAAGGATTATTTGTATTTGCTTCTGCATGTATGATTTCTATAACAAGTATATGTAGGTTGCTTAAATGGGCCCGTTGATTTTGGGGGTTGGTTGAGACAGTTGTTTCGATATTCGAGGTTTATGTATTTTTGAGATTAGTGTTTACATACATTTGACTATGGTATTGATTTAGAAATTCTTAGATATTGTATTAATGATGAAGATTATTTTATCAAGGATTCTTAGTCATGACTTCCGCTGACATCGATTTACGCTATTGTGATGACATGTAATTGAAGTGTATCGACGTCTTGTATTCTCCTTAGTGAGATACGGCGGGTGAGTCGTTTCGAGTACTAGAGCTCGGGACGAGTCGCTACAGGTGGTATCAGAGCATGACTCCAGATCCACGACGGAAGCATAAAATTAAGCTATGATCTTAGAAATAAGTAACGATTTTTAGTCGCAAGCAATGATTTTTAGTCGCAAGCAATGCTTCTGCATGTATGATTTCTATAACAAGTATATGTAGGTTGCTTACTGAGCCCGTTGATTTTGGCTCACACCACCACTTACCAGTTTTGTAGGCATGAGTAGTCAAGGTATGCTTGCACAGGAGTTGGTATACCGTAGAAGATCGAGACGGGAGATTTCGAGTCTAAAATATTTAGAAAAGACTTTCAAGGTTTATGTATTTTTGAGATTAATGTTTACATACCATTGACTATTGTGTTGATTAGATATTCTTAGACATTGTATTAATGATGATGATTATTTTATCGAGGATTTTAGTAATGACTTCCGCTGGCATCGATTTACGTTATGATGACGACGTGAGTTGATTTGTATCATCGCCTTGTAGTTCTCTTAGTAGACTACGGCGGGTGCACTGTTCCCGAAGCTAGGGCTCGGGAGCGGGGCGCTACATGTCAGCCCTTCATTGGTGGCGTCACATGCGTCCTCCCACCCCAGCGTCACCGAATCCATACCCACTTCTGGTAAAGCAAACGCTTCTAAAAATATCATAATGTCACTGGCATATATTTAATTTTACCATCCAAGTGAGAGAGATTCTACATTGTCACTGTTAGGAAACTTTTTGCAGGGCAAACAAATTCTACATAGTCGTTGTTAGGAAACATCTTGTAGGGCAAATGCTTTCAAAGACGAGACTAAAGTTACGGACACAATATCAGTAATATATATATATATATATATATATATATATATATATATAATTTAAATATATAATAATGGAGTTTGGTTGGCCCCTTTACTTGTTTCCACGGATTGGGGTTTTTTCATACTTCTCCAACATGACTTAAGATAAGTAAGGGAAAAATATATATATATATTTAATTTAACCATCCAAGTCAGACTGTTCATGATCTGACGGTGAGACAAAAATATACTCACGTTGACACAGAATTTGTGATGTCATCCAAGAGCTTCGTCCAGTAATATTGTCACCTTGTATCGTAATGGTTTGTTTTTCATTTTTATTAATGTATTTAGCATGTATTAGATGGATTGTATACATATAAAGCACACGTATAAAGCACAACTCACTTTATATTATTCGGAAAATCACTCAAAACCGAACTCCGTTTCTCGGCACATTTGTCAATTACCCTACCCGGAATTGACTCACCAATCACCCTA
Organism: Eustoma russellianum; assembly: GCA_036186865.1. Taxonomy (NCBI): domain Eukaryota; kingdom Viridiplantae; phylum Streptophyta; class Magnoliopsida; order Gentianales; family Gentianaceae; genus Eustoma; species Eustoma russellianum. The sequence continues at coordinate 39,027,714 of AP025040.1, forward strand.
CCGAGGATTGGTATTTGGCACTCTTGTTCTTGTCACTCTTGGTCTTGACACTCTTGGCGCACCATCTACTATGGCTGGCCCCCTTTATTTATAGACTAACTAGTCTAAACAAAATCAAAACCTAATAGGAATAGGTAAACACCAATAAGGAAATAAACTTAACCTTAAACTCCTACAACTTAGGAGATTCATAATCTGATGAGACCAAAATCTGACCTGCTCGGATAGAGACCAAAGTAACGGACTCAAACTGCTCAAACTGTCCTGGCCAGGCCTCAGCACCGGCTTGGGGGATCTCGGCCACATAAGAAGTCAGCAGAATTAAAGTGAACAATCAATATTTGGCCGAAATGGCATCTCAGCCATTGAGGTATCTCGGCCACTGTGATAAACTGGCCACCAACATCTCGGCCAAAAAATGATCTCAGCCACTTAGGCTCTTTGGCCATTTATTCTCGGCCAACATGATCTCAGCCAGCTTTGCTTCTCGGCTAGGCTTCATCTCGGCCCTTGGTTCTCAGCCAAGGGTCTACAGCAGTTCATCTCGGCCATGGGTCTTCGACTGTTCATCTCGGTCAGGCCATAACTCAGCCACAATATTCCTTGCTACGTGGTCTTCATGCCACTTTATGTCTCCAGCTGTCAACCATGCCGCGGATAGTTGCCAGCACAGCAACCCCCAGCTGCCACACGGCTATCATGCAAGCCCACCAGGCGTCGTCATCTCATCCCTTTGGGACACTCAGCTCCCAGCTTCCCCAACTATAAAAGAGCTTCCTCAACAGTAAGAAGCCCAAGTCTCTAGTGAGTCATCAGCAGTCTTCATCTCAGCTCGGCCTACACCTCGGCCGACCGACCAAACAGGTTTTATACAGCCTTTATGCCAGCATTAGCTATACGCTAAAATGCCCGCAACTGACTTAAGCGTCGGAGCATTTTTCCCGGGGCAGCGCCTTGGGACCTCTAACGTTTCTCTTCCCTCTCAGGTTCCAGCGACGGAGTTAGACGGAAGATTAACGGCACTCTACCCGGATCGTCTCCGATCCACCCGACGAGCAATTCCGGGCTCTTCATAATCCTAATACATTAAAGAAATTAACCAACAACGTCAACCAAATAATTCATGCGGCCATCTGCATGCATGGATTGGAATTGGACTGGAGGCGAAATTCATTCGGTAAGAGAACGAAAAAAAGGTAAATTAGGTCCAAATACATATTGTTGGAGCGAAATTGCTTCGAGCTGAAGCGAGGAAATTAATTTTCTCTGAGTTATACATATGGCCGTTTTTTCTTCTAAAATACCCCAAACCCTGCAAAAAGAGATATAAAACAAGATAGATACATGAGATGCATATAGTAATTTGGTGAACTATTGAGTCATTGAAAAATCACACATAGCAATGTCATCAAAACCCTGATGAGAATGATCGATGTGCGTAAACACCATGGTGACAGTGTGTTTGTATTGTTGTTGCGATAGTTAGTCTTTCATGCACTGGACATTGAAAGACGGTGTCATTTACAATGTTACCATGGTCTTGATGTAATTGAAATGATTTTAGAACATTGTAGCGCGTCGGTTCCAGTCACACCTTATTTCGGTGAATGATATAATGAAAGGACGGCCGTCAATAAAAAGAAAATTGATAAACAGAAAAATTATGAAGATATTTTATATAATAAAAGTTCAAAAATACTCTTTCTAGATACATTAAATTAAAAACAAAAAAGAACACAGTAACTGAAAAGTAGAAAGATAAGTTGTATATATTTGAAGAAAAAAAGATGAAAAATCTACATTTTAGTGAAACTTGATCATTGGATTGTCTATCCATATTATCTATCCAGATGGATTGGTGATGGAAAAACCTCTCAGAGTTGGACTTCTTAATAGAAATGTTTTGAAAGCACTTTTGTCAAGAGTTTTATGATAATGAAGCTCTTTGTTGAGTGTAAAGAGCTTCTATGTAACATTGCAAAATTGGAAGGCAATACGCAAAAATGATTCATGCTCAAAAAATATGAATGGCAGAGTAGATCCTTCTTGGAAAAATGTTTTCTTTTTTCGAAACTATTTAACCATTTAGATTCGTATATTCTAGCCTTTGAAGAAGCAATCAAGGGATATGCACCACAAAAAAATTTTTGATTTGCGACGAAAAAGTCACCGGCGAAACAAGGTGTGTCGGTGTTTTGTCGGTAATTTACGACGAAATTGCGATAAACGCAATTTCGTCGTTAATTGCGACGAAACTATGATGAAATGCATTGTCGCTAACAAAAAAGTAGTCAGGTTAATCCTTTTGTTACAATTTCGTCGGTGTTTTGTCGATGGTTCGTCGCTACTCTGTGTGTTTTGTTCGTCGTTATTTATATTGTTGCGTTTCGTCGCTATAACGTCGCAATTGTGTCGCTAAGATTCCAGAACACGGATAAACAAGGAAATAAATTCGTCAGTTAGTAGGTTCTCGGCGTTGTGTATCGTCGGTTTTTTGTCGATGAAACCCGCGTGTCGCAAATGTTTTGTTTTACTTTTCGTTCGTATTCCAATTTGTCGATGTGTCGTCGTAGATTCGTCGAGGATTAAACACGTGTATGAATTAAGAAAAAAGAAAGCGGTGATTGGGAAAAAATGTTATTCATTTAGTAATAAATATTTACATTATGAAGACGAAAAATTAAAAAAAGAAATCTAAAAGAGAGGCGGAGAGGGGCCGTTCACTCTTCGTCATCGGAAGAAAGAGTGGCCGCCACATTCTCTGCGAACTCTTTGAGGAGGCGCTTCAGCTTGTAATATCTGAATTTCAACTTGCGCAGCCTTCTGTTCATGCTGTGTAGTTGTCTCGACTGCTGCTGCATGTTTGCTATAAGCATACGGTAGTCGATATCCGGTTCCGGCATTTGTTCTTGAGGATCCTCTGGCGGCATTGGGCCATGCACATATATTGAACCCTCCCGCTCAATCGATGGTTGTGGTTGAGGAGGAGGCCGTTGTGGAGGTGCACTGTTTGCCCCTCCACGCCTTGGGGTTCTTATATAATGACGCGGCATACTTTGAAGTTTTATAACTTTGTATGTGTGTAATGTAAGGATGTTACTTTGAAGTTTTATAACTTTGTATGTGTGTAATGTAAGGATGTGGGATTATAAATAGGTAAATTTAGCGACGACATAGCGACGAACATGCAACGAATTTTTCGACCGTTAATCAAGATGGGAATATGTGCGGGTGTGACGCTTCGTTCGCATTAGCGACGACTTCGCAACGTAATATGTGCGGGCGTGACGGTTCGTCCGAATTAGCGACGCATTAGCGACGACTTATCGACGTAAACTCATCGTACGTTGTAACCATCGGGAACTGTGTGGACACTGCGGAATAGCGATGCCTTACTGACGCCTCAGCAACGAAAAGCGTCGAATGGTGCGAAGAGACATCGTGCGTCGGTAGTTCGTCGGTAAAGCGTCGCTAATTTCAAACTGCGATAATAAATTCGCGGTTAATAGGTTCTCGTCGTTGTATTAAGTTTTATCGGTATGGTTAGTAGGTTCTCGTCGTTGTATTAAGTTTTCGTCGTTGTATTAAGTTTCGTCGGTATGGTTAGTAGGTTCTCGTCGTTGTATTAAGTTTCGTCGGTATATAGTTGCTGTTTAGTCGGTGAATTAGTCGTCTCAAATTTTTCTGAACCACATTTCGTTTGTATTTTAGCATCGTCAAGATTCGTAAGAGATTAAACACGTGTTTAAATTAAGAAAACGAAAGCGATGATTAGAAAAAAAAATTCATTAATATAGAATTATAAATTAAAAAATATATAAGGACAATAATGAAAAAACAATCTAAATGAATAGCGGAGAGGAGCCATTTACTGTTCGTCATCCGAAAAGAGAGTAGCAACACTCTCCGCGCACGCCTTCAGGAGGCGTCTCAGCTGTGCAGCTTTGGATTTGATCCGCATCTGCCTTGTGTCCAGGTACTGGAGACGCTCATCCTGGTACATAATATGCGCCCTCAGGTCATTCACTGTTTTCCACAGCTCTTATATTTCTATACGGGGATCGCCAATTTGGCGATCCCGACGTGGCCCAAAAAGAGTGGGTTCAGAGGACTCAGCCTGTGGGGGTGATTCTTGTGGTGGAGGAACCGCTGCAGGTGCGGGTTGTTGAATAGGCCGTCTAGGGTATGAATGACCACTACCACGTCGCGCTTGAGCTTTAATACGAACCATATTTGGGTCTTTTTATATGATTATAAAAGAGAAGTTGTTTTCTATGTAGTGGGGGTCACGGTACATCCTGTTTATATAGGGGAATTCAGCGATGACATAGCGACGACGTAGCGACGTAATTGCATTGTAAGTTGTAACAGTCGGGCACTGTGCGGACACCGCCGCATAGCGACGCCTTAGCGACGCAGACAGCGACGAACATATCGATTGGTGTGTCGTGTCGATATGTCGTCGGTAAAGCATCGGTAAGAACACTCGGGCAATGTGCGGAGAATGCCGTTGGGATTGTGTAGCGACGCATTAGCGACGCCCACAGCGACGAAACACATCGTATGGTGTGAAGATACGTCGTGCGTCGCTATTTCGTCGGTAACTCGTCGGTAAGCAATGAATGCAGACATTAAAAAACGCACACCATACGACGTGTTTCGTCACTGAGCGTCACTATTTCGTTGGTATTTGTGTTTGTTTGTTTCTGTGATTTGTGTTTCTTGGTCGTCGCTGAGCGTCGCTAAGTCGTCGGTATTTGTGTTTGTTTGTTTCTGGGATTTGTGTTTCTTGGTCGTCGCTGAGCGTCGCTAAGTCGTCGGTATTTGTGTTTGTTTGTTTCCGGGATTTGTGTTTCTTGGTCGTCGCGGTCGTCGCTATAGCGTCGCTAAGACGTCGGTAATATTGCAGGCCGAGAACCATAAAACCATCTTTCTTCTTCCACTCTTCTCCCATTCTTCTCTCATTCCAAACACATATATCATCACTTTTCAATGAAAATATAGAAGGAGAATATCTTATTGTGTGGGATTTTGAGGTTTTCCACACTGAGAAAAGATAGCTGCTGTTATTTTGACGGTATAGCGAGAAAATGGATCCGAGGAGGAGCGATAGAAAGTGGATGTACGAGAGAGTAAACAACGGGGAGTGAAGTTTTAGATTTGTTGAAGGTCTCGAAGAATTTGTGGATTTTGCGACGAGTAATGAAAGTGGAACGCAGATTAGATGTCCGTGTAAAAAATGCAAGAACCGTAAATATATGGATCCGGGTGACGTGAGGGTTCACTTATTGAAACAAGGTTTCGTGCACAACTACCATACATGGTACTGCCACGGCGAATATGAGGGGGCGTCTACATCTGCAACTGTTCACGTCGAAGGGGGACCACGTCAGGTTGATGTCGATGAAATAGGCGAGGGATCTCAGAACTCATACGTGCAGATGGTACAAGACGCAGCTGCCGGTGTATTTACGGGAGAGCAGTACTTACAGATGCATGTCGGGTACGAACGTGCATAGGAGCCGGATGAACAGCCGCGTATGTTCGTGGAGGAAGATCCGAACCCTCAGGAAAGACAGTTTTTTGAGATGCTGAACGCCGCCAACACGCCGCTGTATCCCGGTTGCGGTAGTCACACACAGATGTCCATGATTGGTGGGATGACGAGCACGAAGACGGAGCACCGCATGACGGAGAGATTGTACGATGGGATGTGTCAGCTGATGAGGGAATCTCTTCCCGAATGGAACACAATGGTCGACAGTTTTTATTCGACGAAGAAACAGCTGCAGGCGTTGGGACTGCCGGTTCATAAGATCGATTGTTGTTCAGAGGGGTGCATCATATATTGGGGCATCAACGAGGATAAAGACATGTGCAGGGTCTGTGGGACACGCAGGTGGAGAACGAACAAAAGAAACCGGAGCGTGCCAAGAAAGCAATTCTACTATTTACCTCTCGCCCCTAGACTGCAGAGGCTTTACGCATCCGGTGCCATAGCTAGCCAGATGAGGTGACACGCGGAGCACTACACGAAAGACGGTGAGATGTGCCATCCATCAAATGGCGAAGCTTGGAGGACGTTCGATGCGACACATCCGGGTTTTTCGTCAGAGACAAGGAACATTAGGTTGGGGTTATGCACCGACGGGTTCAACCCGTTCGGACAGTCGGGAGAGCAGTATTCGTCGTGGCCTGTAATCGTGACACCGTACAATCTACCACCTTGGATGTGCATGAAGAAGCCGTACATGTTCTTAACTGTGATCGCACCGGGGCCTAGGAATCCAAAACAGAAGATCGACCTATACCTGCAGCCATTGATACATGAGCTGAAGTGGTTGTGGGAGTTTGGCGTGGAGACGTTCGATGTATCGACCAAACAAAACTTCCAGCTACGTGCTGCGCTGATGTGGACTATCAGCAACTTTCCGGCTTATTCTATGTTGTCGGAGTGGAGCACAGCGGGGAAATACGCTTGCCCTTGCTGCATGAAGCAAGCGAAGACGATGTCCTTGAAACATGGACGTAAGATTTGCTGGTTCGACAGCCATAGGAAGTTCCTGCCCAGACGTCATTTGTACAGAAAGAACGTGACGGCATTCATGCCTGGCATCATCGAGAAGGACACGAAGCCCGAGCTTCTCACGGGTGCGGAGGTGTTGGAGGAGATAGACAGTTGTGGATTTGTGGGGGTCACTGATGATCCGGACGGCAGCCACAACGCATACCTGGCCCGTGACTGTATCGGGTGGAAGAAGAGAAGCATATTCTGGGAGCTTCCGTATTGGAAGAGCAATATGATCCGCCACAACCTGGATGTCATGCACATTGAGAAGAACGTGTTTGACAACATTTTCAATATGGTGCTGAATGTGCCTGGAAAAACGAAAGACAATTTGAAGGCACGACTTGATATGCGCGACCTCAATATGCGACCAGAGTTGCATCCCGTTGGCACATCCTACATGCCGAAGTCCTCTTACACGCTGAATGCGGAGCAGGTCAGTGCGTTGTTAGCGTGGCTGGGGACGGCTAGATTTCATGACGGCCATGTTTCGAACCTGTCAAAGAACATCGACGTGAATAAACGCGGTTTGCACGGGATGAAGAGCCACGACTGTCACATGTTCATGCAACGGTTGATGTCCATTGCATTCCACGAGCTGCTTCCAACCAATGTATGGGAAGCACTTACCGAGATGAGTCTATTCTTCAGATGTCTTACATCCACGAGACTCAGGGCGGATGATATGTCAAGGCTAGAGGGCGAAATCCCAGTGATCATATGCAAGCTGGAAGCTGTATTCCCTCCAGCCTTCTTTGATTCAATGGAACACCTGCCAGTTCATCTACCATACGAGGCACGTGTTGGTGGTCCTGTTCAGTACAGGTGGATGTATCCGTTCGAGAGGTACTCTTATTTATTACGTGACGTTCTTATGTGTGCAAGCATTTGAACAGATATTCACTATATGAATAGATATCTCAGGCATTTCAAGCTGAACATCAAGAACAAGGCGAAAGTCAAGGCCTCGATGTGCAATGCCTACCTGACAGAGGAAGCCTCGACCTTCGTGTCTCATTACTTCGAGTCAGATGTCCCGTCGAGGTGCAGAGATGTTCCCCGGAATGATGACGGCATTTCCAGATCCGGTGTCCTCCCGATATTCACACATCCGATCAGATTTCACGGACAAGGAAAGGAAATGATATTGGTGGACAGCGAGCTGAAGATTGCTCATTCTTATGTTCTGCGCAACTGCCGTCAAGTCGACCGTTTCCAGAGGTATAAACGATATCCAATTTTAATTTGTAAATACCTTGCGCTACTCTATCCATAATATTACAAAGGTATACAGGGTACTCATTCCTAATTTGCTTCATCTTGTTCGTTGATTTATTGCAAGAACGTTCACCGGGTATATCGAGCGATGCAATAAACAATGAGTTAGATGCCAAGTTTGCTGATTGGTTCAGGTGGCATGTAAGTTTACATATTTGCTAGTTACGTGTACGTCATGTGATACGCATTTATTGCCCCGCTGATGTATACTTACTTGTCGTTTTACAGGCGAGCAAAGGTCATCTGGCTGACGATGAGTACGGTTACATTCTGACACCAGTAGCCGAGGGTCCATTGAACAGAGTCACGCGCCACGACATGTGTTTTGTCAACGGTTATAGATTCCACACAGTCTCCCATGCCAGCCGAAAATCGTCGGAGAACAGCGGAGTGTGTGTCAAGCGGTATGACAATAGCCCGGACGAGGATGACTTCTACGGCTACCTTACTGACATCATTGAGCTCGAATATCCTGCATTGCCTATAAAGCGGGTGGTGCTATTTAAATGCGAATGGTACGATCCAACTCGGAAAGGTTATCGCGCTGGCACAAAGGTTCACGACCGATATAAGTTGGTAGACATACACCAAGGGCGACGGTACAGAAAGTACGATCCATTCGTTTTGGCTAGTCAAGCGTCCCAGGTGTACTATCTATCGTATCCAACAACGAGGATGAATGCAAGCTCAAAAGACTGGCGAGCTGTGTGCAAAATGAAATCGAGCAAGTTTAATGTCAGTATACAGCCAGGTTCAGATGGCATGGATGCCGCATTTCAAGTAGAAAACCCGCCCGTTGTGGATACGACACATGTTGAACTGCACAACCTCCCTCTAAATGACCCCAACGGCGGTTTCTTCGAAATTCATCTCAACATACAACCGCTGACAATATTGAAGATGTAGGCGAAGACGAATACGAGGATGAAGAGGACGACGAGCATGTAGATGAAGATGAAAATGAAGATGCGTATGAGGATGCGGATGACAATGAAGATTGACGTTAGTCAAAATTTTTTTTGCTCATTCTTATATGAAAGTGTGTATGTGTTGATGTACTTATACACATGTATATACATAATGTGTGTCTGTAAGTACTTTATATTTTGTATTATTTTTTTTCAATACTGATGGCACTGACGAGTTACCGACGAAAGGCGTCGTCGCAAATTTGAAATAACGACGACACATGCAATAGCGACGACACAGTAATAGCGACGAAAGTTCGTCGCTATTTCGTCGCAAAATTTCGAAGATAAGCTGAAATCCCCCTTCTTCTTTCCCATTTCTGCGTTTTCCTCCTTTCCCCCTTCCCTAAATTTTCAACGAACTCCCGTCGACTCCTCCCCCCGTCTTCTCCGGCGAATACAGTAGAGGCCATTTAGGAGGTATTTTATTTGTTTTTATTATTTTATTTATTTTTATAAGATCTATTCTGTTTTTCATCAAGAAATTGTGGATTGTGCCACTTGTTTTCGTTGTTGTTATACACTTGAGAGCAGTTTAGGAGGAGAGATTGTGCTGGGGTGGAGGGATTCGGGCTGGGTGGGGCGGTGTGGGGCTGGGTGTTGGAGGGGATGGCGAAGGGGCAGTGGTATAGCCTGGGTGTTGGAGGGGATGGCGAAGGGGATGGCGGAGGGAATGGCGGAGGGGCAGTGGTGTAGCCTGGGTGTTGGAGGGGATGGCGGAGGGGATGGGTGGCTGTGGGGCTGGGTGGGGCTAGGTGGCTGTGCGTGGGGTCTGGGCGGGGCGGGGTGGCTGTGGGTGGGGCTGGGTGGCTGTGGGTGGGGTCCGGGTGGGGCGGGTTCGGCTGGATGGTGCAGGTTGGGGCGGGGTGGGGCGGTTGGAGTGGTGAATAGCACAGGGTGGGCAGTAGGGCGGGATGGGCTGTGGGCGGGAGTGGTTGTTGGCGGGTCGGGGGTGGCTGTTGGCAGGGTGGGCTGTGGGCGGGGGTGGGCTATGGGCGGGGGTGGCTGTTGGCGGTGCGGGGGTGGCTATGGCGGTAATTTGAAGTGTCTCTTTAATTTGCTATTTTTATGCATAATTCATGTTACAAGTTATGTATCATAAGGATGTAGAGGTGATGTATATTTTAAAATGTAATTTGTTTAGAGGTGATGCATATTTATGCTAAGTATCAAGTTCAAGTGATGTATACTTAGAAGTGTAATTTGATGATGAAGTTTGATTATGTAGTTTGGTTAATCATGTCATGTTGTTGGATTTGGATTTGTCTTTGGAGAGGCCATTAAGGCCGGGAAACCTCCGATAAACGAATAGGTCATGCCGAAATTTTCAAAATTATTAATATCTTGCATTAAATGTATGTAAACACTTGTCATTTTTTGGACATCTTATTTGTCTGGCCAACCAATCCTAAACTTGTTGAATATGCCTTTTAAATTTTTCACCCTTGCAGATCTGATGGCTAGTGAGGGTTTACCGACTCGATCCACCTACCCACCAGCTACACAGGCCATCTCAGGAGAGTTTAATATGTTCCTTTCTCAGCATGAGCTGCTTAGGTCGGTTTCGACCGCAGCTCTGGCTGCGGACGCAGACCTTTTAGGGTCTGCCGACATGTCCGCACCCCCTGATCTACGCCGCCACCCACACCCACCGGTTCAGCACCTCATCCGGCGTCTGATGCGGCATCGGACGAGGGTGTCATATAAGGGCGTCGTGCCCTCCCTTGGTCACATGATACCCATACGTAAGTAATGATTTATTTTTTCTAACACGTTTTCAAATATATTTCACGCGTTATTTTTTTCTAACAACTTCACCTCTTTCAGGTTTGCACCGGACTCGGGCCAGATTTCCAGTTGCATCACTCGGTCCTTCCACCTGAGGCAGGACCCAGCTGGATATGCCTGGTTCTGTGTCACCCCGCAGACACGTAGGTTCTACTGGGATGAGTTTCAGGTATTCAAATTTGATGAATTTCACTTTTTGATGCGTAATCAATCATTACTTTTCTAACCACGTTTTTACTTTTCCTCCGTATAATAATTGCAGAAGGCGTACAGCTGGACAGCTGACATCGCCCACGACGTGGAGCCGGCCTGGCGGCAGAGGGCCGTCAAACGCTATAGGGACTTCGTCTATTCGCACAAGACCAAGTGGGAGCGTGACCCTACTTCTGCCAGGCCTGCCTACGTATCCGAGGCCATCTGGGCGGGGTGGATAGAAGGGTGGACGACCCTGCTACTCAAGCCCGCAGCGCCCGGAACGCGGCGAACTGGCGCAGCGGCAATGTACAGGGCCCAGCACCTGCCACACACTCAGGTGGTTCGGTTTCCCACGCCACCACGATGCGTTCTATGGTAAGTATTTTAATATTGGATTATTTAGATTCATTGATTTCATTGGATTATTTAGATTCATTGACTTAAGTGGATTATTTACATTCATTGACTTAAGTGGATTACTTATATTCATTGATTTCTTATGTTGCGCTGTTGTTTTTTTGGTATTCGTATATGGTTAATTTAAGTAGTATATGTGTTCATTTGCCTTTTTTTTATTTTTGCTTTGACTTGGGAGAGGCCTTTAAGGCCCGGATACCTCTGATAAACGAATAGGTCATGCCGAAATTTTTAAAATTCTGGATTTCACTAACATATTTCATTTCATTCTTTCAGCACGAGGAGACGGGGGAGTGGCCAGCCTCCTACGATCTCTTCTACAAGACGCATCGGAAGAAAGCCTCCGACGAGACGGAGGACTGTATCACGGCGAAGGCCCGCGACATCAGTGTAAGTAGACTACGATATCATTTGTTTTTTCTTAGTTTGTTTTATTTCTAAACCCTAAACCCTAACAATTCTTATTCTCATTTCAGGACGAGTACAACAGATTACTCGCACATAGGGGAGAAGAGGCCGACAAGAACCGCGCTTATTGGGATGCGGTTCGGACCGTCGGCCCTCAGAATAAGAAGAAGAGGGAGGTGTACGGGGTTGGATCAGCAGCGCCGCGATTCTTTTCCGAAGTTCTGCATCCACGTGCTTCCTCTGAGGCCAGCACCTCCGTGCCTTCTGCGGCCCCAGAGGATATTTTGCGCCTGGAATCAGAGCATGCGGCGCTGCAGCATGAGGTGGAGACCATCAGGGCGCAGCATGAGGAGAGTGTACAGGCACTGCGGTCGCAGCTGACTCAGACCCAGCAGGCGCTGCAGCAGTCGGTTCAGCAGGCGCTTCAGTAGGCGTTTGAGCATGCGTAGCAGCAGACGATGCAGGTGCAGCAGGCGACGAACCAGCAAATCTCGCAGCTATCGCATCTCATCATCTCTATCATTTCCAGCTCCTCGCAGCCTCAGCCTCCCCCTCCTGATGGTCACTCTTCTCCGCATGATCCCCCTCCATCTTCCTCTGCATAGTATTTCATTTTTTGATTTTTCGTACAGTCTATTTCATTTATTGTATTGACATATTCTTTGTACTTTTATATTTTATATGACATTTATACGGATTCTATTTCGTTTGTGTTGTTTAATTATACGAACTTCAATACGCAAGTACTGTATTTCTGTATAATATTCGTATAAATGATTTAATATACAAAATAAAATATATTATAAAAATTAAATAATAATAAAAACTATTTAATTAATAATATATTGATATTATTAATAAATTAAAAATATTTAATATTTAATATTAAATTAATATGTATTATTAAATTAAAAAATAGCGACGAACCTGCGACGAAACCGAAATGTCGCAGACCGGAAATAAAAAAATCAAAAATTTAAAAATAGCGACGAAAAAGATATACCGACAAAAATCTGTGACGAAATAAAATGTCGCAGAACAGAAATAAAAAAATAAAAAATTATAAAATAGCGACGACAAAAGGTATACCGACGAAACTCTGCGACGAAATAAAATGTCGCAGAACGGAAATAAAAAAATAAAAAATTATAAAATAGCGACGAAAAAATTACACCGACGAAAAAACAACGGCAATAACAAGTCGCAGACCTGACAGATTTTCGTCGCAATTGTGTGATGAAACACCGACGAGATTTTTCCGTCCCAATATAGCGACGCTTCACCGACGAAAATCATTTTGCGACAAGCCGTATTACGACCTACTGTTTTTGTCGCTATTTCGTCGCTATATGCCTGTAGCGACGAAATGGCGACGATTTTTGTCTGTCGTTATATGCCTTTTTTTTGTGGTGATGTATGATGGATGTATTTATGATCATAGAAGTCCTCAACATTACTTGTTGGTTATTATCTGCTATTTCATAGGTAATGAAATGAGATGGAACCAAAATTTTGTTGATAATGGAATGAGAATGAAACACAATTTTGTTGGTAATCGAATACAATGAGTTTGAGAGGAAATACGATAGATAACTGCTTTGTTTCAGAGTCGCACAATCAAGACAAGAAGACCGAGTGATGGTGTCTACATAGGAGTATTTGACAACGAGACATGGTGTTGATCAAACTATCTGTTGAGATTTGTTCTGAGGATGAAGATACGAAGGAGGCTTGATTCAATATGCTGCAGCATAGATTCTTCAACCATCGTCGGATCAAGCAATAAATTGAGGGTCAAGATGATGAATTGATGAGCTGGCAATCCGTGTGGAGTGATTTGAAGTTGAGCACGTGAAGAATGTTGTGGTGCAGTGCCTGGGCTGCGTCAAGAGTGCAACGAAGAAGAAGCACAACGGTTGAAGAAGACTTGGCGCAGGAGGGAATATTTTCAAATTTGTGAAATGACATTTGTACCCTTGTCTTTTCTTTTATATGTGACGGTTATTAAGGGCTTAGTGGTCTTTTCGCGTCTTTACAGTTTTTCTTCTTCCTGTTCGATGTATAAAGCTCAGCTGCAGCTTTGCTTAAACTAATTCGGATGAAAATAACCGTTTCCTCTGTGAATTTCTCTCTCTAATCACAGTTTTCCTTGTTTTGTGTTCACTCTCAACTCTTCGCATATATTGTTGTTTTGGTGATTCAATCCTTTTGACATGGTATCAGAGAGATTCCAATGATTGTTGATCACATTTCGTCAACATCGCATTCAAGCTTCCGCAGAATTTGACATTAAAATGGCTTCTATATCCAACTCTCAAAGGAGCGCAGGATCTCAATCATCAGAAAATCCTGCTAGTAGTCCATACTACCTTCATCCTAATGATAGTCCAGCCATAATTTTGGCTCAACCGCCATTGAATCTGCATAATTTTCACTCATGGCATTAATTGTTAAGAACAAAATTGGCTTTATCGACGGCTCCATTCAACAGCCACCAGCGAATGATCCACAATACCCTGCGTGGAGGCAGGTAAACTCTATGGTCCACTCTTGGATTATCAATAGCGTATTACCTACTATAGCACAAAGTGCGATGTGGTATGCTAGTGTTTTAGAGGTGTGGAATGATTTGAAAAGAAGATATGGCACAGGAGATGCGTTTAGATTGTCAGACCTACTTGAGAATTTTTATGGAATTAAGCAGGAGAATGACTCAGTGAATGATTATTTCACTAGAGTGAAGGTGTTGTGGGAAGAGATGATAGTATTGAGGCCTATCCCTGTATGTACATTCCATGGGTGCAGGTGCAACGTGAGAACGAAGATGCACGAGTTTGTGGAAACAGAATACGTGATAAAATTTTTGAAAGGTTTGAATGAGGAGTATGATGCAGTCAAATCGCAAGTGTTTGTGATGACTTCACTTTCCAAAATTGATGTGGTGTTTGCCATGGCTCTTAAGTATGAGAGGAAACTGAATAATCTGAATACACAAAGCTCTTTCAATAATAATCCGACAGTATTGTTAGTGGATAACATTGAGGGTGTGAACATGGTTGCTAATGCTAATGCTTATGGAAACAGAAGTGGAAATACCAGTTATAAGAGGGGAAGTGGGAGGTTTTTCCCAGATAACGCAAAGAGGCCTGTTTGTACGTATTGTGGAATGATTGGACATGTAGAGCAAAGATGCTATAAGAAACATGGATATCCTCCAGGTTTCAAGTCTAAGAGTCAAGTGAACTTGACTGAAGTAGCAGGAGGAGAAGACGGATCTGTGCAGATGGAGCAGGGGAACAGAGCGTGCCAAGCCCCTTTACTCACACCAGAACAGATTCAAAGGTTGATGTCTATGTTGAATGTGAATGATGGAGGTCACACTGTTCAGAATTCTGGGAGCATTGCTGGAAGTCAAGGAGCAGTTATGTCTGCTCTCCTTGATAATGATCAAGGTAACTGTCACCTTAATAATTTGAACGTATGGATTTTAGATTTAGGTGCCACTGATCATATAGCTTGTAGTCTCAGTCTATTTCAATCTTACCAAGCCATTGATTCTGTGTCTATCAAATTGCCCAATAACATGTCAGCTAATGCCACACATATTGGTTCTGCCGTCATAAACTCTTCACTGTCAATTCATAATGTCTTACACGTCCCCTCGTTCAAGTACAATCTGCTTTCACTTAGCAAACTTCTTGCTAATCATTCTGTGCTCATTCAATTCTTTGGACGTTATTGTGTCATTCAGGAGCGTATATCCCTGAGGACGATTGGTTCAGCTGAACAACACAATGGATTATACTATCTTCATGGTACTTCTAAACAGCAGTTAGTCGGTCCGTCCAAATGCATGTCTGTCAATGTTCAGATATCAGATCCTTCAATACTATGGCATTATAGGTTAGGTCATGCCTCACTTCCTAGAATAAAGGAGATACACAATCTTGATAGTTCTGTACTTGTTCATGACAATACATATCAGTGTACTATATGCCCTTTGGCAAAGATGAAAAGAAAGCCTTTCCATGTGTCTGAATCTGTCTCTATGTCACCTTTCGATCTTATACATATTGACATTTGAGGTCCTTACAAATACCTCACTGTGTATGTCCAGAGATATTTCCTTACAATTGTTGATGATCACACTCGATATACATGGATTTATTTGTTCAAACTGAAATCACAAACCAGACACATCATTGAAAGCTTTTATCAATACATTCGTAACCAGTTTGATAAAAGCATTAAGTGCATAAGGACTGACAATGGCCAAGAATTTAAGATGGATCAATTCTTCATGTCCAAAGGCATCATACATCAAACCAGCTGTGTTCACACTCCGCAGCAAAATGGAGTTGTTGAACGCAAGCATCAACACATACTGAATATAGCCAGAGCCATTAAGATCCAAGCCAATATACCTACTCAGTACTGGGGATTTTGTGCCCAATATGCAGTTCACATCATCAACATTTTACCCACACCATTATTGAAACAACAAACACCTTACTTCTGTCTTTTTAACCAGATGCCTCTATATCAAAATCTCAAGGTATTTGGGTGCTTAGCG
This sequence comes from Eustoma russellianum, assembly GCA_036186865.1. Lineage (NCBI taxonomy): Eukaryota > Viridiplantae > Streptophyta > Magnoliopsida > Gentianales > Gentianaceae > Eustoma > Eustoma russellianum. Next base: position 39,043,909 of record AP025040.1, read on the forward strand.
TTTGCTAGCAATACTTCACCTCAGAAAATAAAATTTGAGCCAAGGGCCATACCATGTGTGTATCTTGGATTGCCTTATCATACAAAAGGTTATCTATTACTGAATATTGCCACACAGACTATTTTCATCTCCAGAGATGTTCAATTTTACGAAACCACCTTTCCATTAATCACTCAAACTTCATACAACATCAAACCGCCATGTCCAGCTCCTCATACCAACTGGCCAAATGACATCTCCCCGTCATTTGTTCAGACTGGTGAACCAACACAAATCCCACCAACACACTCATTCAACAACTCACTGCCCTCATCATCTTCAGACATCTTCATAAATCAAACCACTGACCAGACATCAAATGCAACCTCAGATGATATTGTTTCTTCCAGTCCATCATCACCCCAAAATATTTCTCATCCTTGCACTGGTCTTAAAGTGCAACTACCTCTTGAGATGCCTCCTCGTGTCACTTCAAGATCTACAAGACCCAAGCAAACACCTGCTTACCTCAAAGATTACTATTGTAGCCTCATATCCAGATCATCATCTTCTGAACCTTCCTCTACATCTGCCTCTAGTGCCTCCACTCCTTACCCGATTGAGCATTACATGTCTTTTGATTCATTGACACCTGAATATAAAACATATGCTCTCAATATTAGTGTGTTACAGGAACCAACATCTTATCAGGAAGCTGCCAGATCTGTTCATTGGCAGAAGGTAATGCAAACAGAACTAGCTGCACTTGAGGCTAATCAGACTTGGGAGTTGGTTTCTCTACCACCGGGAAAGAGACCCATTGGCTGCAAATGGGTTTATAAGGTGAAGTACTAACCTGATGGCAGTGTGGAGAGGTTCAAAGGCAGGCTTGTGCCCAAAGGCTTCACTCAGCAGCTAGGTGTTGATTACACAGACACATTCTCCCCCGTTGCTAAATTGACCACTGTGAGATTAATTCTTGTTGTCTCTGCTTTGAAACAATGGCATGTGCATCAATTATACGTCAACAATGCCTTTTTACATGGTGACCTTAGCCAAGAGATTTACATGCGCTTATCTGAGGGCATTGATGCTCCTGATCCTAACACAGTGTGCAGATTGCGTAAGTCTCTCTATGGATTGAAACAAGCAAGCAGGGAATGGAACTTTACGCTCACCAAGTTCCTCACTAACTACGGTTATGAACAATCCAAAAATGATTATACTATGTTTTTCAAACATACTGATACTGTTTGCTTGGTTGTTGTGGCTTATGTTGATGACATTATTGTTGCTAGCAATTCCTTGAAGCACATCACTCAGCTTAAACAAGATTTGCATAACATTTTTAGGATCAAGGATCTGGGCCCTCTTAGATATTTCCTTGGTATTGAAGTGGCTAGGTCACACGGGGGGATAGTGATTTCTCAAAGGAAGTATGCATTGGAGGTAGTGGAACAAGCTGGCTTCTTAAGATCCAAGCCTGCAAAAAGCCCTATGGAGCAAAACCTAAAGTTGGCATATAATGACTCTCAGATCATACAGAACGTTTCAGAGTATAGGAGACTTGTAGGCAAACTATTATATCTCACCATCACGAGGCCGGATATCTCTTTCACAGTGCAATAATTGAGCCAATTTCTGGATAAACCTACGGAGTTACACTTGAGATATCTAAAAGGGACAGCAGGTCAAGGTTTGTTATATCCTAGTAATGGCACGATGGAACTGAAAGCATTTGCTGATTCTGACTGGGGAGGGTGTGTTGAGACGAGGAAGTCTGTTACAGGTTATTGTGTTTTCTTGGGCAAGTCATTGATTTCCTGGAGAGCCAAGAAACAAAGCACTGTTTCTAGGTCCTCGTCTGAAGCTGAGTACAGGGCCTTGGCAATGGCATCCTGTGAAGTACAATGGCTTACATATCTTTTGAGTGACTTGGGCATCAAACGTTCAAAGCCAGTTGAGTTATTTTGTGACAACAAGAGTGCTATACACATTGTGGAGAACCCTGTGTTTTATGAAAGAACAAAACATATTGAAATTGATTGTCACATAGTGAGGGAGAAATTTCAACAGTGAGTGATTCATCCCATGCCCATTAGATCAGAACATCAGTTGGCTGATGCGTTTACGAAGGCATTGGATTCCGTCACTTTGCGAAACTTGACAGATGCAATGGGAGCCTACAACATCTTTGGCAAGTCAGTTTCGAGGGGGGTGTTGAGATTTGTTCTGAGGATGAAGATACAAAGGAGGCTTGATCCAATATGCTGCAGCATAGATTCTTCAACCATCGTCGTATCAAGCAATAAATTGAGGGTCAAGATGATGAATTGATGAGCTGGCAATTCGTGTGGAGTGTTTTGAAGTTGAGCACGTGAAGAATGTTGTGGTGCAGTGCCTGGGCTGCGTCAAGAGTGCAACGAAGAAGAAGCACAACGGTTGAAGAAGACTTGGCGCAGGAGGGAATATTTTCAAATTTGTGAAATGACATTTGTACCCTTGTCTTTTCTTTTATATGTGACGGTTATTAAGGGCTTAGTGGTCTTTTCGCGTCTTTACAGTTTTTCTTCTTCCTGTTCGATGTATAAAGATCAGCTGCAGCTTTGCTTAAACTAATTCGGATGAAAATAACCGTTTCCTCTGTGAATTTCTCTCTCTAATCACAGTTTTCCTTGTTTTATGTTCACTCTCAACTCTTCGCATATATTGTTGTTTTGGTGATTCAATCTTTTTGACACTATCATCAAGTAGAATAGGAACCAGCTTTAATTAATTAAAACATGTGTTTTGGGAATAAAAACAGTTATTGTCTTTTTTTGCGCGGAGCAATTTTGACCAAAAACATGGTCGTCCAGTGTCCCCGTCATTTTTGTTTTACTTTTTTGGCATTTCTGGATTCATTTGAACGAAAGCATGAAACCATAATATTCTAGAAGAACATGACATTCATGTTTCCTATAAATTGATGTCTACACTCATCTTCTATTCATTCGGTTATCCAAAATAAGACGTGAGATAAATTTTTTTTAATAATAAAATGTGAGATAAATAATGGTTGAAAATAAATAAAGGAGTGCGACTATGATAGTTTGCAGGCTTGATATTATTTCCTAAAACTTCTGTAAGTTAGTAGGCCAAAAAATATATTGAAAATAGTGATGAGTTTTTCTTTATCATTCTTTTTAGAAAGTTTGTCTAGGAAGAGCGGGGGACTAAGCCCCCGGCCTTTGAGAAGGAAAGAACTTCTGCAAAGTTCCAAAGCAATTCCATAAAAATATGAATATACAAGTGATGTAAAACCCTTTGTCTAACAGTCGAATAGCATCTTCCCAATAAAGACAATTAAGTTTTTTTTTTTCTTACCAAGTCAAAACAAACACACCATTACATTGATTTAAAGGGAACAAATACATGTATAGGTGGACAAAGCTCAGCAAGAAGCTTGACCAAGTCCTTGTAACACACAAGATGAAAGCAAGGGAACTCATCTGGACAGATACAACAAGGTGTCGCACATATTTAAGTCCGACAACATAGACATAGTAAAGCAATAACAGAAAATATTTAAATACCAAATCACACGACGACATTCAACTTTCTTTTTTTTATTGGAAATTGAAAGAAACACATGGCAATATATTGATTATGGCCAGCCATAGAGCTCCCTGCAACAATGCACTTCCTGTGGGGAACTAATTAGTTGCCCCTGGCATAGAACACACACTCCAGCCATGCTCATCTGCTCGTGACTGTGGACAAATACAACCTTCGTTGCACACGGGCGCCGCAACTTGGCATTCCTCCAAATTGCAGTTCAGCTGTTGTAATTTCCTTGGTGCCACTGAAGTCATGGGTACAGCCTGGGTAGTCTCTGTTTCATGGATGAACAATATACTAAACTTTAAGAACAAAACCTAGTTTCATGAAAAATAAAAAAAGGAACAAAAATACAACTGTAAGTAGAAATAGTAGATGGTAGGGCTGAGACGATACATCCAAATTTCCATATTTTTATCTCGATACAGAGGCTTCTAAACCACAACGCATGCATGTAGCGATGCGTGACGATATCACAAATAATCTTCCAAATAATTACGATACATATAACACTTGAGAATTAACAAACATCATGTAGTCTATAGTTGAAAAAAGCATTCTTCTTAATGAATGAAACAAATCCTCATGATTAAAAGCTTAGACTTTTCTACGCTCATCTCGACGTATACGAAGAGTGCCGGACACTATATATCCCAAGACAACAAAAGTTATCGCTAGGGTCTTGAAACATGGTGCATATTGAATGATCAATTAATGGAATCCACATGCAGAAGATATGTAGAAACTCACCAGGAAGCCCGAGCAAAAGAAACATAATGAAGCAAGGGAGAATGAGCACAGCCATCTTGGAGTTCTTTGGCAAGTAGTTCAACATCCTTAGCAAAGTACAGTAACTTAGAATTTTTGATGGGATGTATCGCAATGACATGGTTCAATTTCAAAGACGATGCCCTCTTTTATAGTACCATTTGGCAGCATAAAGGTCCTTTATACCCTCACGTTTGGACGGTCTTTTGGTTTCATACTAATTAACCTTTTATTTTTATGTTATATTACTCTTCCTCGTTTTCCTTTTTCGATTTTAAGTAAGATCCTGTCAACAACAAATTTATACTAAAATTTGTTGGAGACAATCAATCATGTACCAAGACGCAGTCGTACACTGTGTGCATATGAAACAACAAAATAAATCAAACCCGGGGCGAGTCGAGGACTCTGTCCTTAAGACGTATTGCTCCGGTATACTGTGCCCAACCGGTATGAGCAATCGTCTCCCAGGATACAACGGGTACCTGTTCAGTTGAGCGGCACTGCTGAACTTGAACTCCTTCGAACGCTAGAGTGTCCTGACTTCTCCCGGACGATATGCAAGACTCGGAGTGCTTATGAATGCAAATGCTTTTAGATGCTTAGAGCAAAAGGTGTGTCTCAGATGAACACCCTTTGCCATCTTTATATAGGGGAGTCGGTTGGAGAACAAGGAACCGTGACCGTTGGATCAAAACCGAAGTTTGATTTAGACCGTTAGATTAAAACCTCCTATCTAGATTAGGAAGGTTCAATCTCAGCCTTTGGATCGAAGATAGATTAGCAGGTTTAAACCTGGATCGTTAGATGGAAACCATATTCGGTTAAGCAGTTAAGACAGTTTAAATCTCGGCCGTTAGATCAAAGCTATCTTCCCTGCCACCGTTAGATCACAACAGATTGATCTTATTTTAAACCGGAGGATAGTGTTAGTTCCACGTTTGAAACTTAACAGCTTAAACAGATCGATTCTGCCCGCTGTCAGACTTCGATCGATCACATCGATCGATCGAAGTGACATCGATCGATCGATGTGATCGATCGATGTCTGACAGAGCACTTCAATCGATCACTTTGATCGATCTAAGTGACATCGATCGATCGATGTGATCGATCGATGTCCTCTGATCGTCTTTGATCGATCTATCAATCGATCTAAGCTTCCTGATCCACTTCGATCGATGACATCGATCGATCGAAGTGACATCGATCGATCGATGTCATCGATCGATGTCCGTCAGAAGCTTTTTTTTACGTCACATGGACATATCCAATGTGATATTCCTCCATGAGAGTGACACGTCACCCATCCACAACATTTTCCATCCACTTTGAGCATTAATTTCACATTCACACATTCTCAAAATTGAGTGAGTTCACAACCTAACATTAACTACTCGTTACGCAGATAATTAAGGATTCATTAGTTTTCGATTTCATTATCGGAAACTCATTAAGCTCAAAGTACGTTGCTCAATCAAGTTTTGCAACATTCATTAATGGGCCAAAGCCCAAATCTTCAATCTCCAACGATGGGCCAAAGCCCAACCTTAAATTCTCCAACAATCCCCCACATGAATGGAAATTAATACAAATGCATATGCAGACTCTGAGGAGAAGTCAGACAAGAAAATATTGCATCAGAAGAGATAGCTTCTGGCTTTGAACCTTTCTTAGTGATGTATCATCGGATCCACTCGGCTAAGTAGTGACTTGATGTCTTGAACTAGTCAGCCTTTGTTGTGAACCAAGACAATGATACTCACACAATATTTTCTTTAACACCCTTTTGGTTCTCATGGTTGTGTTCGTTTTGGCCATGAACAACCTGGTTTCAGAAAGTGTTTTAGAGAAATCTTGCCACCCAGACCTTCTCATAGAAGCGGCCCCACTTCACACTTACATATGTGATTCCTATCAAGAGTATTCTGCCATACTCCACTTGACGTATCAAGATATAGGACATCATTAAAAGCCTTTAGCTTACCCTAAAAATTTCTGCAGACAGCACTTTTACTAGACGGAATGAGTAAGTGCTAACTGAATCTTCATAACTTAGTTGTCCCATTGAACCAAGATTCTAGGATCTCCAGTCAACAAGGTTGGGTTACCATTACAAAGATTCATGCATTATGGGCTTTAGTCCCATTCCGTTTGTCAATCTTGACATCTGATCTCTAGGCAAGCCTTTTGTAAGCGGATCCGCAAGATTCTCCATTGATTTTATATAATCTATGGAAATCACGCCATTAGAGATCAACTGTTTAATGGTGTTATGTCTTCGACGTATGTGTCGTGACTTACCATTGTAAATGCAGCTTTGAGCACGTCCTATAGCTGACTGACTATCACAGTGTATGCTAATAGGAGCGATTGGCTTAGGCCAACACGGAATATCTTCCAGAAAATTCCGAAGCCACTCAACCTCTTCCCCAGCTTTGTCCAACGCTATGAACTCAGCTTCCATAGTGGACCTAGCTATGCATGTTTGTTTCGTGGATTTCCACGACACAGCAGCACCGCCAACAGTGAACACATATCCACTGGTGGACTTTGAGTCCTTACTGTCTGATATCCAATTTGCATCGCAGTATCCTTCCAACACCGCTGGATATCTCGTGTAATGTAATCCAAGATTCATTGTGTATTTCAAATACCTCATTACTCTGTTAAGAGCTTTCCAATGATCATCACTTGGATTACTCGTAAATCTGCTCAACTTGTTTACTGAACAAGCTAAGTCTGGTCTTGTACAATTCGTTATGTACATCAGACTCCCGATTACCTGAGAGTATTTTAACTGAGCTACCGGCTCCCCTCGATTTTTCCTTAAGTGCACACTTAAGTCGAGCGGGGTCTTTACCGGTTTCACATCCTCCATATTGAACCGTCTCAGAACAGATTCAATATAGTGAGTTTGTGACAGTATGAGTCCCTCAGTCACCCTAGAAATCTTAATTCCTAGAATGACATTGGCAACTCCCATGTCCTTCATATCAAAGTTTCGTGTTAACATCTTCTTTGTATTCAAGATGATGTCACGAGTATTGCCCATGATAAGCATGTCGTATACGTAGAGACACACTATCACAAATGCATCCTGTGTGCTCTTAATGTACACACACTTGTCGCATTCATTGATCTTGAAGTCATTTGACATCATTACCTGATCAAACTTTAAATGTCATTGCTTAGGTGCTTGTTTAAGTCCGTACAAAGACTTAACAAGTCTACACACTTTCCTTTCTTGTCCTGGAACGACAAACCCCTCGGGTTGTTCCATATAAATTTCTTCCTCCAACTCACCATTCAGAAAGGCAGTCTTTACATCCATTTGATGGATTTCCAGATCATAGACTGCAGCAATGGCTACTAGCATCCTTATTGAAGTGATCCTAGTCACTGGTGAGTAGGTGTCAAAGAAGTCAAAGCCTTCTTTCTGTCTATAGCCCTTGGCTACTAACCTGGCTTTATACTTCCCAATAGACCCATCCTCTTTAAGTTTCTTCTTGAAAACCCACTTACAACCAAGTGGTTTACTTCCAGGTGGAAGGTCAACCAACTCCCAAGTGTGATTTTGAAGAATCGAGTCTATTTCACTGTTTATTGCCTCTTTCCAGAATGGAGCTTCTGGAGTTGACATAGCCTCGGAAAAATTCCTTGGCTCATTTTCTACCATATAGGTTAGAAAATCTGGTCCAAAAGACGTCGGCATTTTGGCCCGTTTGCTTTGACGAGGTTCCTCAATATCTCGAGGAATCGTCTCACGCACACGCTTACTTGTGCTTGCTTCTCCACTGTCTTTGTCTTTCTTCGGAAAGATATTTTCAAAGAACACTGCGTTCCTTGATTCCATGACAACATTCTCATGTATCTCAGGAACGTCTGATTTGTGCACTAAGAAACGATATGCACTACTGTTCGTTGCATAACCAATGAATATGCAATCAATCGTTTTAGGCCCAATTTTGACTTGTCTTGGTTTAGGTATTGCAACCTTCGCCAGACACCCCCACACCTTCAAGTATTTGTAACTAGGCTTATAGCCTTTCCACAGTTCATATGGGGTCTTATCCGTCTTCTTGGACGGAATTCTGTTTAAAATGACGTTGGCTGAGAGAATTGCTTCCCCCCACAAGTTCTGAGATAAACCCGAACTTATCAACATAGCATTCATCATCTCTTTTAGAGTACGGTTTTTGCGTTCAGCAATACCATTTGATTGAGGTGAATATGGTGCAGTCGTTTGATGAATAATGCCATGTTCTGAACAGAATTCATTAAACGGTGTATCATATTCGCCACCTCTATCACTACGAATTGCTTTAATTCGTTTGCTAAGTTGATTCTCAACTTCATTTTTATAATCCTTGAAAGCATCAAGAGCCTCATCTTTGCTACTTAGCAAATATACATAACAGTATCGTGTGCAATCGTCGATAAAAGTTACAAAATACTTTTTACCACCTCTTGTTTGCACAAACTTTAAGTCACACAAATCTGTGTGAATTAAATCCAACAATTCAGTGTTTCGTTTTGTTGAAGGAAAAGGCGCTTTTGTTAACTTCGCTTCAACACATATTTGGCATTTTTCTTTATTACTAAAGTCCAGTTTGGGCAACAAGTCAAGATTAATCATTCGTTGTATTGACTTATAATTTACATGTCCCAAACGAAAATGCCATAAACAGGAAGACTCAAGCATGTAAGCAGAAGAGGAAACAATTTTATTAGCCTCAATGGGCGCAACATTTTTGGGTACAATGGTCATAACATTCAACTTGAACATGTTATCCGAAAGATACCCTTTCCCCAAATACACCCCATTCTTAGAAAGTGTAAATTTGTTTGCCTCGAAAACAAGCTTGAACCCATGCGTGACTAGCAGCGCGCCAGAAACCAGATTCTTCCTTATGTCAGGAACATGCAGCACATTCTGCAGAGTCAACTCCCTTCCTGAGGTCAGTTTCAGGATTACCTTGCCCGATCCTTCGATTTTCGAGCTGTTGGAGTTTCCCATGAACAATTGCTCATTGTTTGTCGTGGGCACGTACTCTCTGAACATTGCCCTGTTCGCACACACATGTCGAGTGGCTCCTGTGTCCACCCACCATTCCCGTGGGTTTCCCACTGCATTGCACTCGGTCACCACCGCGCAAAGGTTCAAATCATCCATTGCGTCGACCAGATTTGCTTTCGCTTTATTCTGATTCTGATTCTTTTTGGGCTTCCTGCACTCACTGCTTCTATGCCTAGTTTACCACAGTTATAACACTTACCTGTGAACTTCTTCGCAATTTCCTTGCCCTTGGAGTTCACACTCAAAGTGTTATGTTTCTTCTTGTTCTTTGCCTCAGCAACATGAGCTTTGGCTTGACCAGAAGACATGGATGGCTTTCTTTCGGAGCGACGGTTGTCCTCCTCAATGCGAAGACGGACTATCAAATCCTCCATCTTCATCTCCTTTTGCTTGTGTTTGAGATAGCTCTTGAATTCCCTCCACGAAGGAGGCAGCTTCTCAATCACAGCCACAACTAGGAAAGATTCACTGAGCGTCATGCCCTCCTCTTCCATTTCAGAAACCAACATCTGTATTTCTTCCACCTGCGAAATTACAGTTTTGGAATCTAACATTTTATAGTCGAGAAATTTCCCAACTATCAACTTTTTAGTACCCGCATCTTCTGTGCGGTACTTTTTATCTAAAGCCAACCACAAAGCCTTCGCAGTTTTAAAAGTACAAAATACGCCATAGAGAGTATTATCTAGGCAACCAAGAATCAAATTCAAACAACAGAAGTTTGTATATGCCCAGGCCTCAGCACCCAAGGCGTTCTCCATATTCTGTTGTTGATCCTCCGCAGGCTCAACCACGGGTGGATCCTCGCTGAGCATTCTGGCCAGCCCCAATGCAATGAGGTAAAACAGCATCTTCTGCTGCCACCTCTTGAAGAAGCTACCAGCAAACTTCTCTGGCTTCTCCACCTGAGCAGCAGTGGCAGCCGGATTCATTTGAGGCCCTCCGGTTGGTGCCAACGGAACCGCATTGAATTGTGGTCCGGTAGCAGCATTGTTTGCCCCTTCTGGTGCGGACACGGAGTGAGCACCATTAAAGCCGTGAACAGAGTTTGAGCTCTCGTTCTCCATTCCTGTTCAGTTTGATCAAAACATAAAGATCAGAACAGTCACAGGTTCAAGAATGAGTAGAAAGAGACTGCAAAACAGTACGAAACTGCCTTTGCGAAAATAAACAAAAGGTACAGAATGTAATTAAATTGAAATACGTCTTAAGATTGTTGGAGACAATCAATCCTGTACCAAGACGCAGTCGTACACTGTGTGCATATGAAACAACAAAATAAATCAAACCCGGGGCGAGTCGAGGACTCTGTCCTTAAGACGTATTGCTCCGGTATACTGTGCCCAACCGGTATGAGCAATCGTCTCCCAGGATACAACGGGTACCTGTTCAGTTGAGCGGCACTGCTGAACTTGAACTCCTTCGAACGCTAGAGTGTCCTGACTTCTCCCGGACGATATGCAAGACTCGGAGTGCTTATGAATGCAAATGCTTTTAGATGCTTAGAGCAAAAGGTGTGTCTCAAATGAACACCCTTTGCCATCTTTATATAGAGGAGTCGGTTGGAGAACAAGGAACCGTGACCGTTGGATCAAAACCGAAGTTTGATTTAGACCGTTAGATTAAAACCTCCTATCTAGATTAGGAAGGTTCAATCTCAGCCTTTGGATCGAAGATAGATTAGCAGGTTTAAACCTGGATCGTTAGATGGAAACCATATTCGGTTAAGCAGTTAAGACAGTTTAAATCTCGGCCGTTAGATCAAAGCTATCTTCCCTGCCACCGTTAGATCACAACAGATTGATCTTATTTTAAACCGGAGGATAGTGTTAGTTCCACGTTTGAAACTTAACAGCTTAAACAGATCGATTCTGCCCGCTGTCAGACTTCGATCGATCACATCGATCGATCGAAGTGACATCGATCGATCGATGTGATCGATCGATGTCTGACAGAGCACTTCAATCGATCACTTTGATCGATCTAAGTGACATCGATCGATCGATGTGATCGATCGATGTCCTCTGATCGTCTTTGATCGATCTATCAATCGATCTAAGCTTCCTGATCCACTTCGATCGATGACATCGATCGATCGAAGTGACATCGATCGATCGATGTCATCGATCGATGTCCGTCAGAAGCTTTTTTTTACGTCACATGGACATATCCAATGTGATATTCCTCCATGAGAGTGACACGTCACCCATCCACAACATTTTCCATCCACTTTGAGCATTAATTTCACATTCACACAATCTCAAAATTGAGTGAGTTCACAACCTAACATTAACTACTCGTTACGCAGATAATTAAGGATTCATTAGTTTTCGATTTTATTATCGGAAACTCATTAAGCTCAAAGTACGTTGCTCAATCAAGTTTTGCAACATTCATTAATGGGCCAAAGCCCAAATCTTCAATCTCCAACGATGGGCCAAAGCCCAACCTTAAATTCTCCAACAAAATTTACTACAAATAGATTTGATTTGTATAAGTGAGTTGCTAAGATTAAATAATGAAATGTTATTGCTTCCAAATAATTTGTATTATTGCTTATTTTATATTATTTGTGAGAGTGTGATTTATAAAGAAGAAAAGTCTTTTTCTTGAGTGAATATTGTGAAGAGCAAGGTGTAGATTGTTGGTCAATAAGCAAGGTGCTTCTTGTTTGAAGAAATCCAAGCCTTGAAGAGTTAGTTGATGGTGTAATGGTGCATCATACTCTCGACAAGAATTCTTTTAGGAGCAAAGAAGTTATTTGGAGGCTAGACTTCAAGGTAGTTGCTTTTTCTTGTTCAAAGTCTAGGCGTGTTGGCCTAGTCCATCTTCTTGTATCTTATCTTTGATTGTTCTTCCCCCTAGCGAAATAACAATCTCCTTGTTTAATAAAATCCTTCTTGTGAAGAGGAAGAAGTCAGAGCAGTAGAGTCATAGACTTGATCCTCTATAAATTTCGTGGTCTTTACGTTCTTGCAATTTTATTCATTTTAAAGAACACATTCAAGTATTGGTTTTACCTTATCATCGAAAAATATCCGAAAATTATCCATGTTTGGTAAACACACTATTCAACCCCTCGTTCTAGTATATTCTAAGGGACCTAACAGGTCTTGCTAGAGCACGAAAAGATATCGACTTCAGATATTACATGTATAACTACTAGACAATGTCATTGGAAAGTGCAGGATGTGATTTATAAAAATTACTCACTGAACTAGTGTTAAAATCGATCTTCTAGAGTAATCCACTTAAACCAAAAGTCCAAAGTTATTTTCACAATATTGCTGGACGAACCGTTTGGATAACAGCACACAACTTTGCGTCAACATTAGCATGTTTGTATGTCACCAGCAGATCTTGAACAATGTAGTGTCTGCGTGACTTGGATGGTTATAATTAATGAGACTTTCCTAACGTTACGTTGATTTTGCACTTCTTGTATTTGTCTTTGTCTTTTATTATTTATCGTTTTTTATGTGTCTATGCATGTACATATAGAACTCGGGGTCTTGCTAGAAGCGAACTCTCTATCCTTTGGGATGGAGGTATTGTTTGACTGCCTCTCACTCTCCTCAAACTCTAGCGATAGTTTTTGATGTTGTGATATGTTAGTATGTGATGTTGTTGTATCACCCACTCTAGTGCAATCTTTGGAAGCGTCAGCCATACAAAAAGTTCCCTAACAATGACAAAGTAGACTCTGTTTGACCAACCACAAGTTTTCTAAAAATGAGAATGTAGAATCTGTTTGATTTAAATGGTTAAATTAAATATATGTTAGTAATATTGTGATACTATATATGTGACTTTAGTGCCATCTTTAGAAGCGTTTGCCTTACCAGAAGTTTCGTGACAATAAACAATTGTAGAACCCGTTTGACTTGAATGGTTAAAATAAATATATTAGAATAAATGTATATTAGTGTTTCCTAACCATCAACACGTAGAATCCGCTTGACTTGAATGGTTAAAACAAATATATATTAGTGATATATTATCCGTAACGTTGGTGTCATTTTTGGAAGCGTTTGCCCTACAAGAAGTTTTCTATAAAACAATGAAGTGTCTGCCTAACTTGGATGGCTAAATTAAATATATATTAATTAAATTGTGTCCATAAATCTAGTGCGGTCTTTGGAAGCGTTTGCACTCTAAGAAGTTTTCAATGACATGAACAATGCCTTGATATTTTTATTGACGAAAAGTAATACTCCAACAATTTTATAAATACTGTCACACTTTGACTACATAGTTTGAGCATAGTTTAAAAATAAATTATATTCAGGTCCAATGGTGATAATATTTCTAGAATGAGTATTTGTAGAACAGCACATCAATTGTTCGAGAATCAACGAAGTTATAAAATTCATAGGATTTATAATATCGACAATGAATGAAAGAATAATGACAATTACGAAAATAGAATGTACACGTGTAAATAATTCATTCTCTAATACCTAACACAGTTTTGGAACCATTTTTGTAACCCAAAAAAAAAGCTCGAAGTAAAATAACGCATTTTCCCCTTAAAAATAAAACAAAAGCATTTTGTAACACCGGTTTCACATAAGGAACAAAGTAAAATAAAGTGTGTTATCAAAAAAAGCTCTCTCTGATGGTTGGAATACGAATTGTTTTGATGAAATTAAAAGATGTTTTAAAAGAGTTATAAAGATATTTCATACTTGGAAATTAAAACAAAATAAAAAAACACATTGTGAGACATCGATCTTTCACATAGATTGATCGATGTATACATCAGTCTCTCAAGAAAGACATCGATCGATCTATGTTGGACTTGTCTAAGGTTGGAACCTTACTGTCCAACATCGATCTCTCAGTTTTCGGTCGACGTGACATCGATCTCTAAGTTAGGAACATTGATCAATCAATGTAATGAAGGTTCAAAGTTGAAACCTTACTGTGAAATATCAATCTTTAAATAATGAGACATCGATCGATCGATGTATACATCAGTCTCTCAGAAAGAGACATCGATCGATCGATGTATTTAAGGATCAAAACTGGAACCTTACTGAAAGACCTCGTTCTTTCAACACTGACACATCGATCGATCAATGTCATCTAGGATTCAAATTTTTATCACCGTTGGAACAAAATCCAAGGGATATCTAAGGTGTTTTCTATCTCCAATCTTGGTCAAATTTCTTGTGGACTTTCCCCTAACATTAATCATTCTTCTTTGACTATTGTATATATGTCTAAGACTTTATAGTGTGGATTGGAGGATCAAATCAATCCCTAAGGTGGCTAAAGGGTATTTAGACGTTGTCAAGACTTATGATTGAGTTGAAGACTTGGGAGAGGCTGCAAAAACATGGCTTGAATCCTCTATAAATTGAAGAGGCTCAGCTGAGGACAATATACACTTTCATCCTCTTCAAGCTTTATTTTTCGTTGGCGTAAAAATCTCTCATTTGTGCAAAATTGCTTAAAGCTTGTTAAGCTCGTGTTGTTTGTTCTTCATTGTTGTAAATTGTGAGAGTGTAAGTCTAACACAAGAGAAACCATACATATTTGATCTCTTGCTTGTGTTTAGACTAGTTAGAAAGTGTAATCCCCGCTACTTCTCGAAACCCACTATGAGAAAGTTCTTTGAGAGGACTTTGTTGAAGTTGTGAGGAAGCAAGGACTTGTTCTTGCTTATAGCTAGAGTTGTTGTGGTTGCACGGAGTTGTTTTGTCACGAAGTTGTTGCTGTGGTTGTTTACACTAAGTTGTTAGTGTAAGTATTGTTAGTGTTGTTGTTATTAAAGTCTAAGTATTACCATTGTTGTTGTGTATTGCTTACATAAAGTGGTAGTGGAATAGAATCATTTAAGATTCGAACCATTATTCATTCATTATCTCTCATCTTCCTTCTTTATTTTGATTTGGAGTTCATTTGAGTTGTAGTGAGCCAAAAACGAGAAAAATTCTGTAAAATTACCTAACACACTATTCATTCCCCCTCTAGAGTGATTGTCACGGACCTGACAATTGATATTAGAGCCTAACCGTGATTGCTTGGCTAATTTTTGCAAGTAGCAAGGTTAAAGATCATGGCAATGACAACCTCTTCATATGATGCCTCAACTTTCTAGCCAACTGCATTATTCTCGGCCTCAAACATCAAAGCTCCTATGTTTGATGCTCAAAACTATTCTCTTTGGAAATTTCGAATGATAAATCTTTTGAAAGATTACGGGTTTGATATATAGAGAGCTGTTGCCAAAGGAATAGAAGTTCCAATTATTACCAACTCATAAGGAGAATCCATGTTCAAAGATGAGGATGACTACACAGATGAAGAAAATATAGATTTGCCATAAATGGAAAGGCATTTGATTTCTCCCAAGTGCTCTAACTACTACCGAGCTAATAAGACTTCAAGGTCTTGAAACAGCCCATGAAGCATGAAAAAGGCTGGAAATGATACATGAAGGGGCTGAGCAAGTGAGAATTACCAAAAGACTTATGCTCATGAAAGGATTACGAAATGTTTGGTATAAAGAGCGGCGAAA
This sequence comes from Eustoma russellianum, assembly GCA_036186865.1. Lineage (NCBI taxonomy): Eukaryota > Viridiplantae > Streptophyta > Magnoliopsida > Gentianales > Gentianaceae > Eustoma > Eustoma russellianum. Next base: position 39,059,862 of record AP025040.1, read on the forward strand.
AGATTGAGGAGACAATTGATCGATTCACTCAAATAGTGAATCAACTCTTCATGGTTGACAAGAAAATCTCAAATGAAGATATTGTATCAAAACTTCTCAACTTTTTGCCAAGAGAATGGACATCCAAAGTGACCGCTATCACCGAATCTAAAAATCTCAAGACTTTTACTCTTGATGAGCTGTCTGATAATTTACTCACTCATGAATTCTGTATTGATGAGCAAAATAGGATGAATCCTATTAAGCCCACATATATATCACACAAAGGATTTGTGGTAGAATCCGATGAGTCGGATGAGGAAGTTGCTTTTCTAGTTAGAAAATTTAGAAGAGGGGCCATAAGAAACAAGGCCCAAACAAGAAAGTTTTTCAAGAAACCACCCAAAGACAAAGAATCAAGTGAAAGTTTCTACAGGTGTGGTCAACCCGGTTATTTTATTGTCGGTTGTCTTGTCTAAGAGCCGTAAAAGCAAGACAAGAAAGTCTTTCCTTAAAAGAAGAAAGCTTTAAATGCTAGAGTAACCACATGAGATGATCTTCTTTCTGAATCGGAAGGGGAAGAAAGTGAAGACAAGGATATTGGACTCATTGCAATCCTCGAAAATCAAAAGGAACAACACATTGTCTCATGGAAATTGAGAATGACCTTGAGGCAAACTCTACTTTCTCGTATATCAATCTACAAGATGAAATATGAGATTTACAAGATGATTTTGAAAAACTAAACTTAAAATACAAACACTTGAAGAAAGAATTAAAAACGTGCATATTAGAAAACAAAAGCTTGCATGATAAGAATATTTTGATCTATCAAGAGCATGATATCATACTTACCATGCACAAGAACGTAGCTCTAAAAAATATGGAGATTTGGAATGAATGTGATAAATTAAGAATAGATTTGCAAAAATTAACCAATGGCGAAAATAATTTAAATAAATTACTTGGAAACCAAAATATACGAAATGATAAATCCGGTTAGGATTTAAGTCATCATACTCAACTATTGAACCCAAGTTATTATGCCAAAACAAACGTTCAAATAATAGAACAACCGGATCAAGTTAAGTAAAGACCGAGACATCATGGAACAAGATTACTCTTCTGCTTATGTTACGGTTCTCTGAAGTAGTCCTTAGAATTATAAATATAAATTCTATAATTAGTATCAGAACCAACTTGATGAGAACCATAAATATATGTTCTATTTGTTCCAGATTAGTGTTATTTTACTAGCATCAGTGTATTTTACCAGCATCAGAACATTCAGTTGTTTAGGATTACATGAAGGAAATGCTGTGATAAAGGGTTCTCATGCTCTAATTCTAGTATACAACTAAAATTAGGTTGTACCGCTTACGCCGTATATGTTTAGCTTAGATGTGTGCATGCAGATTGCCGAAAAATTATCTATCGTGCTGGATGGAGTCTAGGATTGATATGCATGACTTCCAGTAATTATGGTTGAATCTTCCCTAATGGGTTCTTCGCAGCCGCTTCTCCAACATGTTCTCTCCCTTTTCTTGCATCTTTTTGTTTGACCCTTCAATAAAGTTGAAACTTTCAACCACTCCCTTTCCTCTCCTTTCACCACCGCCATCCCCTATGACTCAGATGTTTCTTTTAATGAATCTAGTGTTACGGAGAAGAAAATTCCTAGCTTGCTACAACCAGTAATGTGAATAGTTTGGTAAATTTTAGGTTCTTGTGTGTAATTTTCTTTTGACTGCTATTTTCAAACCAATTCGATGAGGAAAATGTGACTATCCATTTCCAATTTACAGAGATTTTTGGATTTTTCTAGTGCTGTACCCATGTTCATGACTATCTCTTAGAATTTTAGCTTGTAGATGGCTATAGAAATTTGCTTCTACATCTATCTATTTTGCTTTTTAATCTTCATGATCGTGGGTATGGTGCTTAGAGTTCATTCTTTCACATATCTTTGCATATCTGACTTTTGTTCTTATGATTACGAAATGCTCCTTGAAGTCTAACTGGAATTTGACTTCGCTCAAGCTAAAATTTCTTTATTTTTACAAATGTAGCAATCAAATATCTGTTTTGAGGTAAATCACAAGAACTGCTCTTCCACACTGGAAAATATATCTGATCTTGATGCCATTCCTTCTGTCTCCAGATTTTGAGATGGGATAAAATGATCTGTTCACTGAGATGTAAAGAACAGAGAAATGGATTGGCGTTTTGTAACCGTCTGGCGGTCACCAGTTCGAATTTGTGACATTTTTGGGTTTTTCATCCGTTTTTAATGGTCTCAAATGTTAGGTCCCTTAGAACACACTAGAAGGGGGGTTGAATAGTGTGTTCACCAAGTATGGATATTTTATGGATATTTTTCGTTTTGAGATGTAACCAATACTTGGGTGTGTTCTTTAGAAAGAATAAAAGACTTGCAAGAAAGTAAAGAACACAAGTATGTATAGAGGTTCAAGTCAAATGACTCTACTCCTCTACCTTCTTGATGTTTCACAAGAAGGATTTTGAAATGGGGATTGTTATTTCTTTTGGGGGAAACAACAATCAAAGAACAAAATCTAGAAACAGAAAAACTAGGCACTTTGCCTAGACCACAACCAAGAAGTCTAACCCTTTAAAGTTTAGCCTCCAAAGATCTTCTTTGCCCTCAAAGAAATCTTGTAGGGAGAATAGTGCACCACAAACTATCAACTAACCCTTCAAAGTCTAGAAATCTTAAACAAGAAGCACCCTTGCTCCTTGACCAACAATCTACCCAATCTCTCACAATAGAATCTCACCAAGAAGAAGACTCTTCTTCTTCTTACAATAATCACTCTCAACAATAAAGTAAAATGTACAATGTTTACAAGTATTTTGAGAGCTTGAGCTTGAGAGAATTTGAGAGCTTGCAAAGTAGAAAGTTGGAGAAGAAAAATGGAGGAAACCCTTCTTTTATCAACCTTCATATTTCTTCCCGTTTGAAACCCTCTGCACAAACATTAATGGGTTTTGGCATCATGTGTTGGTGAGTCCTCATCATTGGAGATCTCCCTTTGGCATGTAGCAACATTCTTGGAGAGATTTCAAAATGAATGCCAAGAAAGGAAACCTGAAATCTTCAGCAGAGAGGAACCTATGAAAAAGACACTAAAAGAGGAGGGTACAAAGAGTCAACTGATGTTAAAAATTGAAGTTTAAGACCTTTGTAGCATTGGTCACATGAAGCGCCTAATGTGCTAAAAGCACAGGCGTTCGAAGTGACATCGAGCGCTTGATGTGAAAATGAACTGTCGTTCGAAGTCACATCAAGTGCCTAATGTGGGATTCTTAAGGCGTTCGAAGTCACATGAAGCGCCTAATGTACCCCTTCATGCTTGTTCGAACTATCTCTGACATTTTCTCAGAGAAAGTACTTAAGAGTACGTGCCCATTCAGGGAAAAAGTACTTTTGACTTGATGGACAGCATAAAGCGCCTAATAAGGCGTTCGAAGTGTTCGCAGTTTTCAACAGGCCACATGAAGCGCCTAATCTGGCGTTCAAAGTGTCCTGATTTTCAAACACTTCACATGAAGCGCCTAATCTAGGCGTTCGAAGTGTACGCACATCCAGACACTTCACATAAAGCGCCTAATGTAGGCGTTCGAAGTGTACTGGACTCCACCAAGGTACATTAAGCGCCTAATGTAAGCGTTCGAAGTATACTGACTTCAAACAACACACATGAAGCGCCTAATCCCTTGTTCGAAGTACTAAATTGTGCAAATCATCAAAACTCAACATATTCTAACATTCTCCCTCTTTTTGATGATTTCACAACATGCATAACTTATCAAAGCTCCCCCTTAACATATGCTCCCCCTCACTAGATGCAAGAAAAAAAAATAACTTGAGAAGAACAAAGTGATGAAATAATTTAATGAACATCAACAACGAAATACCAAGTCATAAATTCTTGCAATAACCAATAACTTGAAATTTTCACAACCAACAACAAAAAACGGAAAATTACATAACACCACCACTTGGTGGTGTAAACCCACTAAAGCCAAAACCTACACTAGCGGCAAAATCAGTGAATCCACCCATGGATCCTCCAACATCTCCAGAGCCACCAGCATCACCACTACCGCTAGAACTACCACCAGCACCACCAGCACCACCACTTTCTCTCCCTAAATCATCAAAATTAGGAGGAAGAGTCTATGGACAGACTTGCATGAATGCATTTCGAAATGTAGTCATGCGAGCTTCATTCGGTACATGCTGAGCTTCATGCTCAGCATCACGAAGATGCAGCTGTTGAACAGTCTGTTCAAGCGCAGCAATGCGTGATAGCAATTCAGAAGAATTACTACCACCAGCAGCATCTTGAGGTCCCTCCTCGACCTCGTTATCATCAAGAATAGTGGTGGCCTTCCGTTTTTGCGAGTCAACAGCCTGGGCGATATTGTAGTGATCATAGACGTCAGATTTGGCAACTGAGGTCAAATCATTATCAGAAATGTCCACACCTTTTGACTTTAACAATATTGTGACAATATTGGCAAAAGGTAAAGCTTTCGACCCTTTTCGAAGAGCTGCAAACATGACTTCTATGAAAATCCAGGCTAGATTTAGCTGGGTCAGATGTTTGAGACGGTAAGATACATACAAATCCATGTTGCTGGGATTTCTAGTAGCATTACCAGTGATACAGTAGGTGATCACCGCTAGCAAGATGCGATCCACCAACGGCATGTTCTGAGTCTTTTTGGAGGGGAAAAACCCCAAATCGAATTTTACGTCCTGCTCACGAACGCCGTATTTGTTGCTCCAGTCAAATACGGAGAAATCAGTCAAGCCCTCATTTCGGATTCTCAAGACTTCACAGATTTCAGGGATAGTGAAGCTGAGAGGAGTACCATCAATGATAGTGTTGAGGGAAAAAGGTTGAGACTCAGATTGTGGGGTGACCCACAAGTTGGAGTAGAACAGCCGAGTGTGCTCGCGGGAATATTTTTGCATGTCAAGTATGGACCAAAGAGATGTCCAGCCTTGATGTTCCAACAAAGGAACGATTTCAAATGCACTGCTCGTCTCAGGAACATTGCTGAGGTTGAGCAGTTTCAGAGGGATGATGAGACGGATGTTTGCTACCCATTCTTGGAATAGCATGTTGGAATAGAAGAAACATGTGCACTTTTGTCAATGGTGCGTGGAGGCTTCTTGATTTCGGGCTCAAACTTCTTTAACCAAGGAAAGTTATCCTTGGTGAGCCCTTCTCGAATGGCTGTGATTGCAGGAGGCTCGACAATCCCATGTCCAGCCGTTTGTTTTCGCTTTTGGGTGCGTGGACGTTTTGAAGGACCAGCAGAAGCCATTTGATAGACAGGTTTTGAAAAAGAAAGGAAGTCTTTGGAGTAGAGGCAGAGGAATGATATGAGGATGTGAAGAAGAATGAGGAAAAGGTTGGATTTTTAAAGGGTGAAGAAGGGAAGATGAAGAGTTGATGAAGTAATGGTGGGAGGGAGGATTAATGGGAGAGTGGAGGAGTGGGAGAGAGTTTTGAGGAAGAAGATGAAAAAGTGTAGTGAATGGGGAAGAGGAGAAGGTAGACGTGGGGAAGTGGGGAAGAGAAAAGGGCGGCATAGAATTGATGGTCCTTGAATGGTGCGAAAACTGAAGAGGCGGCGGAAGAGATAGTGTGAAAATAGGGTTGAAGCGCCTAATGTGACTTCAAACGACTTCACAAAATGGAATGAAGCGCTTAAAGTCACATTGAACGGCTGTTGAGATGCAGATTGAGCGCTTAATGTCACTTTGAACGAGTGAACTCATTTGGATAAAGCGCTTAATCCTACATCGAACGCCAATGTAAAGGGACATAAAGCGCCTGATGTCACTTCGAACGAGTGGCATCCTTAACATCAGGCGCTTGATGTGACATCGAACGCCTGAAGCAAGTGTGATGAAGCGCTCTATGTGCACTGATCTTGAAAATTTTTGAAATTTTCGTGCTCAAAACTCAAGATGGTTTTATCAACCCATGTGGAGCAACCCCAACCTACTTCTTATAGATACAAAAACATCACTAGGTAAGGGTTTCGTGAAAATGTCCGCTAATTGGTCTCGTGTAGGAACGAATTCCACACTTACCAAGTTCTTTTGTACATAATCTCGGATGAAATGATACCTCACTTCAATGTGCTTGGTCCGACTATGTTGGACGGGATTTTGTGCAATATTAATAGCGGACGTGTTATCACACAAAATTGGCACATTTAAGAAGTGAATGTTATAATCATTTAACGTGTTTGTCATCCATAATAATTGTGCACAACACGAGGCGGCCAACACATATTCGGATTCTGCCGTAGAAAGAGACACACTGTTTTGTTTCTTGGAAAACTAAGAAACGAGACAATCTCCGAGAAACTGACAAGTTCCGGAGGTGCTCTTCCTATCAACTAGGCTCCCCGCATAATCGGAGTCACAATATCCTCTTAAATCAAAACATGCATTCTTAGGATAAAATAAACCAAATTTCAAAGTACTTCTAAGGTATCTAAGGATGCGTTTTACCGCAATAAAATGCATCTCCCTAGGATCACTTTGAAATCTAGAACATAAACATACTGCATGTAAAATATCGGGTCTACTAGCCGTCAAATAAAGTAAACTACCTATAATGCCACGATACAAGGTTACCTCGACATGCTTTCCCTTTTCATCCTTGTCAAGCTTGACACTTGTGCTCATATGAATGTTTACCTCTCTTCCTTCACCAAAGTTGTACTTCTTGAGCAAATCTCTTGTGTATTTGGTTTGGGAAATGTACACGCCATCTTCGGTTTGCTTGATTTGTAATCAAGGAAATAGTTAAGTTCGTCCATCATGCTCATCTCGAACTCACCTTGCATAAGACTAGCAAATTGCTCACAAAGACAATTGTTAGTAGCACCAAAAATAATATCATCAACATATACTTGAACAATTAAATGATTCATACCTTGCTCTTTTATAAACAAAGTAGTGTCAACTTTACCTCTTGAAAAGCCATTATTAAGAAGAAAAGTACTTAACCTCTCGTACCAAGCTCTTGGAGCTTGTTTGAGGCCGTAAAGAGCCTTTTTAAGTTTGAAGACATGATGTGGTGAATCATGACATTCAAACCCGGGAGGTTGTGCAACATATACTTCCTCTTGAATAACACCATTCAAGAAAGCGGATTTAACATCCATTTGGTAAAGTTTAAAATCCCTATAACAAGCATATGCTAATAACATCCTAATAGCTTCAAGCCGTGCTACGGGTGCAAATGTCTCATCAAAATCAATACCTTCTTCTTGACGGTATCCTTGAGCAACTAACCTAGCCTTGTTTCTAGTGACACTACCTTGATCATCCATCTTGTTACGAAAAACCCATTTCGTACCAATAATAGGATGATCGTGTGGTTTGGGAACTAACTCTCAAACATCACTTCTTTCAAATTGGTTTAATTCTTCTTGCATAGCCAAGATCCAATTTTCATCAAGAAGTGCATCTTTAATATTTTTAGGTTCTATAAGAGAGACAAATGCATTCTCTCTATATTGCCTTCGTGTGATGATACCCATATTCAGATCACCTATGACAAACTCTTGAGGGTGAGAACTTTTATGCTTAAACGATCTAGGAAGATTTGAGACATCTCCTCCAACTTCCTCTTGATCATGTTCCGGAAGAGATGAAACTTCATGATCCAAATGAACCTCATGTTCCGGAATGTGTGATGCATTATCTACATTTTGTGTATCAACATGAGTATGAGAAATATTTCTATTTGACTCACTAAGTTCATGCACACAAGGTGGAGGAGTACCTTCAATAGATTCAACTCTCAAGTTAATGAAGATGTTTCCATTTGGAGGATCATCAACGATCTCTCGTTGAGGAACAACCATAGGAACATCCCCAAGAATTTCTTCTTGAGGAGTCACATCTTTATCCTCTTCACAATCCTCATTAAGTTTAGGTTCATCACTAAGTGACTCATTAAACTTAACATGGATTGATTCTTCCACCTTTTGACTCCTTTTGTTGAAAACACAAAATGCTTTACTATTTGAGGCATAACCTAAAAAGATACCTTCATCCGCTTTGAGGTCAAGTTTGTCCAAAGTATCTTTGGTGTTAAGTATAAAACACTTGCAACCAAAGACTTTGAAATACCCAATGTTGGGAACTTTTCCATTCCAAAGCTCATAGGGTGTCACATTTAGGTATGGTCTCAAATAAACACGATTGATCACATGGCAAGCGGCATTTACCGCTTCGGCCTAAAAATACTTGGGCAAACCGAACTCATTCAAAATTGCTCTACACATTTCTTGTAGAGTTCTATTATTTCGTTCGGCCACACCATTTTGTTGAGGAGTTCTAGGTGCCGAAAGGTCATGAGAATATCCTTTGGATACACAAAACCTTTCGAAATCACCATCAAACTCACCACCACGATCACTACGGATAGTTTTAATGGTGTCACCCACATGATTTTCCAATCGTTTACTTAGACTCATAAACTCACTACATGCATCACTTTTCTTAGCTAGAAACATCACCCACGTATAACGAGTATAGTCATCTACTACCACGAAGGTATAATGTTTACCACCCAAGCTTTTTGTTCCAACATCCCTATACAAATCCATATGAAGCAATTGTAGAGGCTTGGAGGTGGAAATATTTGTCTTGGGTTTGAAGCTTGTTTTCACAAGCTTCGCCTTTTGACAAGTGTCACATAAGTCATGGTTTTCGAAATTCATTTTTGGAAGGCCTCGGACTTTACCATTTTCGCAAATAAATTTAAATGTTTTGAAACAGACATGTCCGAGACGTCTATGCCATAGTTGCGTCAAATCATTCTTAGCAACTAGACAAGATATATTTTGAGAAACCAAATCATTGATGCTAAGTTTGTAAATATTTTTGAAACGCAAAGCCTCAAATAAGATCTTATCTTCCTTTTTCACAACACACTTTGTTTTCAAAAACGTTACCTCATAATTAGCATCACAAAGTTGACTGACACTTATCAAGTTAAACTTAAGACCTACAACATATAAGACATCACTAAGAGAGAAGGAATCGTTACCCACAATACCATGTCCTTTGATTTGGCCTTTGCTACCGCCAAAGTGGACAACTCCTCCGTCTTGCATAGTGAATCTATGGAAGAGACGTTTGTCTCCCGTTATATGGTTGGAACACCCACTGTCCACGACCCATTTGACCTTCTTGTCTTCGCTTTCTCCATTGAGTGCTAGGGCCTACAAAAGGACCATATGAAGTTGGTACCCTTTTTGTTTTGGGTCCTTGAAGGTTAGTTACCTTCACTTCGCCTTTCGGCACCCACACAAGACTCTTATGATTGTTGACTCTACACACTCTCTCTACATGACCCTTTCTATTGTAATAAAAACATGTGGGAATGTGTTTGTGTGTATAAGAATGTTGATTGTTTTTAGCTCTACACACTCTTTCAATATGACCCTTTTTATTACAATAAAAACATGCAGGTATATGTTTGTGTGAATAAGAGTTTTTATCGTTTTTAGTTCTGCACATTCTTTCTACATGACCCTTCTTATTGCAAACAAAACATGTAGGAATGTGTTTGTGTGGATAATGATGATTATCATGCTTGTGTGTTAACACGTTCCGTGATTCCCGTTTAGGGACAACATTCTTTGGCATTATAGAATGATTATTTTTCACGGATTCAACACAAGATCTAGGCACCTTAGTTTGCTTTGCCTTGCTTTTAGGCATGTGCCTTTGCTTCTTCAAGAGAGCTTGAGACTCCTTGAACTGTGATGCTTGTTCATTGGGTTTTTCCTTTTTAGATGCATACAAAACACTAGATTTAACCTTAGGTTTCATACTAGGTGAGGATGCATCTTTGACTACCTTAGCTTTAATTGCACTTTTCTTTTGAGAATTCTTATCTTCAACAGTTTTATGAGAGATGCTTGATTTTATCAAATCATGCTTCTCCTCTAGTGCAATCATATGCATAGTTAGCAAAATTTCATACTCGAGGTGTAATGAAATATGATTTTCTACCGTGTCATTGTATTCGTATATACATGCTTTAAATTCCTTTTTGACACGAGTATATTTTAGTTCTAAGAGGTCAATTTCTTGCACTAAGTCATCTCTTTCATCTATTAATCTATAATGTGAGGATGTAGTGCATACCTCCATGTCGTCTTTGATGGCCATAAGAGAATAAAACTCCTTGTTGAGATCATCGTCACTGATCTCCGTGAGAGTTAGATTCTCATGATCATCGCTATCGCTTTCGGATCCAGACAATAGGCATTCCCAATGATCTATTTCTTCTTGTAGAGCCTTCATCTTTTGGTAGAAGGCATTCTTGTCTTTTGGGAAGCTCACATGGTCAAACGTGGGTACTTTGACCTGTACACTTGAGATAGAAGGGAGTAGTGACTCTTGTCTTCTTCTTCTAGAAGCATCACTACTTGGAGAACTTGCATCAACAAAACTGAAGGGATCCATACTATGAAGATCAAATCTTGTATTTAGACTCAAATAAGCAAGATGTGGCTCTGATACCAATTGTTAGGTCCCTTAGAACACACTAGAAGGGGGGGTTGAATAGTGTGTTCACCAAGTATGGATATTTTTCGTTTTGAGGTGCAACCAATACTTGGGTGTGTTTTTTAGAAAGAATAAAAGACTTGCAAGAAAGTAAAGAACACAAGTATGTATAGAGGTTCAAGTCAAATGACTCTACTCCTCTACCTTCTTGATGTTTCACAAGAAGGATTTTGAAATGGGGATTGTTATTTCTTTTGGGGGAAACAACAATCAAAGAACAAAATCTAGAAACAGAAAAACTAGGCACTTTGCCTAGACCACAACCAAGAAGTCTAACCCTTTGAAGTTTAGCCTCCAAAGATCTTCTTTGCCCTCAAAGAAATCTTGTAGGGAGAATAGTGCACCACAAACTATCAACTAACCCTTCAAAGTCTAGAAATCTTAAACAAGAAGCACCCTTGCTCCTTGACCAACAATCTACCCAATCTCTCACAATAGAATCTCACCAAGAAGAAGACTCTTCTTCTTCTTACAATAATCACTCTCAACAATAAAGTAAAATGTACAATGTTTACAAGTATTTTGAGAGCTTGAGCTTGAGAGAATTTGAGAGCTTGCAAAGTAGAAAGTTGGAGAAGAAAAATGGAGGAAACCCTTCTTTTATCAACCTTCATATTTCTTCCCGTTTGAAACCCTCTGCACAAACATTAATGGGTTTTGGCACCATGTGTTGGTGAGTCCTCATCATTGGAGATCCCCCTTTGGCATGTAGCAACATTCTTGGAGAGATTTCAAAATGAATGCCAAGAAAGGAAACCTGAAATCTTCAGCAGAGAGGAACCTATGAAAAAGACACTAAAAGAGGAGGGTACAAAGAGTCAACTGATGTTAAAAATTGAAGTTTAAGACCTTTGTAGCGTTGGTCACATGAAGCGCCTAATGTGCTAAAAGCACAGGCGTTCGAAGTGACATCGAGCGCTTGATATGAAAATGAACTGTCGTTCGAAGTCACATCTAGCGCCTAATGTGGGATTCTTAAGGCGTTCGAAGTCACATGAAGCGCCTAATGTACCCCTTCATGCTTGTTCGAACTATCTCTGACATTTTCTCAGAGAAAGTACTTAAGAGTACGTGCCCATTCAGGGGAAAAGTACTTTTGACTTGATGGACAGCATAAAGCGCCTAATAAGGCGTTCGAAGTGTTCGCAGTTTTCAACAGGCCACATGAAGCGCCTAATCTGGCGTTCAAAGTGTCCTGATTTTCAAACACTTCACATGAAGCGCCTAATCTAGGCGTTCGAAGTGTACGCACATCCAGACACTTCACATAAAGTGCCTAATTTAGGCGTTCGAAGTGTACTGGACTCCACCAAGGTACATTAAGCGCCTAATGTAAGCGTTCGAAGTATACTGACTTCAAACAACACACATGAAGCGTCTAATCCCTTGTTCGAAGTACTAAATTGTGCAAATCATCAAAACTCAACATATTCTAACATCAAATTGCAGTTTTTTTAGTGTTTCTAGGAACTTTTTACCTTTTAATATATAGTACACTAAAATAAAAAACTGTACATTGTATTAGAAGTTGATCCCATGTTTTGATACTTAGAACCTAAATTTTTTTTGAAGTGTTTAAGGTAGTGAAATGTCATTAGTCCAGTTGGCTAAGTAGTCTGAACTTCTAAGAAATGACTCTCCCTATTGTATTTTAGATGGAGTCATCAAGAGGACGCCAAATCTTACCTTTACTTAAAGAGGAACACCGATACCAATATATTATGGCGAAGTTGTTAATTCTCACAAGAACTGATTCAATCAGGTTAATAACATACCACTATATTATGGCGAAGTTGTTGATTCTCACAAGAGCTGATTCAATCGGGTTAATAGCATCATCTCACTGCTAGCAGTTCACTCAGTTAGGTCTTGTATGTCTATTATACAATATTACTATTAGTTCGTAGTCTATAGTCTGAGAACGAAATTCAACGCCTAAAATTCTTCCTCGCTTATCAGTAGGGTTATAAATGAACTGAGTCGTTCGGTTGTTTGGTTCGTTTGGGTCGAGCTCAAGCTCGAGCTCGGCTCGGATAACAGTTTAATGAACCGAGCTTGAACAACTTTTTTTGTTTGAACTCGATAAGTGGAACTGTTCGTTTAAGGTGTTCGGCTCGTTAATATTGTTCGTGAGTTAAACGAACCGAGCTTGAACAATTGAATGTGTTTGTTTGGATAAACGAACAAGATCGGCTCGTTCGCTAAGTTAAATGAACCGAGATTGAACAACACAATGCTCGGCTCGTTTACAGCCCTACTTATCAGGCGGGATATCAAATCGAGTTTGAGTCTCTCTGCTGAAGAAAAGAAAGAAGAAATGTTTAGATTAAGAAAAGTATACATTTCTAATATAAGCTAAAAAAAAAAGAAGAAGAAGAAGGCATATACTTTAAAAAAGAAGAAGGCATATACTTTTCATTTATTTTCATTTGATTTAACACTTGACTTTCGGAGGTCAATTTCTCACCAGACAATATACACAATTCAAGTAAAAAAAAAAATCATTGCACTTTTTCTTTAAGATATAATATTCCTTCCTTCCAAAAACATTCTATTAGTCACTATCTTCGCTTGTTCTAAACATCAGAACGTTCAGTTGTTTAGGCTTACATGAAGGAAATGCTGTGATAAACGGTTATCATGCTCTAATTCTAGTATACTACTAAAATTAGGTCGTACTGCTTATGTCGAGTATGTTTAGCTTAGATGTGTGCATGCAGATTGCATAAAAATTATCTATCGTGCTGGATGAGTCTAGGATTGATATGTATGACCCTTTTTTTTTGTTAAAATGTTAATATTAACCGGAGAATCAAAGCATCAAAGGAATGCGACCTATACAATAGCCCAACTTATGGTTGAATCTTCCGCAATGGATTCTTCGCAGCCTCTTCCCCAACCTGTTCTCTTCCTCTTCTTGCTTTTTTTATGTCTTTAGCCATTGTTGAAGGTTGACTTTGTCATAAAAGTCTTCATGGGTGATATTTTCTATATCATTTTCATCCATTTTAATTAATGCTTCTTTAACATGGGTAGATGAGATTGCACTAGGAAAGAGTTTTGTTCTTCTTGGTGCTTGCCTCTATCACATTAGGCATGAAGATTTGTCTAATCTGATTGCCCTAGATTCATAAGGCGATAGGCTACGTAAAGATCAAGGTTACTTGGAAGCTTTGCGGACTTTCCATTAACACAAAATATGACTATTACAGCCAACTTTCAATACCATAGGCAAATCGTTTGTATTCTTTTTGGGATGGTAACGTAAAAAGCTTCTGACGTGATCCTCACTCATCTTCTACCAAGCATCATCCTATTTCTATACATCAAACTCATCAAAGACCTCATTAGATACTCCAATCAAATCAGAAATAGTTCCTACATCCCATTCGAGATGTGTACTATGAAATACAGTATACAAAGTGTATGGCAAACCATTTATGCTAATCTACCTACAGATTAACATAAAAGAGTCTAGTATACGTCTTAGAAATTTTCGACGTATCCTTGTCATTCCAAATGAACCTCCATTTTTGAACATCTAACCAATTAATGATTAGTTTTAACTCATTATTTGCCTTAAAATCTTTAATCTTAAGCATTTTTTAAGGAACATTTGGTCTCTCATTCGTCTTGCAATCATTGAACAACTCCTTGTTTTCTATATCCTTCTTTTACCAAACTAGCTTCATCTACTGTGATATTCTCTTGGTTGTTTATTTTATTTCTAAATATATATTTTGTTCTAATAGTATGATGATTATTAGGCTTAGAGACTAACTTCCAAATATCATTTATTTCAAATTGATTTAACTGTTCTTGCATAATTATTACCCTTCATCGATTATGACTTTTTGTACATTCTTAGACTCAACTTGTAAAATAAATACAATTTCATGAAACATTATGTTAGGTCCGAAATACACTCTAGAGGGGGGTGAATAGAGTGTTTGGCTATTTTGCGAAATTTTCTCGTTTGCTCAACTCAAAAAGATATTCAAAATCAGAGCAAGAATGGGAGATGAGAAGTAGTGAATGAGTACACCGGATATAGAGTGGTTCGAATCGTAAATGATTCTACTCCACTACCACTTTGTTTCCAAAGTGGATTTTCAACAACTACTCTTCTTATTTTGAACAATAAGAACAACCACAACAACACTTACACTAACACTTTAGTGTAAGCCACAACAACAGCAACTTCTTGCACAAAACACACTTGTGCAACCACAGCAACTACAGCTATTAGCAAGAACAACTTCTTGCTTCCTCACAACTTCAACAAAAGTTCCCTCAAGAACTTCTCACAGTGGGTTGAAGAAATATGGTAAGGATCACACTTTCTCACAAGTCTAAGCACAAGCAAGAGATAAATATTTATGGTTCCTCTTGTGCTTGACTCTTTTTCTCTCAATATACAATAATGAAGATCAAAGAAAAGCTAGACAAGCTTTAAACAAATTTACAAGTATGAGAGAAATATACAACAATGGAAAATGAAGCTAGATGATGTTGAAAGTGTGTCTTTGCTTCATCCAAGCCTCCTCTATTTATAGATGAAGTTCACCACGTTTTTGAGGCTCTTCACCAAGTCTTCATCTTCAAAAATGTCAAAATAATGCCCAATTAGTCTCTAGCCACCCTATGGAGTGATTTGATCTTGGATAGCCACCCTAGAGAATCTTAGACATGTATACAGTAGTCAAGGAAGCATGTAATAGGTTGGGTTAAAGTCCACAAGAAGTTTGAAGAAGATTGGAAAGAGAAAACCTTAAAAATCTGCCTTGGATTTTGTTCTAACGTTCAGAAAATTTGAATTCTGGAGGACATCGATCGATCGAAGTCACTGGAAGGGAGAGATCGATGTCCTCAGAAGATGGCAGAATTTGAAACTGCCTGACATCGATCGATCGATGTCAGGGGCTGAAGTGACATCGATCGATCGATGTCACCTGGTTTAGAGATTGATGTATTCAGTTCAACATCGATCGATCGATGTTAGGGGCTGAAGTGACATCGATCGATCGATGTCCTTGTGGTTGAGGGTTCGATGTTCTCAGACAGACATAGATCGATCGATGTCAGGGGCTGAAGTGACATCGATCGATCGATGTCCCCAGCTTGAGAGATCGATGTCAACCAGTGAGTTCCAATCTCAACCATCTTTGGACATAATGTGTTTTGCCCATCTTGCATCGAATATCAAACATAAATTTAACTCATTCAAAACATCTTTTTCATCATCAAAACGTTTTATAACTTAACAATCTCCCCCTTTTTGATGATTTCAAAACCACAATTCAAAAGATGTTTTTACATGATATTTTTACAACTCCCCCTTAGTTCATGCTCCCTTATCATATGAACACCAATCTACCCAACATGCTCCCCCTCAAATTATGCATCATTTCAATATGTAAAGCATATCAAGAGACTTCATGTCATGCTATACCAAATTCAACTTCTTGAACAAAATTATGTGATGAAAAACAACCAATCTAAGTTTAGTCATTTGAATACCCATGCTTATCCAAATCATGCTAACATGTCCAACCAAATATGCCAACAACAATATCAAACCATCAACTAGCATGCCAAAATTATATCAAGCCATCTATCAACTAGCATGCCAAAACTATATCAAGCAATCAAATATATCCTATCAAGCCATCTAGCATACTTGCATACTTCTCCCCCTTTTTGAAAGCATCAAAAAAAATATCAAATGAAGGATAAAAATAAGTAGGAAATATCAAGTTTTGAGATACATAGATAAACTCAAACTTGCAAAACTATGCATAAGTACGAGGGAATGGGGAATCATAAAGTACTACTCCTCATCGGAGGAGAAACACAATCCGGAGAGAGCGGCTTTGAGCTTCGTTTTCAACTTTTGGTACTTGGTCTTTTGGATAGTGAGCTCCGTTTCTAAATTATTTACCCTTTTTGTGAGATTGGCGTTGTCCTTTTCCAAATCATCAATACGGACTGCTTCCTTAGTTAAGTCTTCTCCCCATTGACCAAGTGTAAATTGGAGTTCGTCAATCTCTGCTCTAACATCAAACTCGTCATCAGATCTACTCCCTTCTGTCATTGGGGCTTTGCCTTTGTCTATTCGGGAGGTAGGACTTTGAGGGGTCGGTTGGCGTTCAATGGTTGGCTCAGTAGGGTGTGGTGGCAATACAGGCTCGTTTTCAGGTTCATCTTCCTCAGAGTCATGAGTACCACCCCTTCATTGCGCTTCCTTCCTAGACTTAAGAATTTGCTGGATGTTAGACTTTGAGTAATAATCCTTATTTGTAATTGCCTCTTCGTATTCGTCATCCAGTACTAAATTAGCGTTTCTCAATAATCTATATATCAGATTACTGTAGGGAAGTGCCTTTGATTTCTTTGTAACTGCCTCCAACACATTTTCAAAGAATACTTCCCCAAAGTTTACTTGCTCTCTCATGGCTATTCGGTATGTGATATAGAAGTCTAGGTTGCTCGGAAGTTTTGCCGATTTTCCATTTACACAGAAAGTAACTATTGCAAGCAAAACTCGGTAAATCAAAGGCATATCATTTGTGTTTTTCTTAGGGTGAAAACCAAGAAAGGTTTTGACTTCATTCTCAGTCACTTGGTATTTGTGAAAGTCCCACTTCCAAGGATCGAAATCCTTGACTCCCTCATCAGGTGCACCAAGAATATCATTAATTTGTGTGGTGTGAAATGAGACTACTTGACCATCAATAACCGAATTCAGAGAAAACGGATTTCCATTTAGATAGTCAATCCAAAGGTTGGCATAGAACATCCGGGTATAACGAGTAGACATTGAACTCATCTCAGAGGAATCCCACAGAAACATCCATTTTTGAGCATACAACAAATCAATGATTGGTTTCAACTCTGCACTGCTCAAAATGTCCTCAATTTTAAGTAGTTTCAATGGAATAGTGGACCTATTGCTACTTTCCCATTCTGCAAATAATAATTGAGCTCTTTGAGATATATGAGTGTATATACCTGATCCTAGGGGTGCAGCCAGTGCATTCTCATATTCTCCAGTTTTAAGCCAAGGGAAATTTCGAATACCAAGGCTTTCTCTGACCTCACGGATTAGATGTTCTTGGGATGTCTCTGGTTGCTTCCGTAGTCCTGCTGTCCTTGAACCCGTTGGAGTGTGTTGTTGTGAAGTTCTTTGTCTTTTTGGATGATTCTTGGTTCTTGGTGCCATTTGAGAGAATTAGGGCACGAAATTCTTGAATATAGTGATGGAGGTGGAAGATGGATGTGAGATTTGGTGGCTTTGACAGAAAAAAAAATTGAAGCTTGAGTGAGGATTTTGAGATTTGGAGTCGAAGTCCTAATATTTTCGCAGGAGAAAAAAAATAGGGTTCGTGGTTAGAAATGAGAAAATAAGACGTTTCGTAGGTTTTTAAAAACTTATCCCGCTGACATCGATTGATCGATGTCAGGGACTTCGATCGATCGATGTCCTGAACATCGATCGATCGATGTCATAAGAGACATCAGTCTCTGAAATTTCCACATAGATCGATCTATGTATGCAGAATTCTGTAATTTTGACATTTTTAACCCTTTAACCATTGTTTATCATTCCTAATCTTGTTCTAATTGATTCGAATGTTTCAGTTGGAAGGGATTTGGTGAATATATCCGCTAGTTGATCATTTGTTGGAACAAATTCAATGCATACCAATCCCTTTTGGATGCAATCTCTTATAAAGTGATGCCTTACTTCAATGTGTTTTGTCCTACTATGATGAACTGGATTTTGTGCTATACTTATGGCTGATGTGTTGTCACATAGGATGGGAATTTTATCAAACTTAACATTGTAATCGTTCAGGGTGTTGATCATCCAAAGTAGTTGTGCACAACACGAAGCGGCCGATACATATTCGGATTCCGCCGTGGAAAGTGACACACTATTTTGTTTCTTGGAGAACCAAGAAACTAAGCAATCTCCAAGGAATTGACATGTCCCGGAGGTGCTTTTCCTATCAACAAGATTTCCGGCATAGTCGGAGTCACTATATCCTCTTAGATCAAAACAGCCATTTTTGGGATAAAACAATCCGAAGTTCAGAGTTCCTTTTAAATACCTAAAAATTCGTTTAATAGCGACTAAATGCGATTCCTTAGGCATACTTTGAAATCTGGCACATAAGCACACAGCATGCAAAATATCTGGCCTACTAGCGGTCAAATAAAGTAAACTACCAATCATACCCCTATACTTTGTTACCTCAACCGGCTTTCCTTTTTCGTCTTTGTCAAGCTTTATGCTTGTGCTCATCGGAGTGCTCACACTTCTTCCATCCTCGAATTTGTACTTCTTGAGCAAATCCTTTGTGTACTTTGTTTGAGATATGTACACTCCATCTTGAGTTTGCTTGATTTGTAGACCAAGGAAGTAGTTGAGTTCACCCGTCATGCTCATTTCAAATTCTCCTTCCATCAATTTTGCAAAATGCTTACAAAGAGAATCGTTAGTAGCACCAAATATAATATCATCCACATAAATTTGAACAAGCAATTGATGGTTTCCTTGTTCTTTAATAAAAAGAGTAGTGTCGACTTTTCCTCTTGAAAACTCGTTCTCAAGTAGGAAGTTACTTAACCTATCATACCAAGCCCTAGGAGCTTGTTTAAGTCCATAAAAGGCCTTTTTGAGTTTAAAAACATGATTTGGATAATCATGATTTTCAAACCCCGGAGGTTGAGCTACATAGACCTCTTCTTGAATTATTCCATTCAAGAATGCGGATTTCACATCCATTTGATATAGTTTGAAATCCTTATAGCATGCATGTGCTAATAGCATCCTAATAGCTTCTAACCTAGCTACGGGGGCAAAAGTTTCATCATAGTCTATGCCTTCCTCTTGCCTATAGCCTTGGGCTACTAATCTAGCTTTGTTTCTAGTGATGTTTCCTTTATCATCTATTTTATTTCTAAATACCCATTTAGTGCCAATTACGGGATGATCACTAGGTTTAGCAATTAATTCCCAAACATCACTTCTTTCAAATTGATTTAATTCTCCTTGCATAGCCAATACCCAATCTTCATCATTTATTGCCTCCTTTATGTTTTTAGGCTCAACTTGTGAAATGAAGGCATTTTCATTGAATTTTATCCTAGTCATTATGCCTTGGCTAGTTTCACCTAATATCAACTCTTTAGGGTGATCTTTCCTATACTTGTATGAATCCGGTAAATTTGAGGTATCTCCTCCTACTTCTTCATTTTCAACCTTAGGTTCAAGTGGATCAATCCTAAGGTCAATAACAATATTACCTTTTGGATTCTCAAATTTCTCTATATGGCTTACTTCAATTATTTTATCATCATCATCATCATTAATGTTTGATTTGTCCTCATTGAGTTCACTAAATTTGACATGTATTGATTCTTCAACTTTCATGCTTCTTTTATTATATACTCTAAATGCCTTGCTATTTTGAGCATAGCCCATAAAGATTCCTTCATCCGCTTTGAAGTCGAGTTTATCCAAGTTATCTTTGGTGTTAAGTATAAAGCACTTACAACCAAAAACCTTGAAATAACCAATATTTGGTACTCTACCTTTCCAAAGCTCATAAGGAGTCTTTTTGAGAAATGGTCTCAAATAAACTCTATTGATCACATGACAAGCGGTATTTACCGCTTCGGCCCAAAAATATTTGGGTAACTCAAATTCGTTTAGCATGGCTCTACTCATTTCTTGAAGTGTTCTATTCTTCCTTTCCGCAACACCATTTTGTTGAGGAGTTCTTAGAGCTGAGAAATTGTGTCCATACCCCTTGGATACACAAAATTCTTGAAATTCTCCATCAAACTCACCACCTCTATCACTTCTAATTTCCTTAATTGTGTCCTCTCTTTGATTTTCTAATCTTTTACAAAGCTTTATAAATTCTTGGCATGCATCATTCTTTTTAGCTAAGAACATTACCCAAGTGTACCTAGAGAAGTCATCTACCACCACAAAGGTGTAATGTTTTCCACTTAGACTTGCTGTACCAATATCCCCATACAAATCCATATGAAGCAATTGTAGGGGTTTGGTGGTGGAGATTTCACTTTTGGGTTTGAAGCTTGTTTTAACAAGCTTTGCCTTTTGACAAGTGTCACATAAGCCATGGTTTTCGAAATTTAATTTTGGAAGACCTTGGACCTTTTCATTTTTGCAAATCTCTTTGAAGTTTTTAAAGCTAATATGTCCAAGTCGTCTGTGCCATAGTTGAGTCAAATCATTTTTGGCAACTAGGCAAGAAACATTTTGTGATATCAAATCATGTGTGCTAAACTTGTAAACATCATTTTTACGAATAGCTTCAAAAACGATCTTATCGTTCTTTTTCACAACACATTTTCTTTTCACAAACTCTATTTGAAAATTAGCATCACATAGTTGGCTAACACTTATCAAATTATACTTAAGCCCTTCTACATATAGTACATTATTAATAGTAAAGGAAGAATTACCAATTTCTCCATGTCCAAGGATTTTGGCTCTCCCATTGCCAAAATGCACCGTTCCACCATCTTGGAGCTTGAGCTTGGTGAACAACGTCTTGTCTCCGGTCATGTGAGTTGAACATCCGCTGTCCATAAGCCATTTGGTTCCTTCTTCTTTGGCTACTCCATTTATCTTGAGAGCCTACAAAACCAAAAGATGTATGCATTGGTACCCTTTGATGGTTGGGTCCTTTAGGGTTAGTTTTTCGACCCTTAGGCTTCCAAACATGTGTGCTTCCAAAACGAGCTTTACATGCTTTCTTTACATGTCCTAGTTTGTTGCAATAAAAACAAGTGGGTACATGCTTTGGTTTAGAAGATGATGAATTTCTATTGTTTGCCTTTTTCTTTAAGGACTTAGGTTTAATAGAAGAAGATGATGAGTTAAATCCTAAACCGGATTTATCATTTCCAATTCTTTGATTTCCAAGTAGTATGTCTAAGTTGTTTTTACCATTAGTTAGTCTTTGTAAGTCTAACTTTAGTTTCTCACATTCTTTTCTAATTTCTTCATTTTCAAGAGCTACGGTTTTATGCATGGTAAGTATGATATCATGCTCTTGAAACATCAAAATATTTTTGTAATGCAAGCTCTTATTTTCTAAAATGCATTTCTTGAATTCTTTCTTTAAATGCTTATACTTCAAATTTAATTTCTCAAAGTCATCTTGCAAATCTCCTATTTCATCATGTAAATTTGAAGGGTTAGAATTTACCTCAAGGTCATCTTCAATCGCCATAAGACAAGTATGTTGAGACTTTGGATTGTCAACCATTGCCACAAGTCCAACACCTTGATCTTCACTCTCTTCTCCTTCCGATTCTGAAAGAAGATCATCCCACGTGGTTACCTCCGCATTGAGGGCTTTCTTCTTTTGAGGAAAAACCTTCTTCTCTTGCTTTTGCGGCTCTTTTACGTGGCAATCGGCAATGAAGTGACCGGGTCGACCACATCTATAGCAATTTTCACTTGCTTCCTTTTCTTTAGATGGTTTCTTGAAAAACATTCTTGCTTGAGCTTTGTTTCTAGTTGCCATTCTTCTAAATTTTCTTACTAGAAGGGCAACTTCCTCATCCGATTCATCGGACTCTACCACCAATCCTTTGTGTGATGTTTGTGTAGGCTTGATGGGATTCATCCTATTTTGTTCATCAATAAGAATTTCATGAGTAAGAAGATTACTGGATAGCTCATCAAGGGTAAGAGTCTTGAGATTCTTTGATTCGGTGATGGCGGTGACTTTGGGTGTCCATTCTCTTGGCAAAGAGTTGAGAAGTTTTGAGACAAGATCTTCATTTGAGATTTTCTTGTCAACCATGGAGAGTTGATTCACTATTCGTGTGAATCGATCAATTGTCTCCTCAATCTTCTCACTGCTTTTCATTCCGAACATCTCATACTCCTTCATGAGCATTAGTCTTTTCGCCATTCTTACTTGCTCAGTTCCTTCATGTATCATTTCAAGCCTTTTCCATGCCTCATGGGCTGTTTCAAGACCTTGGAGTCTAATGAGCTCAGTGGTGGTAAGAGCACTTGAGAGAATGTCAAAAGCTTTGCCATTGATGGCGAAATTTATCTTCTCTTCGTCGGTGTAGTCATCCTCATCTTTGAACATTGATTCTCCTTTTGAGTTGGTAATCATAGGAACTTCAATTCCTTTGACAACAGCTCTCCATATATCAAATCCACAGCCTTTCAAATCATTGATCATTCGAAATTTCCATAAAGAATAGTTTTGGACATCAAACATAGGAGCTTTAGTGTTTGATCCGGAAAATAGTGCAGTAGGCTTAGGAGATGAAGAGGTTGAGGTTGAGGTTGTCATTGCTATGATCTTTAACCTTGCTACTTGCAAAGATAGGCCAAGCAATCAAGGTTAGGCTCTGATACCAATTGTTAGGTCCGAAATACACTCTAGAGGGGGGTGAATAGAGTGTTTGGCTATTTTGCGGAATTTTCTCGTTTGCTCAACTCAAAAAGATATTCAAAATCAGAGCAAGAATGGGAGATGAGAAGTAGTGAATGAGTACACCGGATATAGAGTGGTTCGAATCGTAAATGATTCTACTCCACTACCACTTTGTTTCCAAAGTGGATTTTCAACAACTACTCTTCTTATTTTGAATAATAAGAACAACCACAGCAACACTTACACTAACACTTTAGTGTAAGCCACAACAACAGCAACTTCTTGCACAAAACACACCTGTGCAACCACAGCAACTACAGCTATTAGCAAGAACAACTTCTTGCTTCCTCACAACTTCAACAAAAGTTCCCTCAAGAACTTCTCACAGTGGGTTGAAGAAATATGGTAAGGATCACACTTTCTCACAAGTCTAAGCACAAGCAAGAGATAAATATTTATGGTTCCTCTTGTGCTTGACTCTTTTTCTCTCAATATACAATAATGAAGATCAAAGAAAAGCTAGACAAGCTTTAAACAAATTTACAAGTATGAGAGAAATATACAACAATGGAAAATGAAGCTAGATGATGTTGAAAGTGTGTCTTTGCTTCATCCAAGCCTCCTCTATTTATAGATGAAGTTCACCACGTTTTTGAGGCTCTTCACCAAGTCTTCATCTTCAAAAATGTCAAGATAATGCCCAATTAGTCTCTAGCCACCCTATGGAGTGATTTGATCTTGGATAGCCACCCTAAAGAATCTTAGACATGTATACAGTAGTCAAGGAAGCATGTAATAGGTTGGGTTAAAGTCCACAAGAAGTTTGAAGAAGATTGGAAAGAGAAAACCTTAAAAATCTGCCTTGGATTTTGTTCTAACGTTCAGAAAATTTGAATTCTGGAGGACATCGATCGATCGATGTCCTCAGAAGATGGCAGAATTTGAAGTGACATCGATCGATCGATGTCACCTGGTTTAGAGATTGATGTATTCAGTTCAACATCGATCGATCGATGTTAGGGGCTGAAGTGACATCGATCGATCGATGTCCTTGTGGTTGAGGGTTCGATGTTCTCAGACAGACATAGATCGATCGATGTCAGGGGCTGAAGTGACATCGATCGATCGATGTCCCCAGCTTGAGAGATCGATGTCAACCAGTGAGTTCCAATCTCAACCATCTTTGGACATAATGTGTTTTGCCCATCTTGCATCGAATATCAAACATAAATTTAACTCATTCAAAACATCTTTTCATCATCAAAACGTTTTATAACTTAACACATTATACTTGTTAGCATTCCTTGACTAGGTTCACCTTTAATCGATTACTTAGGATGATCTTTTCTATATCTAAAAAATTCGGCAGGTTTGAAGCAGCACCTTTAACTGTTACATTCTCTTTAACCTTAGAAGAAGGTGCACTTTCAAGTGGTTCAATTCTAAAATCAACATACAAATCACTCTTAAGAATATTACCAAAATTTTCCGTGGTGTTCATTTTGACTATTTCATTTTCCTCAGCATCATTAAGTTTTGCTTCATCATTTAGTGATTCACTAAACTTAATATAAATGGACTCTTTAACTTTCATACTTTTATTATTATATGCTTTACATGTCTTGCTATTGTTTTCATATTCCACAAAGGTTCCTTCATCAGCGTTAACATCGAGTTTATCGAAGTTATCTTTGGTGTTAAGTATAAAACAATTACAACCAAAAACCTAGAAATGCCGAATATTATGCACTCTTCCTTTTCAAAGTATATAATGATTTTTTTTAAGAGATGACATCAATTATAACTCTATTTATTAGACAATTTAAACTCATTTAGTATGACTCTACTTATTTTCTCAAGAATTCTATTTTTACTTTTTTTTTCTTTCACTAGACATCTCAAATTTTGCGAACCATGACCATAATGTGTATTTTTTCAATTTGTTACAGCTGCCATGGTTGCAAGTAATTTGCACGACCAAACGGTCACAAATCTAAAAAAACCTTTTCAGTAATATATAATGTTGTATAATTGCAGATGAGGTGTGAGGAATGAGGGCTCCAATCACGCGACGCCACGTATACAAAAGGATCCGTTGTTTACTTTTTTTTCTTTTTTTAAAAAAAGACTCTTTCATACACGTAGCGTCGCATGATTGGAAGCCTCATATTTTGCCTCATATGAAGCCTCCTCTGATCTCAATCCCGTGTAATTGACCGACATCCTAACTCACTCTTGTGACCGCGTTTTCTCCGTTCGTCTTTACAAAACTACCACCACCTTCTTTACTCAGATGGGTCAACCCATGAGAGCCGAATCACCACCGTCATCCGTCCTCTTGTAAATTCCGGCTAGCCCTCCTCCACCATCCATAAATCCACCAGATCTGTCACCACTTCCTCCTGAATCAACCACCCCCTTTCCTCTTCTTTCACCACCGCCATCCCCTATGCTTAAGATGTTTCTTTTAATGAATCGAGTTTACGGAGAAGAGCTGTAGTTTGGTGGTGGGAGGAATTGGAAGGATGGCTGCTCGGGTGACGAAAATTCCTAGGTTGCTACAGTCAGTAATGTGAATAATTTGGTAAATTTTAGGTTCTTGTATGTATTTTTCTTTTGACTGCTCTTTTCAAGTCAATTAGATGAGGCAAATGTGACGATTCATTTTAACAAGTTTCCAATTCTTAGAAATTTTTTGCATTTTTCTAGTGTTCTGCCCATGTTCATGACTATTCTCTTAGAATTTTAGCTTCTAGATTGCTATAGAAATTTTCTTCTACATCTTTCTATTTAGCAAAATGACTATAGAAATTTTCTTCTACACTATTTCATGACTTTGATATATGATGCAATAAAGCAAAATGACTTACTAAATTGGGTACGTTTTTTATATTGTGAGGTAGCATTAGATCGACACAGCCTGACTCATCATTATGAGTCATCGGAAAACAACGTCTGTGTGTTTCTAACACATAGGTGTGGTTGCGTACATCCGACCTCTCATACTCCGCCATAGACGGTATACTCTAAGTCAATATGTATTGTGGTACTCATGTTGTACTAAATCTTCATGACCGTGAGTCTGGTGCTTAGAATGTCCTTTTTCTTGTGACAACTCAAATATGAGCTGAGGTGTGTGTCTATATATATATATATATGTATATATATATATATGTATATATATATAAACTAGTATACACCTACTATAAGTGCATGCTAGTTTATATGTTCATATGCGTATTCCTGTCCATTTTAGAGTCCACTTCATGTAGTCTAGAGTCATTTTAGTATAGAGTTGCATAAGTTGAACTTAAATGTGAATCTACATATTTTTGTTGAGATCTTGCAATTCCTTGTTTGTCGGTTATATTGTAGGAATTAATGGATGCAGTAAGCTAAAGTTATGGATACAATATCACATATAAATACACCTGCATATTTATATTTGTGTGTATATATATGTACACACATATATATATATATATATATATATTCAAAACTTCTTATTAAGATATAAAATGTTTTGATGATGTGAAAATATTTTAAATGAGTTAAATTTACACTTGAGATTTGATGCAAAATGAGAAAAACACATTATGTCAAAAATGGTTGTGATTGGAACTCTACTGTCCAACATCGATCTCTCAGAATGAGGACATCGATCGATCGATGTCACTTCAGTCTCTCCAAGAGAGACTTCGATCGATCGATGTCAGGCCAGAAAGTTTTTGTACAACATCGATCTCTCAGTCTAGGGGACATCGATCGATCGATGTCACTTCAGTCTCTCCAAGAGAGATTTAGATCGATCAATGTCAGGCCAAAAAAGTTTCTATCCAACATTGATCTCTCAGTCCAGGGGACATCGATCGATCGATGTTACTTCAGTCTCTCCAAGAGAGACTTAGATCGATCGATGTCAGGCCAGAAAGTTTCTGTCCAACATCGATCTCTCAGTCCAGGAGACATCGATCGATGTCACATCAGTCTCTCCAGGGGAGACTTCGATCGATCGATGTCAAGCAGATTCAAAACTGGAAACTCTCTGGAGGACATCGATCTCTCACCCCAGGTACTTCGATCGATCGATGTCCCCCAGAATTCAAATTTTTATGAACGTTGGAACAAAATCCAATGGTGTTTTCTCTTTTCAATCTTGCTCAAATTTCTTGTGGACTTTACTCTAACCTCACACATGCTTCCTTGACTATTATATCCATATCTAAGTTATTCTAGGATGGCTATTGAGGATCAAATCACTCCATAGGGTGGCTAAAGACTATTTGGACATTATCTTGACATTTAATGGAATTGAAGACATGGTGAAGACTCCAAAACGTGGTGAACTCCTCCTATAAATAGATGAAGCTTAGATGAGGCAAAAACACACTTTCACCATCATTAAACTTCATTATTCATTGTTGTATATTTCTATAATATGTGTAAAAGTGTTTAAAGCTTGTTAAGCTTTTCTTTGTTCTTCATTGTTGTATATTGAGAGATAGAGAGTCTAACACAAGAAGAACCATAAATATTTGATCTCTTGCTTGTGTCTAGACTAGTTAGAAAGTGTGAACCCCACTACTTCTTTTAAACCCACTGTCAGAAAGTTCTTGAAGAGAACTTTGTTGAAGTTGTGAGGTAGCAAGAAATTGTTCTTGCTTAGAGCTGTAGTTGCTGTAGTTGCACAAGGGTATTTTGTGCAAGAAGTTGTTGTTGTGGTTGCTTACACTAAGGTGTTAGTGTAAGTATTGATGTGGTTATTATTATTAGCTTTAATAAGAAGAGTAGTTGTTGAAAATCCACTTTGGCAACAAAGTTGTAGTGGAGTATAATCATTTACGATTTGAACCACTTTATATCCGGTTTACTCATTCATTATTTTTCATCTCTAATTCTTGCTTTGATTTTGAATTCTTTTTTGAGTTGAACCAAACAAGAAAATTTCACAAAACTGACAAACAATCTATTCACCTCCTCTAGAGTGTGTTATGGACCTAACACTTCTTACATTTATTTCATAAATCTTAGTCATCCGTAATACAGGTTGTATTTAACCTTGTATGCTTGTTTATATATGTTAAGTTGACAGAGTTCTATTAGACCAGCATGGAATGTATTAGGTATAAACTTCACAAAACGTAAAACAAAATGCCATCCTAGAAAATATATGTATACAATCCATCTAATACATGCTAAATACATTAATAAAAATGAAAAACGAACCATTACGATACAAGGTGACAATATTACTGGACGAAGCTCTTGGATGACATCACATAATTCTGTGTCAACGTGCGGGTGGGATCCTGCAAGGCTCATTCTGAGGCAGTAAATGAGGCCACGAATCAGCAATTGACACGTCGTAAAAATGAGCTTAAATTAAAAAAAAAAACTTTTTTTTACTCGCCAATAAGATTGAGACACGTGGCATTGTACATTTGACCCCACCACCTAAATCTTACGCAAACTTACCCCCCTTTCCCTCATTCTCCCAAAATTGTTGAACCCTAGCATATTCTCCCCTTCTCAGTCCCCTTCTGATTTTGAACCCCCGTTAATTCCAAATCCGGTCCCAACCGTCTACTTCTCCTCCTTCTCCGGCGGATATTAACCATCAACGGCGCATTTTGCATCTTCAAAGAAAACCTAGCTGCTTCCCATTCCAAATCCGTACCCCATTTTCAAAGAAAACCTCTGCTTTCCCATCTTCTCCGGCGAATACAAGCAATACCTATTCCTTCTTCGGCGGCAAGTCGGCAAGTGTCCCGAAAGCTATGATCACCGGCGCAACCTGCAGGTGATTTTGTTCCGTCTGCTGCATATTTTGAAGGGAGGTTTTGCTCTATTTTTGTTTACTGCAACACAAAAAAATTATGTGAACTTTATCATTTTTACTGCATTTTTGTTTACTGCAACACAAAAAAATTTTACTGCATATTCTACGGCTAGTACGGCTACAATAAATGGAGTATTCCAGTAGACATACAGTTGACTTGGATTTTAAATATGAAGCTACGATCTAGGGATGTTTTGATAATTTGATTTATCTTTCTAGAAATATTGGAGGTAAAATGTTTGACTGGTTGAAATTTGATATGGTCACATGTAGGTTTATCCGTTGTTTGCGGCAGTTGGGGCAGCCATTGGCATTTGTGGATTTTCGTTGGTACGAAGTATCTGTATCAATCCTGAAGTCAAGTAATCTATTTGCCGGACTCTCTGCTTTTATTTATTTGATTTTGCGAATCGGTAAATACTGTTAGCTTTTAGGAGAGGACTTATTCTATGGGAGCTAAGGTTGTGTTCTAAACTGTATATATTTTCATACTTTCAGGCTGACAAGTGTGTAATAGCCTAAGATAATGGATTCTCCTAGAAAAAGGATAGATTTCGATGATATGGAAGGAACAAGTTCTCCAACCGTGAAGGATTATGGGAGTTTGATACCATTGTACGATGCAAAAGATTTGGATATTATTCATTCTAATATGGATGAAGCTATGATTCCAAAGATTGGATTAGTGTTTAAGAACGATCAAGACCCATACGATTTTTACAATGCTTATGCAAAACATGTGGAATTTGGTATTAAAAAGCTAAGTGGCCACTATTTTTAAGATGCTTCAAAAAGTATCCGTAATCAAGTTTTAGCATGTAATGCCGAAGGAAGACGTGAAAATCGAGAAACTGGAAGTGGATCTTCAAGACTTCGACCGGAAAGTAGAGTCGGATGTGAAGCTAGAATGAGGGTGATTCGTAATGCGAGTGGACATTTAATGGTGTCTGCTGTCGAGCTTAAGCATAACCATCGATTGGTAAGCCCCAACAAAATTCATATGATTCGGTCTTATAGAAAGATAAGACCGAATCAAGCTTTGGAGATTGAAATGTCGAGCAGCGTGGGAATCGCTCCAAGAGTTGCACATGAACTAATGGCAGTGCAAGCCGGCGGGAGAGATGTTCTTGGATTTATACCTCTTGATTATAAAAACTACCTACGAACAAAAAGGCAAAAGGATATGCAAATAGGGGACACAGGTGGGGTTCTTGAATATTTACAAAGAATGCAGTCTAAGGACCCTAACTTCAGTTACGCTATTCAAGTGGATGAGTTAGATATGATGACAAATATTTTTTGGTCTGACGCTAAAATGAAGGCAGATTTTGTTAATTTTAGGGATGTTGTTTGTTTCGACACGACATATGGAAAGAATAACGAGGGGCGGCCGATTGCATTGTTTGTAGGTGTGAATCATCACAAACAATCTATTTTGTTTGGGGTTGTGTTGTTATATGACGAGACAGCTAAGTCATTCGAGTGGTTGTTTGATTCATTTATGGCGGCCATGTCGGGTTCAAAGCCTAAAACCATTCTAACCGACCAAGATGCAGCAATGTCTAAGGCATTAGCATCTACATGGCCTGAGACAAGTCATCGTCTTTGCATATGGCATATTTATAAGAATATGGCCATTCATCTTAGCAATGTCATATCTAGATTTAAAGGTTTCAAGAAGGACTTCAAGAGATGTGTATATGAGTTCGAAGAGGAGGAGGATTTTTTGAGTGCATGGTCGGAAATGTTGAACAAATATGATTTGCAAGATAATGAGTGGTTGAAGAAGACATTTGAGGACCGAGAAAAATGGTCTTTAGTTTATGGTCGTCATATGTTCTGTGGGGACATGACCAGTACTGGAAGAGGTGAGAGCATGAATGCATTGCTGAAAAAGTACGTGAGCTACAAGAACAAGTTTTTGGTCTTCTTCGATAACTTTGAGAGGATGCTTGAAAGTCATCGATACAAAGAGTTGGAGGCCGAGCTCAAGGCAAATAGTACAGTCCCGGTAATGCAGTTTCCTATTCAGCTGAGTAAGCACGCAGCATCCGTGTACACGTCGGCAATTCATACGTGGTTTGAGCAAGGACTAAAGACACATGATTATATTTGTGTAGAATGTGATCATGTTTATGGGTTAAGCGTTACAAGATCACCCCATACGGAAAAAATTATCATCACATGGTAACGACGACACTGAGAATGAAGCATTTCATTGTAGTTGCCAAAAGTTTGTCTTTGAAGCCAACTCCAACAATTTTTAGGAATCGAAAGAACTTGGCTTCCATTACGATATGTTTCTCAGTTACCTAATTATGGAGGCGAAATTCCCAAACCAGCTTCTGAAATTATTCGACTAAACCCAAACAAGCCTTCAAGCCACTCTGTTATACTGCTAATATCATTTACTGTAAGCGAATTTTGTCTTAACTGAAGCTATCATTTACTAAAACAGCTGATAATATACACTGCCAAGCAATCAATAAGAAAGCCAACCAAATTCAACCAAATACATAGCTGCACATCTGTTCTTAATCCATAAACAAAATACAATACCCTCGTTTTTTGCCTAAAAAACGCTTACACTACAAATCTAATCTGCAACAAGCAAAATGAAGCTCAGCAACTCAATCGAAATCTTTAGTTCTATTAGCAATATTCCTCATGACTAAATCGTTGGAAAAATCATAAATTTACTCTCTCCATATCTCACTTTTAGCCTCATTTGCATTATTCTTCAACTGGGTCTTCCAAATCTTCCGTACATCCAAGAAGACGACGGTAAATGCAAAAATACATACAAATAATCTTCATAGATTTAATATAGAAAATACTAGATTATTAAGGTTTCACCTGCTTGTTTCGGGACACTTGCCGACTTGCCGCCGAAGAATGGAGTTGCCGCCGGAGAAGATGATGCGCTGAAGATAAAAGGAGAAAAGGAAGAACTTTTCGCCGGAGAAGATGATGCGAAGGAGATGGCAGTGTTCGCCGGAGATGAAGGTAGGGTTTTTGATTTTTTGGACGGGATCGATTTTGGGGCTGAAGGATTAGCGTACGATTTGGGGAATGAGGGGAAGGGGGGGAACAGCGGAAGTCAATAGGCAAGGGGAGAGTTTTTTGTTTGTGGTGACACGTGTCACATTTCTATTGGTCAGGTTTAAAAAAGTTTTTGTTTAAATAATGCAAGATGGCGACGTGGCGTGCTGTGATTCGCGACCTCATTTTTTGCCTTAGAATCAGCCTTCCTGGATCCCATCCGGTCAACGTGAGTATATTTTTGTCTCACCATCAGATCATGAACACTCTGACTTGGATGGTTAAATTAAATATATATATTTTTTCCCTTACTTATCTTAAGTCATGTTGGAGAAGTATGAAAAAACCCCAATCCGTGGAAACAAGTAAAGGGGCCAACCAAACTCCATTATTATATATTTAAATTATATATATATATATATATATATATATATATATATATATATATATATATTACTGATATTGTGTCCGTAACTTTAGTCTCGTCTTTGAAAGCATTTGCCTACAAGATGTTTCCTAACAACGACTATGTAGAATTTGTTTGCCCTGCAAAAAGTTTCCTAACAGTGACAATGTAGAATCTCTCTCACTTGGATGGTTAAATTAAATATATACCAGTGACATTATGATATTTTTAGAAGCGTTTGCTTTACCAGAAGTGGGTATGGATTCGGTGACGCTGGGAAGGGGGGACGCGTGTGACGCCACCAATGAAGGGCTGACACGTGTTCCAAACTTTGCAATTTTTTTTTGCTTTTACAGGGGGACACGTGTCAGCCACCCATTGGTGGCGTCACACGCGTCCTCCCTGAAGTGCCCCGCTCCCGAGCCCTAACATCGGGAACAATGCACCCGCCGTAGCCTACTAAGAGGACTACAAAGCGTCGTTCAAACTTCTTTGTACGTCAGAACTGACATACGAACACTAAACATCCCATTCCGTCCACTCGTCGTCGTCCTCTATGAATATCATGTCATAACTGGGCTCATCTGCAAAACAATGGTAGTACCCTTAGCGAAAAACACTAGCAAGTAACCCGCTTATAAGACATACGAGATCAACGCATGGCAAGACATGAGTAATATTTAAATCAAGGGGTGGATGGGGCACATGTCTTGTATAACTTCAAGAATATAGATTTATAGCATAACAGAATAAGAACAATAATTAATAAGCATTCAATAATTCAATAACAGTCCAACCTCAGTTCAATCGTACCGTAACGACTCACGTGATGCATGGCAATTCAAAGCATGCACTAAACTACACAAACCCCAAATGCTTATGCTTCACTTTTCAAAAACGATGCTATGCATGTCACAATGTCCGGTCACATAACTTTATACCCTGTGGTGGGCCACAGCTTGTCTTTATACCCTGTGACGTACCACAACTTAACTTTATACCCTATAATGTGCCACAACTTGTCTTTATACCCTATGACACATTACAGCTCACTTTATACCCTGTGATGGTTACAGCTTGTCTTTATAACCTGTAACGCATCACAGCTCATTTCGCAAACTTTATACCCTGTGCCGAGGCACAGCTCTTATCAAAACATAATGCAAATGCAAGTGTCATGATGCAAAAATGCACGACTTCTCATCATTCAATCACATTCAAATGTCAATCAATCATTCGAGACTCATCTCATTCACACACTCGAGTGTATCCTTTCCGACAGGTCAACATCACCTAAACATTCATTCTAGAACCCAAAGGATAATGTAGGAACCCTCACATTCCCCTTTTTGAACTCTGTAGAGCCTCATACGTTCATTCCTAACCCCTTAGGTCATTCACTTTGAAGTCCGATTCAAATACCCAACGAAGTCTCCACCGTTGATTCACCATCTTAAGTCGTGTTCCCAAGACTTAGGCTAACCTCAATCAGGTCTTAAGAAGTCCCTAAGGTCACCCAAAGGATCCCCTAGCTTCCCTCTTTCTTCCCTTATTTTCCCACAAAACAAATGGACGTCATACCCTGACGTCGATCGATCAACGTCCATCTGAGGCGCGTCGATCCTCACTCAACCTACGTCGATCGATCGATATCCATCTGAGACACATCGATCTCTCCCTCACTATACATCGATCGATCGATCGATGTACGTCATCTCCTGACGTCGATCGATCGACGTCATCGTTTTCCAGAATTTCATCCTGCGATTTCTGCAGAAACTGCAGATCTAAACCCCAGTCGATTTCCAACTTTCTTCCAACCATTTCAAGCCTAATCCTCACTATCAATCCATCCTTAATTCACCAAAACAACATCTTTCACATACACATCAAAGATTCAAGCCTAAAACTCACATCATTCATCAAATACACACCCAAAACCTCACCTTTTACCACTCTCCCTTCCCTTCAACCGCCAATAGCATCAAACAGGGATTCATGGGATTGGGTTTTGCATGATTTCACATAATCAACAATAACAACAACAATGATTTCAATCGAATAGCGGCCAAATCTCAAAACCAAAAACACATAAATCACATACAGATTCACAGAAAGAAACTACTACATGGTGATCCACTTTGATATCAAAGATAGGCCTTTTCTCTTTCGCAAAACGTAGGAACTCATAAGTAGATTACTTGCCTTTGATTACTAGAAGATGGATCGAAGAACGGATTGATTCCTGAAGAAGTTCTTCTCCTAGGGTTGTAAGATGCCAAAAATCGCCTATGGAGCGGAGGGCGTCAGTTTCTGATGATAATGAATCAGAAACTGACGTTCTGTCAGTTTTTGATATGGAAAGGGGATGGAATTTGAGTTTCTAAATTATATCCTATAATCTTATTTATCTTAAATACTAAAATTCTAATATTCAATTCTAAATTAAATACTATTTAATTCTATCATTTATTCCCTTAATAAATACTAATAAATCTAGTATTCAATTCTTAATTTATTTTTATTAATTGTCATTAATCGCATTTAATATTCTTTTTATACTCTAATTATTTTACGGAGGGTGCGGGGCATAACATTTCACCCCCTTACAAAAAGTTTCGTCCTCGAAACTGACGTACCTTATTGGAACAGGAGTGGATATAACTCCTTCATTTGCTCCTCAAGCTCCCACGTGGCTTCATGCTCTGTATGATTACTCCATTGAACTTTGACATACGGAATCACGCGCTTGCGTAGGACTTGATCCTTCTTATCCACAATCTTTACTGGATGTTCTTCATATGTGACATCTTCTCTAACATCCAATGGTTGAGCCTCAAGGACATGGCTCGGGTCCGATACATATTTCCTCAGTTGAGACACATGAAACACATTTTGTACTTGAGATAAGATTGGAGGCAACGCTAGTCAGTAGGCTCTTTCTCCAACCTTGCCAAGCACCTCGTATGGACCGATATATCTAGGGCTTAACCTGCCCTTCATTCTGAACCTCGCCACTCCCTTGGTGGGTGAAACTCGTAGATAAACCTTTTCACCTTCCTCAAACTCCAAGGGTCGCCTTTTAGTATCGGCCCAACTCTTACTGCGATCTTGCGCCACTCTTAGCCTATCTCTTATGATTTTCACTTTCTCAATTGTTTGTTCGACCAACTCCGGCACTGTGATCGTTCTTTCTCCAACCTCGTCCCAACAAACTGGGGATCTGCACTTCCATCCGTAAAGGGCTTCAAACGGTGCCATGTCAATCATACTGTGATGGCTATTATTGTATGAGAACTCCATCAGCTTCAGCATGCTATCCCAGTTTCATTTAAAATCCAAAACGCAAGCTTTCAACATGTCCTCTAAAGTCTGGATTGTCCTCTCCGACTGTCCATCTGTCTGAGGATGATAGGCGGTACTCATCCTTAGTTTAGTGCCCATCACCTTCTGAAATGCCATCCAAAACTTAGAAGTTAAATCTGGGGTCACGGTCCGATACAATACTGACGGGGACTCCATGCAAGCTCACAATGTTATCCACATATACGTTGGACAGTTTCTCATAAGAGGTACCATGTGACATAGCTATGAAATGAGCTGTCTTTGTCAAGCAGTCTACAATTACCCAGATTATCTCATAACCATTTCTGGTTTTAGGTAACCCCATCATGAAGTCCATTGTCACGTGTTCCTATTTCCATTCGAGAATTTCGAGTGGCATCATCAAACCGCCAGATCGTTGATGTTCTGCTTTGACTTGTTGGCATACTAGACACCTTTCAACATACTCCGCGATAGATCTTTTCATCTCTACCCACCAATAATTCCTTTTGAGGTCCTTGTACATTTTTGTGCTGCCGGGGTGGATAGACAGCCTTGAGTTGTGAGCTTCGCTCAACAATTCTCTACGAAGCTCTTCCTTATCTGGTACGCATATTCGATTCTGGAACCACAGACTTCCATCCGCTCTCAACTGGAAATCTCTTACGGAACCGAAGTTCAATTTGTCACGGATTTCCTTCAGTGCTGCATCATCACACTGAGCTCCTTTAATTCTATCTACCAAGTGTGGAATGATAGACAGAGCTGTAAGAACATTCGCCACTGAATCTATAACATCCAGACCAAACTCTTTAATCTCCCTTTCCAACGGGGACTGTCTAGCGTGACTAGACTTTCTGCTCAACGCATCTGCCACTTTATTTGCTTTACCCGGATGATAGTTGATGGTTAAATCATAGTCCTTAAGTAGTTCCAACCATCTCCTTCGTCTCATATTCAGCTCTTTCTGTGAGAATAAATATTTCAAACTCTTGTGATCCGTGAACACTGCACACTTCTCTCCATACAGATAGTGCCTCCAGATCTTAAGAGCAAATACCACAGCTGCGAGCTCCAAGTCATGCGCCGGGTAGTTCTGCTCATATGGTTTCAACTGTCTCGACGCGTACGAAATAACTCGTCCATTTTGCATCAAGACACAACATATAAACAGAAAGTTAGTTTAAGACTGGTATATGTATATACAATGCATTATTTGTAATGATGTACATACCTAGTCCTTTCTTGGATGCATCACTATAGATCACGAAGCTGTCGGTGCCGGAGGGTTGCGCCAACACCGGGGCAGTGGTCAATCTCTTCTTGAGCTCCAAAAAGCTCTGCTCGCATTCAGCAGTCCATTCAAACTTAGTCTTCTTCTGAGTAAGTCGACTCAATGGAACTGTTATTGTTAAGAATCCCTCAACAAACTTCATATAGTAGCCTGCTAAGCCTAGGAAGCTTCTGACTTAGGTCACGTTCGTGGGACTTGGCCATTCAGTGATGGCTTCTATCTTCTTGGGATCCACAGAGATTCAATCCTCTGAAATTACATGACCGAGAAAGGCTACACTTCTTAGCCAAAATTCACACTTGCTGAATTTGGCATATAGCTTCTGTTGCCTCAGAATTCCCAATACCACTCTTAGGTGTTCTGCATGGGATTGTTCATCATGGGAGTAAACCAAGATATCATCGATGAAAACCACCATGAATTGATCCAGCTGTTCTCGGAATACGGTGTTCATCAAGTCCATAAAAGATGCTGGGGCATTAGTCAATCCGAAAGGCATCACCAAAAACTCATAATGCCCATATCGAGTCCAGAAAGCTGTTTTAGGAACTTCACCCGCTTTCACGAGCAACTGATGATATCCCTGACGAAGGTCAATTTTCGAGAACCATCGGGCTCCCTTTAGTTGATCGAATAAATCCTCAATCCTTGGTAGAGGGTATTTATTCTTAATGGTGATTTTGTTCAACTCTCGGTAATCGATACATAACCGCATATGCTGCCATCTTTCTTCTTCATAAACAATACAGGAGCTCCCCAGGGTGATACATTGGGACGAATCAACTTCTTATCTAGCAACTCCTGAAGTTGCCCTTTAGCTCCTTGAGTTCAGCTGGAGCCATTCTGTAGGGTGCCTTAGATATAGGCTCGGCCCCAGAGATCAAGTTGATCTCGAACTCCACTTCTCTTGATGGCAGAACTCCCGGCAAATCATCCGGAAATACGTCCTTAAATTCATTGATCACCGGAATCTGATCTATGGAGGGAACTTCTTGCTTCGCGTCTGATGCATATACCATAAATTCCTCTGCTCCCTTCTTCAAAGCCTTGAAAGCCTTAATCGCCGTCAAGTATATCTTCTTCGGGGTTTTGGTTAACTTGACGTTCCCTTGAACGGTCACTTCATTCATGTCGGGATCTTTAACTGTCACTTGTTTACGTCTACAGTCGATGTTGGCATGATGCTTAGTCAACCAATCCATGCCCAAAATCACATCGAAATCCCTCATCGCAATTGGGACCAATGTCATTAGAAAAACCTTCCCATCCAACTCCAATTCACAGTCTTTGTATTGGTGGTGTGAAACCAGCACTTGTTCACCAGCTGCCTGCACCCTGAAGGGGGTTTCAAGCCATTCGGATAGACAGTCGAGTCCCTTGACGAATTTCTTAGATATGAATGAATGACTTGCACCACTATCAAACAACACAATCGCAGGCACCTTATTTACTAAAACAGCACATAAACACAAAGAGTGTAACACATAAAATTTTCATGTAAAGCACATTCAATTTCAACTTAAACGACTAAAATTCAACTTAAACAGCTAAGATTTAACTTAAATCATACCTGTCACAACGTTAGTGCTCTTTTGCACTTCGGCGTTAGTCATGACATGTACTCTCGCGTTGGGCTTGGGCCTACCCCTTTGCTGTTGCGACAGCCCTGCTTCTCCCTGTGGCTTTTGCTTCCACTCGGGACAATCTTTGATTCTGTGGCCCGTCTTGCCACACTTAAAACAAGCTCCCGTTTGCTTCCAACACTCTCCTACATGATTCTTCTGGCAGTGGGGCACACTCCGGGCGCCTGACGATCAGGCTGATTCTGCTGAGGTGCCCTCTGGAACGGTCCAGCCTGCCCCTTTCGGGGAATTTCGACCTAACGTCCGGGTCTACCTCCACTTGTATCATCTCTGGACCTCTTGCTAGTATTGTCACGATCCTCTCTAGGTTTTGACCTGCGCATTTCACTTTCAACGCGATAACATGCATCTAACATCTCCTCGAAGGTTTTCAGACTAGACCCCGCTATAGCCGTCCGAATGCGGGGGTTCAACCCTTGCTCAAACTTGAGCATCTTCATTCTGTTATTTTCCAATACCATGGGTGTAAACTTCCCCAAGGCGTGGAACCTGTCAGCATAATCTGAAATGGACATTCTTTCTTGCTCTAACTTGCCAAACTGCCTCATCTTCTCCAAAATGGCAGTCTCTAGTACATAATAGTCCTTATAAGCCTCAACAAAATGTCTCCACAAGATGGGGGGAGTCATCTTAGGTAGCATACCATTCCACCAGGCATTTGTCCTGCCACTCAGTAGAGGCGTGGCCACATCCACCTTAAGCTCTTCAGGCACTTGCACTAGCCTGAAGCATTTTTCTATTTCTTCCAACCAGAATCCTGCCACCTCTGGATCGGTGGTCCCTCCAAAAGTTGGGGCATGCATCTTTCGCATCTCCCCAATGTAGTACCTTATGCCATGCTGAGACGGTGGTGGTGGAGGAGGTTGCTGCTGTTGCTGGGCAACACTTTGCGCAATCACCGTTATGGCGTCCATTAGCGCTTGGGGCATTACCATTTGTGGTGGCTGTGGGTTCTCATTTCCGTTGCCACCGTTTCTAGCATTATCCTTTCTAGGAGGCATCTTTCTGCAAGATTAGCGCTTATTAGCATTCGGCAATTTCAAAGATGATACTGAAGGCCCATATGCATTGTACAAGACGGAACTCGTAAACTAAAGGAAAAATATCACTTATTGATTAAATTTTGTCGCGCTCGCACACACCCAACCCGAGTCATCTTATATCTAAAATATGATGCTTAGACTTATGGATCAACTTAAGTTCAAAATCATAGCTTAAGACTCTACATGACATAACCTAGGTCTCCGAGATAGATCTGAAGCCTAGGCTCTGATACCACCTGTAGCGCCCCGACTCGGACAGTGGATCCGAACCGGTGCACCCGTCGTA
The DNA here is from genome assembly GCA_036186865.1 of Eustoma russellianum. NCBI lineage: Eukaryota > Viridiplantae > Streptophyta > Magnoliopsida > Gentianales > Gentianaceae > Eustoma > Eustoma russellianum. The sequence goes on from AP025040.1 coordinate 39,099,809, forward strand.
GCTTACTGAGAAGACTACAAGACATCTCATCTCTCGAACACACATCATCAATGACGTATGAGCATAAGCACGGAGACACGTGCAAAATAAAACCTAAATCATCCAAATCCGTATTCCCAAAACATAAGTAAATAAAGTAGTTTATGGATTCAGCTATTTAAGTCTTCAAACGAATGAGAGAAACTAAAATCACATGAAACAGTTCGGAACAATTCCTAGTACGAACACTAAACATCCCATTCCGTCCACTCGTCGTCGTCCTCTATGAATATCATGTCATAACTGGGCTCATCTGCAAAACAATGGTAGTACCCTTAGCGAAAAACACTAGCAAGTAACCCGCTTATAAGACATACGGGATCAACGCATGGCAAGACATGAGTAATATTTAAATCAAGGGGTGGATGGGGCACATGTCTTGTATAACTTCAAGAATATAGATTTATAGCATAACAGAATAAGAACAATAATTAATAAGCATTCAATAATTCAATAACAGTCCAACCTCAGTTCAATCGTACCGTAACGACTCACGTGATGCATGGCAATTCAAAGCATGCACTAAACTACACAAACCCCAAATGCTTATGCTTCACTTTTCAAAAACGATGCTATGCATGTCACAATGTCCGGTCACATAACTTTATACCCTGTGGTGGGCCACAGCTTGTCTTTATACCCTGTGACGTACCACAACTTAACTTTATACCCTATAATGTGCCACAACTTGTCTTTATACCCTATGACACATTACAGCTCACTTTATACCCTGTGATGGTTACAGCTTGTCTTTATACCCTGTAACGCATCACAGCTCATTTCGCAAACTTTATACCCTGTGCCGAGGCACAGCTCTTATCAAAACATAATGCAAATGCAAGTGTCATGATGCAAAAATGCACGACTTCTCATCATTCAATCACATTCAAATGTCAATCAATCATTCGAGACTCATCTCATTCACACACTCGAGTGTATCCTTTCCGACAGGTCAACATCACCTAAACATTCATTCTAGAACCCAAAGGATAATGTAGGAACCCTCACATTCCCCTTTTTGAACTCTGTAGAGCCTCATACGTTCATTCTTAACCCCTTAGGTCATTCACTTTGAAGTCCGATTCAAATACCCAACGAAGTCTCCACCGTTGATTCACCATCTTAAGTCGTGTTCCCAAGACTTAGGCTAACCTCAATCAGGTCCTAAGAAGTCCCTAAGGTCACCCAAAGGATCCCCTAGCTTCCCTCTTTCTTCCCTTATTTTCCCACAAAACAAATGGACGTCATACCCTGACGTCGATCGATCGACGTCCATCTGAGGCGCGTCGATCCTCACTCAACCTACGTCGATCGATCGATGTCCATCTGAGACACATCGATCTCTCCCTCACTATACATCGATCGATCGATGTACGTCATCTCCTGACGTCGATCGATCGATGTCATCGTTTTCAAGAATTTCATCCTGCGGTTTCTGCAGAAACTGCAGATCTAAACCCCAGTCGATTTCCAACTTTCTTCCAACCATTCCATGTCTAATCCTCACTATCAATCCATCCTTAATTCACCAAAACAAAATCTTTCACATACACATTAAAGATTCAAGCCTAAAACTCACATCATTCAACAAATACACACCCAAAACCTCACCTTTTACCACTCTCTCTTCCCTTCAACCGCCAATAGCATCAAACAGGGATTCATGGGATTGGGTTTTGCATGATTTCACATAATCAACAACAACAACAATGATTTCAATCGAATAGCGGCCAAATCTCGAAACCAAAAACACATAAATCACATACAGATTCACAGAAAGAAACTACTGCATGGTGATCCACTTTGATATCAAAAATAGGTCTTTTCTCTTTCGCAAAACGTAGGAACTCATAAGTAGATTACTTGCCTTTGATTACTAGAAGATGGATCGAAGAACGGATTGATTCCTGAAGAAGTTCTTCTCCTAGGGTTGTAAGATGCCAGAAATCACCTATGGAGAGGAGGCGTCAGTTTCTGATGATAATGAATCAGAAACTGACGTTCTGTCAGTTTTTGATATGGAAAGGGATGGAATTTGAGTTTCTAAATTATATCCTATTATCTTATACATCTTAAATACTAAAATTCTAATATTCAATTCTAAATTAAATACTACTTAATTCTATCATTTATTCCCTTAATAAATACTAATAAATATATTATTCAATTCTTAATTTATTTCTATTAATTGTCATTAATCGCATTTAATATTCTTTTTATTCTCTAATTATTTTACGGAGGGTGCGGGGCATATAACAAAAAGTATTAATAAATTACATATATTTTTGTATAGATGTTTCTATTATTTCAAATGTAGGCAGACAATGTGGCTGAGATCTTCCATGGTGTGGTTGAGGCGCGATACGACACATACATGGAGATTGCATCGCAGAAGCTCACAACGAAGTGTCTCGGATATTTTTTGTTGCATGGACCTCCAGTCACCCCCATCCAGCAGAATGCCAACGTATATTTTCCATACTTTGCCACGTCTCAGCCGGAGGTCTGTCATTGGCACATGCATAGACAGGAGCATCATCGCAGGCGCATGCACATACATCTTCAGGTTCCTCGGGATATGCATACACTGGACCATCATCACAGGTGGATATATTCTTCCGGACACAAGCCGTCGATGACAGACATGTATTTTGTAGGACGACCAAGATGACATGCTTGACATGGATGCTCTCAACTTTGACGATCCCTAGCTTTCCAGTATGTTAGAGATCTAAAGACAGACTTGTGCAGCCAGAGACACAGATACATATGCCATCTCCGGGGACAGATATGCCACCACCACATTCAGAGTCGTAGCTGCAGCTAGCAGAGAGGCCGAGACGTAAGAAACATTATGGTACCGGTGTCACATTTGAGATGCATATTATATTTGCATTGTGTCTATGACATTTTGTATTGGGATATCTGTGTGTACACTTTTCATTTATTTTATGTTACTTTATTCAAGTTGTATATTTGTTTTATTTTGTATTTTCACCGCTCTTCCTCCAAAATGCGAAGATGTTTGAATTTTTGGAGATGTAATTTTATCTAAAAAAAATAGATACAAAATTAATCCACTGTTGCGATTAAGATGTTTTTATAGAAAATAAGCGTGGACACGACCGTAAAAAACTACACACAAATCTAGAGTTGTCATTTTATCTGAATAAATTGGTACAAAAAAATTATTTGCTGAGAAAATGTTTTTCTGTATAAAATATATATGGATACAACCATAAAAAAGTGGACACAAGCTTGTACTGTTTCTAAAAAAAGAACATTCTTGAAAAAAAGGGATGGATACAACACGGTTTTGACAAAACCTTTTTACGCACCATAGTCCTGTCAAAATCTTTTTGTGTCTATAATCAAATAGACGGTACGCATCTGTATGGAAAGACTAAGGAAAAATTAAGGATTGCTGTTGCGGTTAATACTACTGATCATATATTTCCGATAGCTTATGCTGTTGTTCACCAGGAAATGGAACAAAATTGGGGGTGCTTCAAAATATCCGGGAACATATACTTGATGACATGTATGGCATAGGTCTAATTTCATATCGATCTGCAGAACTCTGCAATAATCCAAGATCCTACTTGGCAACCGCCTTATGCCTACCATTGATATTGTCTCATCCATATCAAAGCCAATTTTTGCAGGTAAATATTCTCAAAATATTTTACGTATATTGTATTTATTGTCTTCATAATAAGTTATTTAAGTCATCCAAAATTCAAACTTCAGAATAAAATTTTCTAGAAAGGATGTGAGCAACATTCTGTGGGGGAGCTACAATAGAACACAAGATGCACAAGTTTAATGAACGTATGACAAAGATGAAGAAGCTGCATGAAAATGCGTATAATTATCTTGTACATATACCACTTGAGGCATGGACACTGTCCCACGATGGAGTAGAAGATATTATGTGATTACGACCAATTTATCTGAGTAGTGGAACAACATATTCAAGAGGTCTAGATATTTACCAATTAGTATTTGTGCACAAGCAGTGTTCAAAAAGATAGTGAAGATGTTTAATAAAAAGCAATAAGAGTTGTTGTCACATTTGGCAGCAGGAGATAGATGGCCAGTAAATGTGCAACAACAGTATACTGAAATGAAAAAAATGGAGAAAAGCACATGATGCAAGCATATGATATGCGAGAAGGCCTGTATGAGGTTGTCACTCGACATGGAGCAAATCATGGTAGTAATTTCATATTGTAAATCTGAACAAAAAGACTTGTACTTATGGAAAATTTCAGCTTTATCATAAGCCTTGCTCACATGCTATGAAGATACGTCAGAATATGTATAGTGTAGCGGCAGAACTTGTTGTTCCGTTTTACTCTTGTCGTGCAATGTTAGAAACGTACAATGTTTTGTTCCATCCTATTCAGGACTCAGTGTATCGGCATGCGGCACTATTCAGACTTGAAGTCAATCATGTCCGTAGGAAATGTGGTTAAGATAGATCATACTCAACTCGTACTCATTACAAGATGGACCACTGAAACAAAGATAAAAAATGTTGTACTTGTAAGCAGGTGATAATCGTAAAACTTGCCCGATTGCACAACAACGTTAGAATAATGTTTAGATGTTTCTATTCTATATACTGTTTTTGTTGAAGATCTAAACTGTGTATATTCTATGTAGTGTTTGTGTTAGATATATAAGTTGTTATTTAAACCTTTGAGTTCTTTCTTGCAAATTTATCTTCACATACTTTTTACAAACCAGAATTAGGGTTAGAGTTTAATGTTTATGATTAGGATTCAGAGTTAGGGTTTGGGGTTTAGGGTTTAGGGTTAAGGGTGTAATTTTAGTTTAAAAATTCATGTGCAGTATTCTTCTTTAGGTTATACTAAAAACAGTAAATCATACAAGTGACGAGACAACACATAAAGCACAACAGATGTCATAAATACGATGCTCATATTGCATAGCTTACTATTAATAAAAAAAATACAAATCGTAGACTAAATCCTTCTATCTATACTTATACTTCCAGTAGCGGGTCTTTTTTCGAGTTTCATAATTTTTTCGATGGTGCATTTGGCTTTTAGAGCCTTATCCCCAGCGTTGCTTTGACCTTTTTTTGGAGCAGAAAGTATGGTGGACGTTATCAGTTGTGGGCAACATGTTGTTGCTTCTTTTAAATTCTCATTATTGCATAATTGTCACGGCATTCCAATCGAATCCTTCATGTTTGCTAGCAACTGAACAAGGCCATCTACAAAAAAATTCAAGGACATCTTTATGTTTGTATTTTCCGATGACCACCAACGCACATCGACTTAATTCATCTGATTTTATGTGTTCTGAAACTTTTAGGATTATAGGATTGAGCTCCTGCCTCAACATATAAAAAGATAAACTTTTATTCTCTTGCTAAACATGAAATTCTAAGGATCAATTTTGAATTGAAGTTGATTGTTGCAACAGAATACTATATTAATATATATATTTATATTTCTCAAGTTCAAACCCTTGGATGGACATGGTAGTGGCGTCCATACTATTGGACGCATCTGGCAACAACATCCAGGTTGTTGGACGTGTCTGATAGTGCTGTCCTGGTCCTAGGACGTGCCTGCGATTTTGACAAAAACATCATATGCCAATTTGATTTTGGCACCCTCCGATTTTGTCAAATTTGGGTTGTCATGATGCCATTTTTACCCAAAAAAATCCTAAGAATATCCATTGATAGATAATGTTTATAAAAAATGTTTAATGAGTGCTATTAAAATAATATTATGATTCTAAATTACAGGATTCACATCAGTATCAAAGAAAAGAAAATCATCATAGTTATTGATAATTGTAATCACCCCTTTTTTTCCAAAAAAAAATTCAAGAATACCCTACTGATGGATAATAGGATCATTTACTAATTATTAATTTATAGAAAAGATGATTTTCTTGGTAAATTTTTTTTGTGAACATTATCTATCAATGAGATTTTTTTCAGATTTTTTTTTCCAAAAACAGGTAAACACAATTATCATTAAATGTGATATTTTTTTCGCTTTAGTATTGGTGTGAATCACTATAATTTAAGAACATCATACTATTTTAATAATAATCCTTTAATATTGATGATTTTCTTTCTTTGAAGATTTTCCTTTCTTGATAAACAATGTCTATAAATAAGATGTTCTTGAGATTTTCTAATAAAAAAAGTATGGTGTCTAAGATGGTTTTGACATTAACGTAAGGTGCCAAAAATAAAATAGACATACGCCGGTTCAATCAAAACAGTCATCCGTTTTACATGGCAGTTTTGTTTATCAAATGGGCATACGCCGGTTCAATCAAAATCGTCGTCCGTTTCACATGGCAGTTTTGTTTGACAAAACTGTCGAGCATAGTTTTGAGTTTACTAATAAATCTGTGATAAAAGTAGAGAGGCTAAGATAGCGGTAGACCTGGAGACAAATGAGAAGTGTTCTTTTGGGGTAAAACTTCGGTGACGCTGACATAGGAGGACGCGTCAGACACGTCTAGTCAGCGTCTGACACGTGGCGCTGCAGCAAGGTCCTTGGTGGTTTAACTTTTTTTACAGGAGGACACGTGTCAGACGTCCATTGGACACGTCTGACGCGTCTCCTATGGCATGCGTCACTGAATCTCAATCCGTTCTTTTGAGGGTTCAATACTGAATAAATGAAGGCTATATATGTTTCACTTTGGGATACGGACCTGTCAAAGTGAGATAAGTGTAGATAATTACAAACTAATATTTGCTCCCAAGGATATAATGAAAAGGGGAAGAATACTCTTTAAAGAAAAGATGGGAATCACAGCTGTATGGGTTACACGTATTTCAATGGTCCAGATCCATTGTATCATAATAATTTTAATAGCTCAACTCAATTTTTTTCTAAACCTTAGAAAACAGATCTTAGACATAAACAGAAAATTAATACAGTGATAGGCAGGGTCTTGGGGTTTTGTCATCTTATTTTCAGAAAAACTTTTGCTCTTTAGTAAGGGCATTAACGAACTGAGCCGAGCCAAATACTAAGTTTTTGAATTCGAATTTGTTTAGCTAAACGAACAGTTCGACTCGGTTCATATAGCTAAACGAGCTTTAAAATTGGTTCGAGTTTGGCTTGATAACGCTATAACTGTTTAAACGACCCGAACTGTTCAGGAACTGTTCGGCTCGTTTAACTAAACGAACTCAAATAGGTGTTCGAATTTAGATCGTTTAAGTAAAATTAACGAACGAACTCGAACCAAATACAAATCGAATTCAAACAGTTCGTGAACTTATTCGGTTCGTTTAATACCCAGATATGAGAATGGTTTTCAGCTTAAGTATAAGGCTTTTGGTGAGTAAATAAACTGTTAGAGTTGGCTACTTTTCCTTGATACATGAACTAGTTTACCAAGCTTCCCTTGCCACATCAACGCTCACCTACTCCAAAACTTAATTCTACCACCCTAAAAAGGAGAGTTAATCATGATCTTAATCTAAATATTTTGCTGATGTTGTACGAAATATTAAGAGTTTTATAATTGCGGGTTTTATCTAAAACTTGTTAATTTTTTGTCTTAAATGTTTATTTAGACATTTGGTTTTCAAATTATCGGTAACTTGACTGTCAAATTATCGTTAATTATACAAAATAAATGTTTTAGCATAATAAATTAATTAATTTTAAATAAAACTTATTATTTCAGAAGTTTTGATGGTTTTATTCATCAACATAAAAACATTTAAATAAAAAAGATTAACTCCTAAAAATAGGCCAGTTAACCCAACCAAGGTGGACATCAAACGTCATGGAAGACGTAAACGTTTTGAAAAGTAATACCCACTCTCATGAGAGACTTTCAGATCTGGGTAGGCTAACGATGAGACAAAATATGAGGTCTTTAATTACGCATCGCCACGTGTATAAACTGGTCATCGGTTTAATATTTTTTTTATAAAAAAAGAGCAGTTTGTAGACGTAGCGGCATGTGATTGAAAACCTCATATTTTGCTTCACTGTTGGCCTTTCCGGGTCTGAACTCTGAAATTATATCATTGGTATGCTGTGTCAGCCACCATTTTTGACTTGGGCACATATATATATACATATATATATACATATATATATATATATACATATATATATAATATAATGTTTGTGTGATATGTGTGTATATATGTGTGTACATATAGATTACCTTGTTAATCAAGTTAAGTTTCATGGGTTCTTGCTCTTCTCCGTTTATCATTAAAATAAAGGAATAAAAGAAGGTAACGGAAGCAAAACATTCAACAAAGTAAAGGAAATACGAAAAGAGAAAAGTTTTGACTGTTTGACTCTTCTTGTTGATTGCATTATATATATAGTCAGCCATTTGAAAGAGATTTCATCTTTGAACACAAAGCATAGTTTCTTATTTCGCACACCAAGACACTTAATAGCAAAAGAAAGATGGCAGCGCAGAAGGAATCGGGCGGTTCGGTTAAGACTTTCGGGTGGGCTGCTAAAGACTCCACAGGAGTTTTCTCTCCATTTGAATTTACCAGAAGGTTAGTACACGTCCTTAATTTGATTCTGCAATTTTTTTTTCTTTCTGTCTTTCCAATATACAAGGGACAATAGCAAAGTCAAACAAAACCGGTCCGGTTCGACAGCCAAATAGGCTGAGTTGCCAATAAAACTGGTTTGCTCATTGAAGCATTTTAAGACGTGAAACCAATTTCCGGTTAATTTTTTTTAGAGTAAATTTTCTATTATTGAAAGGTTCAATTGGTTGACAGTCGGTTGACTCGTTTGGGCAATTGACTCGTCTATTAGACAAATTGACCCATTGATTTTATTCAGTTAACCGACTAGTTCAACTAAATATAATAAATAATAAGGCAAAATATATATTATGGGTGATTAGTATAACAGATAAGACAAGGGAAAGGAGACTGAAATGGTTTGAACATATTAAGTGAAGATAGACAACGGCGTCTGTCAGAGCAGTTTCCTCATTGTAGAGGAGATTAGAAGTAAATGCATGCCTAAAGTGACTTAGAAGAAATAGATTAGACATGATCTACTAGATTTACATCTCTCTGAGAACATATGGTCCAGGATATGGGCTCATGGAGACGGAGGACTAAGGTTAGCGAGATGTACGCAGGATATAGAGGCACCTTAGACTATATAAAGGGTCTTAGATACTCTTTCATTTGCACTTCTTGTGTTTGTCTTTATCTTTCATTATTTGTCGTTTATTATGTGTCTATGCATGTATACATAGAGTCGGGGACCTAGTTGGAAGTGAACTCTATATCATTTGGATGGAGACATTGTTTGTCTGATTATCATCCTCTCCAAACCCTAGCGATAGCTTTTGCTATTGTTAAGACATACTGGGTATGTGCTGTTGTTGTATGGTATTGCTCACTAAATTATTCTTGTAATAACGTCTTGTCACTGAAATTTTTTTCATTAAATATTTTGCGATTCTGATGATATTTTCCGGTAATTTCGCCGGAGATAAATGGTAATATCGTGGTTTCTAGTATTAGTTGTTTTCATTACCACCACTTCCCGGCCAGCAGCTCCTCTGCTGCAAATAACCCCCCCTCCCTTCGCCCCCCTGCCACCCTATCTCTCCTCCGACCCTTTTTCACCCTCTCTCTGCCACCCTCCGTCTGATTTTTCGTGAATAGTCAGAAACTTCTCTACCCAGACACCTTTCTAATGGCCGAATATATGTCATTGATTGCAGTGTATTCTGTATTCATTATCAGCATTGATTGTGTATCATTTATTATACCATATATAGAACATACTAAATAGGTTCTATATTCATTATCAGCATTGATTGTGTATCATTTATTATATCATACATAGAACATACTAAATAGGTTCTGTATTTATTATCAGCATTGATTGTGTATCATTTATTGTACTAAATAGGTCAATATTCTCCATAAATGTATCGTTGTGATAAAGGATAAGATAGAGCATAATTAGAGGAATATGCTAGGAATATTGTTGTATCTAATATGTTTATATATGGTACAATAAATGATACACAATCAATGCTGATAATAAATACTGAATATACTACAATCAATGCTGATAATGAATAATGAATATACCGCAATCAATATAGTATACTCGGCCATTACTTTCGATCCAAACAAACGCCGGAGGCCCGGGACCGCTTCATTTCTTTGGAAAAGAACCTCCCGAATCGTTTTTTCAATCGTCAATTTCATTGCTCTTTAAAGGAAATGTCGGAATCTATCCGAAAGCAAAAAAAAATCACCATAGTCATGTCATCTCCGTTAAATGCGCAGCTATGAATTTCTCCCTTCACCAACGAGTTTGGCGGATTGAAAATCCAACTGTCTAAGCGGAAGTGTGTTAACCGAAACACAAATCGGCCAGGATTCAAAATTTATAGTTTGATTGATTACTTATTACATGGAAAATTATCCTTGCTCTGTTTTGTCTGCCACCTTCTTGAAATGCTTGAGAATTGGAGGTGGAGCGGCAGTGTGGGAGGGCCGCGCTACTGTTTGAGGATGGAGACGGGAGGGGGAGTGGAGGGGGCTAACTGAATTATTAAATTGCAATTAGAACAAAATAAAAGAATAGAGAGTGACCTAGACCAACGTGTCTAAACATAGACCAGGTTCCACTTAGCGTTTTACGACAAATATTTGCAGTTTGTTTGGAACTTGATTGATGATAAATTCATAATACTTTGAATTTTTGCAGGCCAACTGGTGACGAGGATGTAAGGTTAAAGGTATTGTATTGTGGAATATGTCACTCGGACCTTCATTTTGCCAAGAACGACTTTGGTTTCACCACCTACCCTGTTGTTCCTGGGTAACATTTTTTCCTGAATACATTTCTTTTATTCCAGCATCTGTTACATACTATCGCATATCATAACATAAAAGTCACATACATTAACTTATGATTTAAACATAACTTTTAAGAACAAGGAAAAATTCATGGTGGTTATGTACATGTAAGGTAGGCGACATGTTAACACATGATTCTGTATAACCTTAACAGTCACGAAATCGTCGGCCAAGTGACCGAAGTGGGAAGCAAAGTAACCAAATTCCGGCCAGGGGAGAAAGTTGGTATTGGATGCTTTGTGGGATCATGTCGAACATGTGAGCAATGCTCAAATGACCTCGAGCCATACTGCACTAAGACGACATTGACTTATGGGTCCATAGATCAAGATGGGATCCAAACTTATGGAGGGTACTCTAATGAGATCTTAGCCAATGAGCATTTTGTCATTCGATGGCCGGAGACCCTTCCTTTGGACGCTGGTGCACCGCTACTATGTGCTGGTTCGACGGTTTATAGTCCTATGAAGTACTATGGACTTGATAAGCCAGGATATCATCTTGGAATTGTAGGGCTTGGTGGACTTGGGCATGTTGGGGTGAAGTTTGCTAAGGCTTTTGGGGCAAAAGTGACTGTGATTAGCACATCTGCTGGTAAAAGAGAGGAAGCCATAGAACATTTAGGTGCTGACTTTTTCTTGGTTAGCACTGATGAAGAGCAAATGCAGGTACTTGCTAAACTAAGCATTATCTAAAGGTTATTTCTTTATCTAAAGATTTTTTTATCATTATTATTATTATTATAATAAACCACAAGTGTTTCTAACACATGAGTATTGTTGTGCACATTTCGATTCCCCCAATACCTCGTCATAGGCGGGAGCCTCTAAGGCAATGGGGTAATGTTGTTGTTGTTATCATAATCTGCTAAAAGAGCAGGTACAATTACATCAGGAGGTGATTCAAGAAATTTTGATTTATTTGCAAGCATGTGAGCAACCATATTTCCTTCTCTAGGTATCCATTGTGCCTTCCAACAAGAAACATCAGTAAGAATCCTCTTAGCATTTGCAAACACAAGACTATTGACTAGCATACTAACATTTCTTGAATCCTCCTTCAACAATCACTCTAGCATAACCCAACTCTCTAATCCATTGTGCTTTGTTTTGCAAAGCAACAGCTTCCATTTGATCAACCCCCCAGATTGCATTGAATCCTTACGATGTTTTGCTGCACAAAAGCCCCCATTTTCATCCCTGACCACTATTTACACACCTCCTGCTTGCTGTGGCATAAAGACTGAAGCATCAAAATTCACTTTGAAGTAACCAGGTGGTGGAGTCGTCCATTTGCCAGCAACCTTGTTTCTAGTCTGCTCATTTCCCCTCTCAGCGTCTTTCACTATTCATGGGCATCATTAAAACATTCTGTGTGATAGCCATATACACGTTTATGACTATGTTATATCGGAAGCTTCCTATTTGTGTTTACTAGAATTCCCTCACTAACACACTAGCACATCATATCCCCATTTTTGTGTCATTTAAGCAGGTACATATAGAGTCGGGGGTCTCACCGGAATCAAACTCTCTATCCATTGGGATAGAAGTATTGTCTGCCTGCCGCTCACCCTCCCCAGACCCTAACGATAGCTTTTGCTGTCGTTGGGATATATTGGATATGATTGATTGATTATACTTTAAATAAAAAATGTGTATGCATTACATATCTGATTATAAATTTAAGCAGAGATGAACATATATAAAATGTTGAAGTGAAATTGATAAGTAATCACTTTCTAAATGATCACACTGTTGACTTATATCATTTTTTTGGGGTCATATATGCAGAAAGCCATGGGAACCCTAGATGGTATTATTGACACAGTACCAGCTGTTCATTCACTAATGCCATTATTTGGTCTACTAAAGCCTCATGGGAAACTTATTGTTGTTGGAGCACCAAATGGGCCACTGGAAGTGAACTTAATTCCCCTACTTATGGGTAAGTTCAAAATTTACTACCTTCAAATCCTCTAAGATCTTACATCAATCAATCGTTGGATGCTAATCTAGTAGAGTCATGGAATTTACAGGAAGAAAAATGCTGGGAGCATCCGCGGTTGGGGGACTAAAGGAGACACAAGAAATGATTGATTTTGCAGCAAAGCACAACATAACTGCGGATGTCGAGGTTATTTCAATGGACTATGTTAATAAAGCTATGGAACGACTTGAGAAAGGGGATGTTAGATACCGATTTGTTCTTGATATCGCCAAAACACTCAAAGCCGCATAAACAGTTTCTTTCATGTTTGTTTAAGCATCATTTTGGATTTTTTTTACGGTTATTGAGATATAGTAGGTATGGATGTTGTTGTTGTATGACTTTCTTTAGATTTGATCCATTAAAGAATAAGACGGCATGGTCGAAATAGGAGAGAAATCGGTTGAGTTGGGAAGTTAATGACCGTTACGACAGGTAAAAAAAAATACTATGTTATTATGAATTTGAATAAGTATATCGCATGTTCGTAGCACTATAGTTAAGTCATTTGGTTATTTGATATAACTTTTTGTCATAGTTCTTGTCATGGTATTGAGTGTACTGAAAGTATAAGAATGATTTTTTTCCTAATAGGAATACATGCTTTTGTCTGTCCCATGTTTTTTTTGCAAGTTAATTGTCATTCGGATTGCGAGTCTTTCGAATGAATCAAAAGATATTCAAGAATTAAAGCACTTCTCATTCCGAAGGCAAATTTACGGACTCGAATTATTCAGCTGATGAGTAATAAAGAAAAAATGAGAGAAAGAAAAACAAAGGCATTTGACTCATACTAACACATCATATTCCTATTATTGTATCATTTATACAGGTACATTTAAAGCCGGAATTCTTACTGGAAGCAAACTCTCTATCTCTTGGGGTAAATATATTGTTTGTCTGCCCTCAACCTTCCCAGACCTTACCGATAGCTTTTGATTCTGTTGGAATATACTGGGTATGATTGATTGGTTGATTAGTGCTAGTGAAATAGTTTTAACATATAATCAACAATCTAATGCATAAGAAAAATAAACAAAATAAAAAATAAGAATTCATCATTTAACATGTGAATCCTAAGACGACAAAAGAAGGGAGGAGAGTAGAGTATATCCGGCAAGGAGGATGAGGACGGCGACGGCGATGGCGTGTCGCTAATGGAAGACCTCCGGATAGAAAGTATTTCAAATTTTAGAGAATAAAAGTCAAATCATAACTTCGGATCATCTTCATCTCTACAATGTCCTTTTCTGTTTGGAGTGAATTTCGGTATGTCCTTCGGCTTCACTAACTTTGTCGGAACAGAACCAAGACCGCTTGTTTGTAGGCTGCCTCTTAAGTGAGAAGTGAGAACTGAGAACTGAGAAGAGTGAAGAGTGAGTGTATAGAGGAGAAATAGAGAATGATGGGTAGGAGCGACGGGGGGCAATTGAAGATGGTAAAAAAGAAGCGAATGAGAAATTAGGAATTAGGGATTAGGTTTTTAGGTTTTAAGAGTTTCTTTTTTTATTATATAATTTTTAATTTAACAATTTATAGTTTATACCAATATCCGCGAGGAGCGTGTCAGGTTCAGATCGTATTTTCGTGTCGTGTCTGAGATTGCCACCCCTACTCATTTCTCTACAGGTGACATGTGACTTTTAGCTTCATCTTGACATAATCATGTTTTTAAGAAATTAATCGTACCCATTTTAGTCTGCCTCACCTCCTAAATTTTGAAAACATGAAAGAAGTAATTATCAAAGTTTCCTTAAACTCTATTGAAAACACATAATACAGTAGAAATAAATATAATGGTATGGAAGACAAACATAAAGAGACGTATAAAGAAGAAAAAGATATAGCCGATACATAATAAATATTACTGTCCTAAAATCGATTTTACCTCCACCAGTTAATAAGGTAGACTACGTGGCAAATGCTTCTAATGATATAATGACTTATTTCTTTTGCTTTCTCTAAAAAAGAGGATCAAATTTGTCTATTTCAAGTGTTTAATACCAAGAAAAACAATGAAAAACAATGAAAAATTCTGCATGTTTTCACAAAATACTCCAAAAACGTTTGTCAAGGATCATTTCAAGAAAGAATTTAATTTGACACATCTCTACAGAATTTAACTTCCAAAGTTAGTTTATGAACATCTACGATTGAAACGAGGTGTCCCAAGTTGCAAATGTTGCATCATTTCATCAAAAGACACTTGAAATTTTTTGTTGTCTAAGTTGATGGAACAATTGGTCATTTAACGTTGAATTCAAAATTTTTGAACGTTGCAACTCAGAACTCTAGACCGAACGTTTGGTAAATGGCTTCACCAAACATGCGTGTCGTGTTCGATGACTGGAGAAAACTTTATAGTTGAATCGAACTCAGAGACCGTACTTAGAGCTCACCACAAAAAAGAATTTCGTTTACCGACGAAAAACTCACCGACGTACATTGTTTTGTCGGTATTTCGTCGGTAATTTGCGACAAAAAAGCGATACACGCAGTTTCGTCGTTAATTGCGACGAAACTACGATGAAATCCATTGTCGCTAACAAAAAAGTAGTCAGGTTAATCCTTTCGTTACAATTTCGTCAGTGTTTTGTCGGTGGTTCGTCGCTACTCTGTGTCTTTTGTTTGTCGCTATTTAGTTTGTAGCGTTTCGTCGCTAATATGTTGCTAAAATTCCAGAAACATAAACACGGATAAACAAGAAAATAAATTCGTCTGTTAGTAGATTCTCGGCGTTGTATTGAGTTTCGTCGGTATATCGTCGGTGTTTAGTCGATGAATTAGTCGTCGCAAATGTTTCGTTTTACTTTTCGTTCGTATTCCGATTCGTCGCTGTGTCTTCGCAGATTCGTCGAGGATTAAATACGTTTATGAATTAAGAAAAAAGAAAGCGATGATTGTGAAAAAAATTTATTCATTTAGGAATAAAAATTTACATTATAAAGACGAAAAATTAAAAAAAGAAATCTAAAAGAGAAGCGGAGAGGGGCCGTTCACTCTTCGTCATCGGAAGAAAGAGTGGCCGCCACATTCTCCGCGAACTCTTTGAGGAGGCACTTCAGATTGTAATATCTGGCTTTCAACTTGCGCAGCCTTCTGTTCACGATGTGCAGTTGCCTCGACTGCTGCTGCATGTTTGCTATAAGCGTACGGTAGGGCCATGCACAGATATTGAATCCTCCCAAACCGATGGTTGTGGTTGAGGAGGAGGCCGTTGTGGAGGTGCATTGTTTACCCCTCCACGCCTTGGGGTTCTTCTATAACGACGGGGCATACTTTGTATTTTGTTTAGAAAGTTTTATAACTTTGTCTATGTGAAATGTAAGGCTGTGGGGTTATATATAGGTAAAAATAGCGACGACATAGCGACGAATCTGCGACGAACTTTTCTTCCGTTACTCAACACCGGAAGATGTGCAGGCGTGACACTTCGTTTGAAAAAGCGACGAATTAGCAACGGCTTTGCTACGTAAAGTCATCGTACGTTGTAACCATCGGGCAATGTGTGGACAATGCCGTTGGGTGAATAGCGACGCCGTAGCGACGCTTATAGCGACGAAACGCATCGTATGGTGTGAAGATACGTTGTGCGTCGCTATTTCGTCGGTAAAGCGTCACTAAATTTAATCACCGATAATCAAGGACATAAATTCGTCGGTTAGTAGGTTCTCGTCGTTATATTAAGGTTCGTCGGTATATAGTCGCTGTTTAGTCGGTGAATTAGTCGTTCCAAATTTTTTCGATTTACATTTCGTTTGTATTTTAGCGTCGTCGAGATTCGTAAGGGATTAAACACGTGTTTAAATTAAGAAAACGAAAGCGATGATTGGGAAAAAAAACTTCATTAATAGAGAATTAAAAATTACAAAATACATAAGGAAAAAACTAAAAAAAAATCTAAAAGAAGGGCGGAGAGGAGCCGTTCACTGTTCGTCATCCGAACAGAGAGTGGCAACACTCTCCGCGCACGCCTTCAGGAGGCGTCTCAGCTGCGCAGCTTTGGTTTTGATCCGCATCTGCCTTCTGTCCAGGTACTCGAGACGCTCATCCTGTTGCTTAAGCACCTCCCTCGTCTCCTCCACTGTGTTCCACAGCTCCTTTATTTCTACACGAGGATCGCCAATTTGGCGATCCTCTTGCCGCCTTGGCCCCTCCACAGAAGGTTCGGAGGAGTCAGCTGGTGGGGGTGGTTGTGGTTGTGGAGGAACCGGTGCGGGTGCGGGTGGTTGAAGAGCCCGTCTTGGGTTCGTACGACCACTACCACGGCGTGTCTGTGCCTTAGTACGAACCATATTTGTCTCTTTTTGTATGATTAGAAAGGAGATTTTGGTTTTTTTATATTATGAGAGTCACGGCAGTTTGGTGTTTATATAGGGGAAATCAGCGACGACATAGCGACGACTTAGCGACGTAAGATCATCGTACGTTGTAACACTCGGGCACTGTGCGAACACTCACTAAGTCGTCGGTATTTGTGTTTGTTTGTTTCCTTTTAAGCGTCGGTATTTGTGTTTCTTTGTTCGTCGCTATGGCGTCGCTATGGCGTCGGTAAAGTTGCAGCCAGAGAACCATAAAACCATCTTTCCTCTTCCACTCTTCTTCCATTCTTCTCCCCCATCTTTCCTCTTCCACTCTTCTCCCATTCTTCTCCCATTTCAAACACATAAATCATCAACTTTCAACAAAAATGTAGAAGGAAGATATCTTAATGTGTGGATTTTGAGTTTTTCCACACCGAGAAAATATAGATGCTGTTATTTTAAAGGTATATCGAGAAAATGGATCCGGAGGAGCGATAGAAAGTGGATGTACGAGAGAGTAAACAACGGGGAGTGGGGTTTTAGATTTGTTGGAGGTCTCGAAGAATTTCTGGATTTTGCGACGAGTAATGAAAGTGGAACGCAGATTAGATGTCCGTGTAAGAAATACAAGAACCGTAAATATATGGATCCGGGTGACGTGAGGGTTCACTTATTGAAACAAGGTTTCGTGTACAATTACCATACATGGTACTACCACGGCGAATATGCGGGGGCGTCTACATATGCAACTGTTCACGCCGAAAGGGGACCCGGTCAGGTTGATGTCGAAGAAATAGGCAAGGGATCTCGGAACCCATACGTGCAGATGGTGCAAGACGCAGCCGCCGGCGCATTTACGGGAGAGCAGTACTTACAGATGCATGTCGGGTACGAACGTGCACAGGATCCGGAAGAGCAATATGATCCGACACAACCTGGATGTCATGCACATTGAGAACAACGTGTTTGACAACATCTTCAATACAGAGCTGAATGTGCCGGGAAAAATGAAAGACAATTTGAAGGCACGACTTGATATGCGCGACCTCAAAATGCGACCGGAGCTGCATCCTATTGGCACATCCTACATGCCGAAGTCCTCGTACACGCTGACTTGATATCCTAGAGGGCCGTCAAACGCTACAGGGACTTCGTCAACTCGCTCAAGACCAAGTGGGAGCGTGACTCCATTTCTGCGAGGCCTCCCTACGTATCCAGGGCCACCTGGG
Source organism: Eustoma russellianum (assembly GCA_036186865.1). Taxonomy (NCBI): domain Eukaryota; kingdom Viridiplantae; phylum Streptophyta; class Magnoliopsida; order Gentianales; family Gentianaceae; genus Eustoma; species Eustoma russellianum. The sequence goes on from AP025040.1 coordinate 39,118,267, forward strand.
CGGGGTGGATAAAAGGGTGGCTGGACCCTGCTAACCAAGCCCGCAGCGCCTGGAACGCGGCGAACCGGCGCTGCGGCAATCTACAGGCCCCAGCACCTTCCACACACTCAGGTGGTTCGGTTTCCCATGCCACCACGATGCATGCTATGGTAAGTATTTTAATATTGGATTATTTAGATTCATTGATTTCATTGGATTATTTAGATTCATTGACTTAAGTGGATTATTTAGATTCATTGATTTCTTATGTTCCGCTGTTGTTTTTTTTGGTATTCGTATATGGTTAATGTAAGTAGTATATGTGTTCATTTGCCTTTTTCTTTTTATTTTTTTTGACTTGGGAGAGGCCTTTAAGGCCGGGATACCTCCGATAAACGAATAGGTCATGCCGTAATTTTTAAAATTCTGGATTTCACTAACATATTTTATTTCATTCTTTCAGCACGCGGAGACGGAGGAGTGGCCAGCCTCCTACGATCTCTTCTACAAGACGCATCGGAAGAAAGCCTCCGACGGAACGGAGGACTGGATCACGGCGAAGGCCCGCGACATCAGTGTAAGTAGTGTACGATATCATTTGTTTTTTCCTTAGTTTGTTTTATTTCTAAACCCTAAACCCTAACAATTCTTATTCTCATTTCAGGACGAGTACAACAGATTACTGGCAGAGAGGGGAGAAGAGGCCAACAAGAGCCGTGCTTATTGGGATGCGGTTCGGACCATCGGCCCTCAGAATAAGAAGAAGAGGGAGGTGTAAGGGGTTGGATCAGCAGCGCCGCGATTCTTCCCCGAAGTTCTGCATCCAGGTGCTTCCTCCGAGGCCAGCACCTCCGCGCCTTCTGCGACGCCAGAGGATATTTCGCGCCTGGACGCAGATCATGCGGCGCTGCAGCATGAGATGGAGACCATCTGGGCGCAGCATGAGGAGAGTGTACAGGCACTGCGGTCGCAGCTCACTCAGACCCAGCAGGTGCTGCAGCATTCGGTTCAGCAGGCGCAGCAGGAGACGAAGCAGGCGCAGCAGGAGACGAAGCAGGCGCAGCAGGAGACGAACCAGCAAATCTCGCAGCTATCGCAGATCCTCCTCTCTTTCCTTTCCAGCTCCTCACAGCCTCAGCCTCGCCCCCAGGATGGTCACCCTTCTCCGCATGATCCCCCTCTAACTTCCTCTGCATAGTATTTCATTTTTTGATTTTTCGTACTGACTATTTCATTTATTGTATTGACATATTCTTTGTTCTTTTATATTTTATCTGACATTTATACGGATTCCATTTCATTTGTGTTGTTTAATTATAAGAATTTCAATACGCAAATACTGTATTTCTGTATAGTATTCGTAAAAATGATTTTATATACAAAATAAAATATATTATAAAAATTAAATAATAATAAAAACTATTTAATTAATAATATATTGATATTATTAATAAATTATAAATATTTAATATTTAATATTTAATATTTAATATTAATTTAATATTTAATATTAATTTAAATAATAGCGACGAACCTGCGACGAAACAAAAATGTCGCAGACCGGGCATATAAAAAAATCAAAAATTTTAAAATAGCGACGACAAAAGGTATACCGACGAAACGACGACGGAAATACCAGGTCGCAGACCTGTCAGATTTTCGTCGCAATTGTGCGACGAACCACCGACGAGCCTTCTTTCGTCGCAATATAACGACGCTGCACCGACGAAAATCACTTTGCGACAAGCCGTATAACGACCTACATATTTCGTCGCCATTTCGTCGCTAAGGGCCATTTCGTCGCTATATTCCCTTAGCGACGAAATTGCGACGAAATTTGTCTGTCGCTATATGTCTTTTTTTTTGTGGTGGCTTATCATCAAATATTTGGTCTCACTCACCGAAGGTTTGGTCACCTTAGAATTTAGAAAATTCAGAATATCATCTTACCAATCCAATCTAAGTCTTCAGTTCATCTTTCGATCAACCTTCATATATATTTTTATATAAATACGGAACAATTTCTAAATCACTTTTATATGTTTTTTTCCAACACTAGTTACACATTTGATAACCTATAACTACTGTTTATTCTTCATCAGAAAAGAAATAACCACTAGTTAACCTAGCAGCACAAATTAACAAGGTATGAACAAGAGACAATTGCGCTTTGATCCACTGTGTTTTCAGGGAACACACCTGAGATCTCGAATTTTGCTTTTCGGTCTTTTCCTTCTTTATGCTATTGAACTAAAAGATAAGGGTAATTTTCTTGACAAGTGAACGGTGAATTATCTTTTGACTCTATCCGTCAGAGGGGTAATTATAGATTATTTACCAGAACTATAGAGGTCAAAAGATTTTTTTTTTTTTTGGTCTATTCTACAGTTAATTTGAACTGAAAATAACCATAACTTTTTGGTCAAAAAAAAAATAGAATATGTCTCGTATGCTAAAACACAAGATAGATAAATGTAATTTTTGATAGGAACATAAACCTTGGGATATGAGTAGGGGTGTTAACGAACCGAGTCGAACCAAATATTAGGTTTTCAAATTCGGATTCGTTTAGCTAAACGAATTGTTTGGCTCGGTTTGTTTAGCTAAACGAACTTTAAAATTGGTTCGAGTTCGGCTCGATAACCCGTTAACTGTTTAAACTAGACGAACAGTTCGCGAATAGTTCAGCTTGTTTTAGTAAACGAACCCAAACAACTGTTCGAATTCGGCTTATTTACCGACCATTACCAAACGAATACGAACCGATCTCGTCGAACAAACCTAGATAGGAGGAATCACGGTACTTATCACCAGTCGTAATCCAAAGCTGAATCTTCTGTTAAAAACATGGCGTAGGAGAAGGCAATCCAAACGGGGGAGGAAGGGCGGCGCCCGTGAAGAGGAAGACATAACGTTTTGAGGAGTTGAATTGATTGGGGGCAGCAGAAGACTTCCAGGGCATGATGATTATCAACTGTTGGACACAAGTGATTTGCATGTGTTTACTTCATCAGTTTTCTTGGGGGTTTTGTCACGGGAATCCACACACCCTTCTCCTCCCTTCCCTTCCCTCACGAGATCCTCCTCCTCTCCCTCCCCCTTCCAACATGCACACTCAACTCACCACTACTGCGCTGCAAGATAACATCATCTATCTGTCTATCTTAGTTGTTTTGGCTTGTACTTTACGCCTCCCACGCGTTTCTATTCCTTTCCAAAACCATCTTATTTGGTCTCTACTTAGTTGTGAGTGGATTTATTGTGGGTCCTCGGAAAACAACCTCTGTGTGTTTTTAACACATATGTATGGTTACGTACATCCGATTTCTTCATACCCGTCATAAGCGAGAGCCTCTAAAGTAATTGGGTAATATTATTGTTGTTATTGTTGCTTGTCCCAAGTGGACAACTCTTTTTTGTTTGGCTATATTTGGATATTGGTAAACTTACCATCATCAAAGAGTAACTATTACGTATTTTAATAGTTAACCGTTCATCCATAAGATATTGAAAGATAGGCATGTTACCCGTGATAGATGTAGCAAGATAAAAGACCCATTCCATTATTTTATTTTTTATTCATGGCCAGTACGTATTTCAATAAATCGAATCTTCTTATCATACAAAAATCATAGTAATCGTTCTTTTTTATATCTCTTTGTAGGATAGGATGCTAGGCATATAAGAGTTACCTGCGAGGCCGGCATATTGTTTCTTAGACTTTGTGATGATCACGAGATTTTCACAAGTATTATATGTTAAAACTTTTCTCCAGACTTCAAAAGCTTGATCAAGCGCTTCATCTTTCAGAAAGTTTAAATAGAAACTTTAGATCGAACATTCAACGCTTCATAAAACGTTTCATCTTTCAAAAAGTTTAAACAGAAACTTTAGATCGAACATTGAATGCTTCATAAAGCGCTTCATCTACACTGTTTTTAAAACGTGAGACTTCACTCTCTCTGATAAAGCACTTCATCCTTCGAAAGTTGTGAACAGAGAGTTCAGGTGGCAACATGACACGCTACGTAAAGCGCTTTGTAGCGCTCCGACCCGGACAGCAGAATCCGAACTGGTACACCCATCGTAGCTTACTGAGAAGACTACAAAACGTCTCATCTCTCGAATACACGTCATCAGTGACATCAGAGAAATAAGTGCGGAAACACGTATCTCATAAATCTAAACCATCAATGCGGAAAACCAAAAGATAAAGTGAATATCAATAACTGTTTATGGACGCAGCATCTAGATCCTCAAATGAATTAAGAAACAGAAATAACAAGAATCAGTCTAAAACAATTTCCCAACACGCTCTAGGCATCCCATTCTGCCCACTCGCCGTCATTTTCAATGAAGATCATATCGTACTCAGGCTCCCCTGCATCACAAAGGTAGTACCCTTAGCGAAAAACGCTAGCAAGTAACCCGCTTATAAGACATACGGGATCAACGCATGGCAAGACATGAGTAATATATAATTCAAAGGATAATGGGGCACATGTCTTGTATACTTTCAAGAGCATAAATCTAACAGCATGAAAACATAAGAACAGTAATTCATAACATTCAACAGTTCCCTATCAATCAAAGCAGTTCAACGACAATTCAGTTACAAGCCAATCTCAACATAACGACTCTCGTGATGCATGACAAAATATGCACTACACTACACAGTCACAAATGCATATGCAATTTTCTTTTCAACCATTCCAAGCCTAATCTTCCCTATCAATCCATCCTTAATCTACCCAAAAAAGATCCTTCACATGCACATCAAAGATTTAAGCCTAAGACTCAAATAATTCATCCAACAACCTCAAAGATTTCATCTTTTTCACTCTCCCTTCCCTTCAACCGCAAACACCAACAAAGTAGGGTTCAAGGGATTGGGATTTACATGATCTCACATAAGCAATACAAACAACGAACAATCTTTCAACATAAGATGGCCAAATCTCAAACCAAAATACATAAATCACACATATAGATTCACAGAAAAAATTACTGCATGGTGATCCAATTTTGATATCAAAAGTAGGCCTTTTTCTTTCGCAAAACGCAGGAATTTATAAGATGATTACTTGCCTTTGATTACTCGAATATGGATTGAAGAACGAATTGAAGATCTTGAGAGAGTTCTTCTCCTAGGGTTGATGGGAGATGAGAAAACCGCCTATGGGAGAGGAAAATGGGAAGAAGCGTCGGTTTTCGCTCTGAAATAGGGAGAAACTGACGTTCTGTCAGTTTTGATATGGGAAGGGTAAAATTTGGAGTTTCTAAATGATATCATATTCTCTTATTTATCTTAAAGGATTAATTTCTAATATTTAATTCTAAAATTAAATACTACTTAATTCTAATATTTAATCTCTTCATAAATACTATTTAATCAGTATTTAATTCCTTAACTTATTACCTTTGACCGTCATTAATTCACTTAACCACTTTTATCCTTAAATTACCCTACTGGGGGTGCGGAGCATAACATTCCACCCCCCTTACAAAAAGTTTCGTCCTCGAAACAGACGTAACTTATTGGAAAAGATGTGGATACAACTCCTTCATTTGCTCCTCAAGCTCCCACGTGGCTTCACGCTCCGTATGATTACTCCATTGAACCTTGACACACGGAATTACGCATCTGCGTAGGACTTGATCTTTCCTATCCACGATCTTTATTGGATGTTCTTCATATGAGACATTTTCTTTAACATCCAATGGTTGGGCTTCAAGGATATGGCTCGGGTCCGATACGTATGTCCTTAGTTGGGACACATGAAATACGTTGTGGACTTGTGACAAACTCGGAGGTAAGGCTAACCGATATGCTCTTTCTCCAACCTTTCCAAGCACTTCGTATGGACCAATATATCTAGTGCTTAAATAACCCTTCATTCCGAACCTCGCAACTCCCTTGATGGGTGAAACTCGAAGATAAACCTTTTCACCTTCCTCAAACTACAAGGGTCGTCTTTTTTGTATCGGCCCAACTCTTACTGCGATCTTGAGCCACCCTTAGCCTCTCTCTTATCACTTTCACTTTCTCAATTGTTTGTTCAACCAATTCTGGTGCAGTGATCGTCCTTTCCCCAACTTCGTCCCAACAAACCGGGGACATGCACTTACGTCTGTATAATGCTTCAAACGGTGCCATGCCGATTGCGCTGTGATAGCTATTATTATAGGAAAACTCCATCAACTTCAGCATGCTATCCCAGTTCCCTTTGAAATCCAAGGCGCATGCTCTTAGCATGTCCTCCAAAGTTTGGATGGTTCTCTCGGATTGTCTGTCCGTTTGAGGGTGGTATGTGGTACTCATTCTTAGCTCGGTACCCATCGCCTTCTGAAATGCCCTCCAAAACTTAGAAGTGAACTTGGGATCACGGTCCGACACAATACTGACGGAAACTCCGTGCAAGCTCACAATGTTATCCACATATATGTTGGACAATTTTTCATAAGATGTACCATGTGGCATAGCTATGAAGTGAGCTGTCTTTGTCAAGCGGTCTACAATTACCAAAATCATCTTATTTCCATTTCTGGTTTTGGGTAATCCCATCACGAAGTCCATAGTCACGTGCTCCCACTTCCATTCTGGAATCTCTAGTGGCATCATCAAACCACCAGGTCGTTGATGTTCAGCTTTGACTTGTTGACATACCAAACACCTCTTAACATACTCCGCTATGCTTCTCTTCATCCCTATCCACCAATAGTTCCTTTTGAGGTCCTTATACATCTTGGTGCTGCCGGGGTGGATAGATTACCTTGAATTATGAGCTTCGCGTAGCAATTCCTTTCGAAGCTCATCATTATCAGGTACGCACAACCGATTTTGAAACCATAGACTTACATCTCCTCGCAATTGGAAATCTTTTACTGGTCCCGTAGATAGTTTGTCACGGATTTCCTTCAGTGCTGTATCATCATACTGCGCTCCTTTAATTCTGTCTACCAAGTCTGGGCTGATAGATAGAGCTGTGAGAACATTCGCTACTGAATCCACCAGTTCGAGGCCAAACTCATCGATCTCTCTTTCCAACAGAGACAGTCTTGTATGGCTAGACTTTCTGCTCAACGCGTCCGCCACTCTATTTGCTTTACCTGGATGATAGTTGATGGTTAGGTCATAATCCTTAAGTAGCTCCAACCATCTTCTCTGTCGCATATTTAGCTCTTTCTGCAAGAATAGATACTTCAAGCTCTTATGATCAGTGAATACAGCACACTTTTCTCCATACAAATAGTGTCTCCAGATCTTAAGAGCAAATACCACAGCTGCGAGCTCCAAGTCATGCGTCGGGTAGTTCTGCTCATATGGTTTCAATTGTCTTGACGCGTACGAAATGACTCGTTCATTTTGCATCAAGACACAACCTATAAACAGAAATTTAGTTCAAGACTAGCATATGTATATGCAATGCATTAATTGTAATGATGTACATACCTAGTCCCTTCTTGGACGCGTCACTATATATCACAAAACCGTCGGTGCCGGAGGAATGTGCCAACACTGGGGCTGTGGTCAACCTCTTCTTGAGCTCAGAAAAGCTCTGTTTGCATTCAGCAGTCCATTCGAACTTAGTCTTCTTCTGTGTAAGTCGGCTCAATGGAATTGCTATGGTGGAGAATCCCTCGACAAACTTCCTATAACAGCCTGCCAAGCCTAGGAAGCTTTTGACTTCGGTCACGTTTGTGGGTCTTGGCTATTCCGTGATGGCTTCTATCTTCTTGGGATCCACAAAAATCCCATCCTTCGAAATCACGTGACCGAGAAAGGCTACACTTCTTAACCAAAATTCACACTTGCTGAATTTGGCATAAAGCTTTTGTTGTCTCAAAATTTGCAACACCACTCTTAAGTGTTCATCATGAGCTTGCTCGTCCGGGGAGTAGACCAAAATGTCATCGATGAACACCACTACGAACTGGTCCAACTGCTTTCGGAATACGGTGTTCCTCAAATCCATAAAGGCTGCTGGGGCATTTGTCAATCCGAAAGACATTACCAAGAATTCATAATGCCCGTATCGACTCCGAAAAGCTATTTTAGGTACGTCTCCTGCTTTCACAAGCAACTGATGTTACCCCTGACAAAGGCAATCTTTGAAAACCATCGGGCTCCCTTTAGTTGATCAAATAAATCCTCGATCCTTGGCAGAGGATATTTGTTCTTAATGGTGATCTTATTCAACTCTCGGTAGTCAATACACAACCTCATGCTGCCATCTTTCTTTTTCACAAACAATACCGGAGCTCCCCAAGGTGAGACACTAGGGTGAATCAACTTCTTGTCTAACAACTCTTCAAGTTGTACTTTAAGCTCCTTAAGTTCAGCTGGAGCCATTCTGTAAGGTGTCTTCGATATAGGTTCGGCTCCTGAGATCAAATTGATCTCAAACTCCACTTCTCTCGATGGCGGAACTCCCGGTAAATCATCCGGAAATACATCCTTGAACTCATTGATTACCGGAATCTGATCTATGGAGGGAACTTCTTGCTTAGCATCTACAGCATACACCATAAATCCCTCTGTTCCTTTTTGCAAAGCCTTAAAGGCCTTAATCGCTGTCAAGTATATCTTCTTTGGGGCTTTTGTTAACTTGACGTTTCCTTGTACCGTTATTTCATTCATTTCAGGGTCCTTAACGGTCACTTGCTTAAGTTTACAGTCAATATTGACATGATTCTTGGTCAGCCAATCCATGCCCAATATCACATCAAAATCCCTCATCGGAATTGGAACTAATGTCACCGAAAACACCTTTCCATCCAACTCCAACTCACAGTCTTTGTACTGGTGGTGGGAAACCAACACTTGTTCGCCGGCTGCCTGCACCCTGAAGGGGTTTTCAAGCCATTCGGGTAAGCAGTCGAGTCCTTTGGCGAATCGCTTAGAAATGAAGGAGTGACTCGCTCTGCTATCAAACAATACGTTCGCAGGTACTTTATTAACTAGAATCACACCTAAACACAAAAAGTGTAGCACATAAAGGTCTTCACATAAAGCACATTTAATCTCCAACTTAAGCAACTAAAATTCAACTTAAACAACTAATATTTAACTTAAGTCGTACCTGTCACAACGTCCGTATCCTCCTGAACTTCGGCGTCCGTCATCGCATGGACTCTCGTGTTGGGCATGCCTCTCTGCTGCTGTGCCGGCCCTGCTTCTCCTTGTGGCTTTGGTTTCCACTCGGGGCAATCTTTTATTCTATGGCTCGCCTTCCCACACTTGAAGCATGCTCTTGACTTTTTCCAACATTCACCCACATGGCTTTTCTGGCAGTATGGGCATACTGTTGGTGCTTGACGATCGAGCTGATTCTGTTGTGGTGCCCTCTGAGCTGGTCCTGTCTGCCCTTTCCTAGGAATCTTGACCCAACGTCCGGGTCTACCTCCACTTCTCTCTTCCCTGGGCCTCTTGCTAGACTCGTCACGAGCCTCTCAAGGCTGTGACCGGCGCATGTCACACTCCACACGGTAACATGCATCCAACATCTCTTCAAAAGTTTTCAAGCTAGACCCCGCTATAGCCGTCCGTATGCGGGGGTTCAAACCTTCCTCAAATTTTAGCATTTTCATCCTGTTGTTTTCCAACACCGTGGGCGTGAATTTGCCCAAGGCATGGAATCTATCGGCATAATCAGAAACGGACATCCTCCCTTGTTCAAACTTATCGAACTGCCTCATCTTCTCCAAAATGGCAGTCTCAGGCACATAATAATCTTTGTAGGCCTATACGAACTGTCTCCACAGGATAGGGGGAGTCATCTTTGGCAGAATACCATTCCACCATGCATTGGCTCTGCCGATCAGTAAGGGCGTGGCCACATCAACCTTGAGTTCTTCAGGCACCTGCACTAGCCTGAAGCACTTCTCCACCTCGTCTAACCAAAATCTGGTCACCTCTGGATCAGTGGTCCCTTCAAAGGTGGGGGCATGCATCTTCCGCATCTCCCCAATATAATACCTGATACCTTGCTGAGGAGGTGGTGGAGGAGAGGTTGTTGTTGTTGCTGGGCAACTCCTTGTGCTATCACTGTGATAGCATCTATCAGCGCCTGGGGTACTAACACTAGGAGTGGTGGAGGGTTCTCGTTCCCATTGCCACCGTTTCCTTGGTTATCTCTTCGGGGAGGCATTTCTGCAAAATCAACGCTTATTAGTATTCAGCAATTCCAAAAGTAAATACTGAAGGCCCATATGCGTTGTACAAGGCGGACTTCGTAAACTAAAATAAAATAAGATTTATTGATTAAATTTTATCGCGCTCGCACATACCCATCCCAATCAAACTTATATATAAGATCATGTGCTTAGACCTAAAGATCAACTTAGGGTCAAAATCATAGCTTAAGACTCTACATGACATAACCTAGGTCTCCGAGGTAGATCTGAAGTCTAGGCTCTGATACCACCTGTAGCACCCTGACCCGGACAGCGGAATCCGAACCGGTGCACCCGTCGTAGCTTACTGAGAAGACAATAAGACGTCTCATCTCTCGAATACACGTCATCAGTGACGTCAGAGAAATAAGTGCAGAAACACATATCTCATAAATCTAAACCATCAATGCGGTAAACCAAAAAATAAGGGAAAATTACACTTAGACCCCCTGTGGTTCATTTAATTCCAAAGACCTCCCCACTCGTTTGGAATTATACATTTAACTCCCCTATAGTTTGGGTTAAAAACGCACCGGCCAATTTCCGGCAAAACCACAGGGGGTAAACATGCCGGAAATCAGCCAGTGCGTTTTTAACCCAAACCATAAGGGGGTTAAATGTATAATTCCAAACGAGTGGGGAGGTCTTTGGAATTAAATGAACCACAGGGGGTCTAAGAGTAACTTTCTCTTAAAAGACAAATTTTATGTTTCATTAAATTCTATTCAATTTTATATGCATATATATATATATATATATATATATATATGTGTGTGTGTGTGTGTGTGTGTGTGTGTGTGTGTGTGTGTGTGTTTATGTATATATATAGACACTCACACACACATATATATACTATTTATTTTCTATTCAGTTATATTCACTTAATAAAACACATACATGAAAAATTTTATGTTTCATTAAATTCTATTCAATTTTATATGCATATATATATATATATAGAGAGAGAGAGAGAGACACACACACACACGTATATATATACTATTTATTCTCTATTCAGTTCTATTCACTTAATAAAACACATACGTATTAACGTCTTTAATATAAAAAGGATAAATTTTATTTTTCAGTCATTTAGATTCAGTTATATATGCATATATGTATATATATATATATATATATATAAGCATTCATGCATTGAATATCATTATTATCTCTAATTTTCATTAGGCAAGCGCAAAGGAAAAGTTATACTTAGACTCCCAGTGGTTTATTTAATTCCGAAGACCTCCCCTCTCGTTTAGAATTATACATTTACCTCCCCTATGGTTTGGGTTAAAAACACACCGGCTGATATCCGACAAGTTCACCCCCTGTGGTTTTGCCGGAAATTGGCCGGTGCGTTTTTAACCCAAACTATAGGGGAGGTAAATGTATAATTCCAAACGAGAAGGGAGTTTTTTGGAATTAAGCCAAACCGCAGGGGGTCTAAGTGTAATTTTCCCAAAAAATAAACTGAATATCAATAACTGTTTATGGACGCAGCCATCTAGATCCTCAAATGAATTAAGAAACGAAAATAACAAGAATCAGTCTAAAACAATTTCCCAACACGCTCTAGGCATCCTATTCTGTCCACTCGCCGTCATCCTCAATGAAGATCATATCATACTCAGGCTCTCCTGCATCACAAAGGTAATACCCTTAGCGAAAAACGCTAGCAAGTAACCTGCTTATAAGACATACGGGATCAACGCATGGCAAGACATGAGTAATATATAATTCAAGGGATAATGGGGCACATGTCTTGTATACTTTCAAGAGCATAGATCTAACAGCATGAAAACATAAGAACAGTAATTCATAACATTCAACAGTTCCCTATCAATCAAAGTAGTTCAATGACAATTAAGTTACAAGCCAATCTCAACATAACGACTCTCGTGATGCATGACAAAATATGCCCTACACTACACAGTCACAAATGCATATGCAATTTTTTTTCAACCATTCCAAGCCTAATCTTCCCTATCAATCCATCCTTAATCTACCCAAACAAGATCCTTCACACGCACATCAAAGATTCAAGCATAAGACTCAAATCATTCATCCAACAACCCCAAAGATTTCATCTTTTTCACTCTCCCTTCCCTTCAACCACAAACACCAACAAAGTAGGGTTCAAGGGATTGGAATTTACATGATCTCACATAAACAATACAAACAACGAACAATCTTTCAACATAAGATGGCCAAATCTCAAACCAAAACACATAAATCACACATATAGATTCACAGAAGAAATTACTGCATGGTGATCCAATTTTGATATCAAAAGTAGGCCTTTTTCTTTCGCAAAACGCAGGAACTTATAAGATGATTACTTGCTTTTGATTACTCGAATATGGATTGAAGAACGAACGAAGAACGAATTGAAGATCTTGAGAGAGTTCTTCTCCTAGGGTTGATGGGAGATGAGAAAACCGCCTATGGGAGAGGAAAATGGGAAGAAGCATTGGTTTTCGCTCTGAAATAGGGAGAAACTGACGTTCTGTCAGTTTTTATATGGGAAGGGTGAAATTTGGAGTTTCTAAATTATATCCTATTCTCTTATTTATCTTAAAGGATTAATTTCTAATATTTAATTCTAAAATTAAATACTACTTAATTCTAATATTTAATCTCTTCATAAATACTACTTAATCCAGTATTTAATTCCTTAACTTATTACCTTTGACCGTCATTAATTCACTTAACCACTTTTATCCTTAAATTACCCTACTGGGGTGCGGGGCATAACACGCTTCATCCTTTGAAAATTCTGAACAGAGAATTTTGGTGGCAACATAAAACGTTACATAAAGAGCTTCATCTATGAAGAAGTAATTATGTGTTACTTCACTCTCCTAACAAAGCGATTCATGTTATCTAAATAAGTATTTATTTTCATTTGCATATATGTTCTTAATGTTTCATACATGATTTTGGTAATTTTATTATTTGTTCTTGATGAATATTATGTTGTATTGTGACTAATATGTCTTGGAAGTTTCTATAATTTACCAAAAAGGACAAAAGTGGTATTTTGAGTTCTTGTAGGTAAATGATACGGAGAAAATCATACAAGGAGCTCTTTATGACTTATTCATCATTACAAAGGTATTCTTATATTTATTTCTGGCCAACAAGAATATTTTCAGAGTTTTCTATCTTTAGGAATATTTTTGTCATTTTACCTTCCAAGGGCATTTTGGTCATTTCACTCAAGGACATCACTTGAGTTTGATATTATCTTTATTATGGAGCTCATTTATGGTTTTCATGAAGATTATATCATGGTTATCTATTCTACTTTCTATTTGGTGATATTATCGACAGTAGCAGGATATATAGCAGGTTTTGATGTCACATTCTATTTTAGGCTTGGAGATATTTTTATATATGTTATTGTAGGTTCGCACTCATAATTTCGCAGAGATTCCAAGGATGTTATTGATACAAAATTCACCACAACTTGCAAGGAGAAAAATGTGAGAATTTTGAGCTATATGTCAACTTTATCTTCTTATTTCTCCTCATAAAATCTGAGTTTGTACCTTATATTTGCATTAAAAACGTGGTCAATTATGTGGAGAAGGTATTCCATTCATTTTGTGATAAATGTACAAGATTATGCCACTTAGACCAACCAAATACAAGCTAGTTGGCAAAAGTTGCCAACATGGAATTTCAAGTTTGAAACTAACGGCTAGTCTGAGGCTATTGGGGAGCTGATTTTGTTCAAATTTTCAGCCACTCACATGTCCTATTCTCATACCAAGGTGTTGAGGTAATCTTGGAAGAATATGACATCCATATTATCTTCTTTTTGCAAGAATTTCCAAGTCAGTTTTCAAAAGATAAAAATGGGCCAAGTTGGAAGCAAGGGTGGACCAATTATTCTTTTTAAAGTCGCCAAGTGTATAAGGTGCTAAGGTGGTCATCCAATAAAGTGAAGACACATAAGATTTGATAATGAAGAAGGTGACAAATTGGTATTCTTATCTTTAAGGGTCAGTTCACACTATAAATAGGAGGCAAGGTGAAGAACAGAAGATACACACTTGACAACACACTTGAAAGCAAAAGTTGAAGCTCATTGTCTTGCTATTCTCTTCTCTTCTTTCTTGATTCATTCTTTGTGTAGCTTAGGTGTTCTTTTGATATTTGTTGTATAGCTACACTACACGCCTCTTGGTTCATATTTTGTAAGATTGACTAGCCTATTTTATAAGGCTATATCAATAGGTGTTTGAGGTGTTGCAACCAAAGTTTCATAGAGGTGATAATCCAAGTCTTGAATAGGGTTGGTATGTAACCCAAGGATCAAGCTTAGTTCTTGTTGTATTGGTGTTTGATTCATAGTTAAATCCAAGGAAAGGTGTTCTTGTCTTGTTTCTTTCTTTCTGTATTCTGCCCGTTTTCACTGCAGATTTCACCTAACTTCACATGACTTGAAAAAAAGCAAAAAACTTTCAAAATTTGTGATTTTTGGTGGAGTTATACTTCAGACTGTTAGCTTTTATTTACAATAAGAATCACTTGATTTGAGCAAAGGAAAGTTAGTATTTCAGTCTTTGAAATATAACTGCTCCATTTTGGCTGCAATCTAAACAGTTTCAAGGAAACTTGCATTCTGATTTTATCAAGCATATTTTCAAGTCAGCGTATTTTGAAAACTTAAAGTAGATATATTAAGGAGTGTTTTAACATAAAGATCAACATTTTTGGCCGAGTAATTAAAGAAAAACGCATTTGCAAAGTTCAACACCATTCTGTCAAAAACTGTCTAGATTGACCATCTGAATCTTATTATTTGTTTGAAGGGTCAAACGATTTTAGTTTTTGCTCATTTTTGGACAGAGTCTATTCAACACATTGCTGGAAAGTTTCATAATTTTTGGACTTGTGTACACTAACTTTTGAATTTTTCAAAAATGGGTACTAAATCTGAGTAGCTCTCAGATTCTGTTTTCAAAGGGGATTTTTATTCAAAGGTAGTAGAAAAATTTCTGCTAACCACTATTCATCCCCCTCTAGTGGTGTTCGTTGCAGGTGCACTGTCCAACAATTGGTATCAGAGTCAGGCCAACACCACTATATGAAACAAAGTTTAAACACCACACTAAGAAAACAAGGCATATACACAAGAATTTATTGTAGCATGCATATCTCAAATCAAATGTACGTATAATGGTCATAGTTTCTCACAAAGGTGAGTTGGAAGGTATGTTTACCCAACGTTCTCCTCTTTTTGATGGTAATAATTTCGTTCATTGGAAACTTAGAATGAGGCTATTCTTAATGGCTATAGACATCGATTTATGGTATATAGTTGAAGATGAGTCGTACATTCCAATGAAAGTTGTACAAGTTAATGGGGTAACACAAGAAGTAGAAAAATATAAAAGTGAACGGACAAGTGAAGATAAAAACAAAATGTCTATGAATGCTAAATCTATGCAATTACTTCTAAATGGACTAACTGCTTCTAAAGTAAGATATGTTTCAAATTACACTAGCGCACACGATATGTGAAAATCACTAGAATTAAAAGCATGAAGGAAATAGTGGCGTAAAAGAGTCGAAAATAAAAATGCTTATGACTGAACTTGAAACTTCAAGATGTTGCCGAATGAATCCATAACATATATGGATTTGAGAATTACTAACATTTTTAATGCACTTCAAGATTTAGGTAAATCTTTTACGAACAATGAGAAAGTTCAAAAGGTGCTATGAAGCATTCCTACTGAGTGGGATCCAAAGGTAATGGCAATCGAAGAGATAAAGTCAATCACAAAGATGGATGAGTTGATAGGGCTCACTCAGAGTATACGAGGTAAAATTGAACCAACGAAAATCCAAGTCATCAAAATCATCTAGTAAGTCTATTGCTATTAAATCATCTGAATCATCTCATATAAACAATGATGAAAGTAATAGCGATAGTGAATTAGATGATGACTTAATCTTAGTGGCTAGAAAACTTAGGAAATTTTTCAAACGACTTAATACGAATAGATAACAATCTTCTTCTTCTCCCTCTCAACCTAAGAAAAATAGCTCTAATAATAACAAATGGTATAATAAAGAATTAAAATGCTATGAATATGGTGAAAAGGGACATATCTCATATGATTGTCCAACAAAGAAAAATAATAATAACAACAACAAAAATAAACAAATCAAGGATAAGGGGCGCAAAGGAGTCCAAGGCAAGAAAAGGCAAAAGAGTAATGAAAGCGAGCACATGGAGCAACTCTTTTAATTCAGAATCCGACAATGAGGAAGCTCAAGTCTGCTTTGCATCTGACGAGGTAAGTTCTTCATTTGACGTAGATTCTGACTGTGAAATGTCTTTTGAAGAAATGTATAAAGAATTTTTAAAAATACATGCTCAATGTAAAAGGCTATCTAAAGAGAAAAAGAAACTAATTGAAGAAAATGACAAGTTGAAGACGTCCAACTTGGAATTTTCCGTTCAATTAGAATATTTTAAACAAGAGTCTACAAATACTTTTGATTGTTTAGAGATCAAAATTAAATCATATAGAAAGAATGAGCAAATGTTAAAAACTGAAAATAGTTCGTCAAAAACTAAGGTAGATAGTTGTGAAAATGAAATATCACAACTCAAAAAGTCTAAACTGAATTTAGAAAAGATGTTATGGAAACGATAAAACAGGGTTATGATATAAACAAAAAAATGTCAAGGTAGAAAAAAATACTAAGTTTGTTTCATCTAGTATTAAACTACCTTATAAGGCAACAAAATTAAACTCTACTTTGCCAACTTCTTCTGCTAATGCAAATTCTATGAAACATGCGCCTAGGAGAAATTTTACATCTAGACCACATAGAAGTTATACATATATGTATACAAATGTATCTAGGCAAAATCAAAATCATCCAACTTATTATAATGCATATAAATTTAAATATAGGTAGCATACATATCCTCCTTATAAGACTTATAGGAATGCACATACATCATACATGGCACCATTCAAGAAACAAAGTTATATATCTCATATTTCATATCAAAATCAACGTAGAACGTATAAACTAAGATATAACATGTATGACGACATGTCTTCTTTTAAATGGAATAGACAAATACATGAAAATCCTTTGTATTTTTCAACTTATAATGCTAAATGTGTGCCTAGAAGGTACATCCAAGTTTGGATACCTAAAGGGTATATAAACAGGGATGGTGTCCCTAACATTCAAGGACCCAAATAAAGGGTACCTAAAAATTTATCTCCTTTGTAGGTAAATTGCAAAGAAGACAAAAAGGAGACAAAACCAAAGAATCTAAAAACCAACTGGTTTTTAGATAGCGGATGTTCGAGACACATGATTGCAACCCCAAGCTATTCACCGAGCTAGAACATATTGAGAATGGAGGAAAGGTAACGTTCGGTGACAACAACCAAGGCAGGGTTGTTGGAAAAGGAACAATTGGTGACCCTAAGACATTTCAAATATGAAATTTGTTGTTAGTAAGTAATGTTTTATATAATTTACTTAGTATTTCGCAACTTATAGATTCTAGTTATCACGTTTCTTTTCTCCCAAATTCTCGTGATATAATCAATGAAAAGGAAGAAATCATGTTAAAAGGAAATAGGGATGATAATATTTATACATTATCATTAAATAACATGTTAGATGCTAGGATCAAGTGTTTAGTATCCCATGACTTAGATGTAAACTTATGGCATAGACGACTAGGCCATATAGGAATTTCAACCATAGAGAAGTTGTCTAAGAAAAATCTAATTAGAGGATGCCTAAGTTAGACTTAGATAATTTTCAACTCTGTGAAACATGCATTAAAGGGAAACATATAAAAGAAACATTAAAACCAAAACATAAAGTGAGTACTAGTCATGCACTAGAATTTTTTTACTTAGACTTATTTGGTCCAAGTAGGACAAGAAGTGTATGTGGACACTACTATGTGTGTGTCATAGTAGATGATTGCTCATGATACACATGGACATTGTTCTTAACACACAAAGAAGATGCTCCATTGGCAATCGAAAATCTTATTAAGCAACTTGAAAATCTTTATGAAGAAAATGTTAAAAGAATTAGGAGTGATAAAGGTGGAGAATTTAAAAAACAAAGATGTAATTAAGTTTTGTGAACTACATGGAATAAAACATGAATTTTTACCACCTAGAACACCATAACTCGATGGAGTTGTCGAACACAAAAATAGAACAATACAAGAAATTGCTATGACAATGTTATATGAAAATAAAGTACCTAGATATTTACGGGCTGAAGCTGTTAGTTGTGCATGCTATATAATAAATATGTTAACAATTAGAAAGAAGTTAAATAAAGCACCTTATGAGTTATTAAACAATAGACAATCTAAGGCAGATTATCTTAGAGTTTTTGGATGTAAGTGTTTTGTGCTGAACACTAAGGATAATCTAGACAAAGTTGAATAAAAGTCTATTGAATGCACATGTGTTGGATATTCAACTAACTCAAGAGCATATAGGTGTTATAATCCTGCATCTAGAAAAATAATTGAATCTATACATGTGAAATTTAATAAGAATGCACATCTTGAAGCATGCGATGAAACTCAACAAAAACAAGAGAATAATGTTGAAAATATGTTTGATGATAATGACTTGTTACTTGAGCCTGTTTCTGATCATGTAGATCCAACTCCCCCTGAATAAGATGTGCATGTAACCCTTAGATGAAACAAATCAAGAAATTTTGCAATTGGAAGATAATCCATCTACTTTACAAGATGCTCCAATTGTTTATTATAATGTTTACATTAATGAAATATTTAAACAAGATATAGGTGAACCTAGTCAACCTAGGAATTGGTGACACATAAAAGACAAACATAAACACACTAAGGAATTGATCATTGGTGATCCAAGTGATGGAGTTAGCATTTTATTGGTCTTTGATTCATAATGAAATCCAAGGAAAGGTGTTCCTTGATAATGGAGTAGGTCACATTGACCTAACCAAGATAAATTCTTGGTGTTCTTGTCTTATTTTTTTCTTCCTGCATTCTGCCCGTTTTTCACTACAGATTTTACTCAAATTCACACGACTTAAAAAAAAATAGCAAAACGCTTTCACAATTTGTAATTTTTGGTGGATTTATACTTCGGACTGTTAGCTTTAATGTGCAACAAGAATCACTTGATTTAAGCAAAAGAAAGTTAGTCTTTCAGTCTTTGAAAGATAACTGCTCCATTCTGGCTGCAATCTGATCAGTTTCAAGGAAACTTGCATTCTGATTTTATCAAGCATATTTTCAGGTCATGGCCTTTTGGAAACTTAAACTAGACATCTTAAGGAGTGGTTTGACATAAAGATCAACCTTTTTGGCTGAGTAATCAAAGAAAAACATGTTTGCAAAGTTCAACACATTTCTGTCCAAAACTGTACAGATTGACCGTCTGAATCTTTTTATTTGTTTGAAGGGTCAAACGATTTTATTTTTTGCTTATATTTGGACAGAGTCTAGTTAAGACATTAAAGTTGATTTCTGAAAAGTTTCATAATTTTTTGAGTTATGCACACTGACTTTTGAAGTTTTCAAACGGGTACTGAATCTGAGTAGCTCTCTGATTTTGTTTCCAAAGGAGATTTTTATTCAAGGGTAGTAGTTTAATTTCCGCTAACCACTATTCACCTCCTTCAAGTAGTGTTTATTGTAGGTGTAACAAAAAAAATCAAGAAGAGTGTCGACCAGGGGTTACAACATGTTTACATAATTTTTGCATATGTTACTAACAAACAATTACTAATATTTTCTTCTAAAAATTTTAAAATTTGCTCCTGGATTAACCTTCAATGATATTCATGATTTTCATGGTTAGGTTGTTCATCGTTTTTCCTAGTTCGGGCTACAATCAGCTATGTGTTTGATCAGACAATTTAAAGCAGAGCTCATTTTTTTAAAATAAAAGTTGAACTCATTTTTTTTTTTGCCTTTCTATTGTTTCACTATAACAGAAATTAAATTCATGCTAAATAACGACATTATTTGTCTAAAAAATACATCAGCTTATATGAAAGAGCATATTATAGGAATCAAATACTATCCATACTAGTATTATTTTATGAAATTATGAAGTTATATAAAGAATATAATCCATACACTATTTAAGTCAAATAATTGAAACAGATGTAATATCCCAAAACACACGTTACCAATCGTCATATCCTTTCCCGTCCATTGAAAGGACAATGATCGCAGCTAGCATATAGCTTATTATTAAATAAAGTAAATACTTCTTGCATAACTTTTATCAAATTAGAACAAGATCACTTATCCAAAAATAATAATAAAAGAAAAAAAGTGCATGCTAAAGAGGATTGGGCCAATTATGAATATTCCTCAATAAATTATGGAAAGGGGGTCCAAGAATTGGCGAACAGAGGGCTTAGTTTGCATGAGCAAAGCATGCAATGTGGAACATTAAAAATGGCAACAATAAGGAACCAAACTACTAAAGTGTACTGCGTTTTACGAGACAAACAACAACAATCATATCCAGCATATTCCAACGACAGCAAAAGTTATTGATAGAGTCGCAGAGGATGAAAGTCAATCAAACAATACCTTCATCCCAAGGAATAAAGAGTTTGCTTCTAGTAAGACCTCCGGCTCTATATACGCGAATACAAGACCATTCTAACAAAATAAAAAAACAAAGAAAGGTTATGAATATCATATATAAAAATATATCAGTACTGAATATATATTGATGATTATGGAAATATCAACCTATAGTTATAATGCATTTCTTAAATACATATATCGGGTGCAAATAGGACATAAGAAAAAGATTGTAGTAATTATCACAGTTCCTTATGATCTTTGTAATAATTATTATATTATACGACCCTCTTTTAAAATTTTGAAACTTTAATATCTCTTATCTCTAATTCCCTCCTTGTTTTATGCTTTGTGATTGTCTTTGTTAAATTATAACCTAAATTTGTTTCGTAAGAAACTAGTACCAACACACAAGTTCTTCCCTTTTCTTTCTTTTTTTCTTTTTTATTTTGAGAGGAACGACATGTTGTTTGATAGTCAAGTTCATAGTTTAGAAACTATGTTGACATTAACAACTCGTGATGTAGCAAATTCCAATTTTGTTATGAAGGTGGAATTATCAAGTCGGTCAGCAAGTGGAGCTTGAATTTTCCTAAAGTATTACTTTGATGATTTTTCAGATTGGTACTATTTTTTTCATGGTATTTTTGATCCAGGGAGGTGATTTGTTGAGGTGGGGTGCAAAAATTCATGTCGCTACTATGTAGTTGATGTTAGCCAAAACAATTCTGTACGGTGTGTGTTCGTGTAAAGTAAAACAACAGTAAGCAAACCGAGACGAGTCCAGGATTCTTCCTTAAGACGTATTGTTCCGGTATACTGTATCCAACCAGAGGTATCAAACACCTCACAGGATACAATAGATAACAGTTCAGATGAGCGGCAATGCAGTGTAAGAACTCAACATACCTGTCGGGCGTTATGACTTCTCGAACAAATTGAAAAATGCAGAAAAGATCGTATGCAGAGAAGAAGGGGGGAAAATCGATGATCACATAGGTCTGCTTGCATGGTATTTATAGGAAAAAACCGATTTAGGGTGGTTAATCGCCAATTCAACTATAGCCATCGGATCAGATGGTTTGAGATCGCCATTGTTAGATTAGAAATCGTTACCAGTTTAAACTGCAGCCGTTGGATCGTATAACCGCTCAGCCTGCTATTCACAGCCCTTAGATCGCGATTCGCGTCTAGTTAAACTGCAGCCTTACGGTTAAGCTTAACCGCTTTTTAAATTGCAGCCGGAACCCAATTTTCAAATGCCGCTTCCAATTTAAATTACAGTTACGTATCAGATTTAAATACAACCGTAGGATTAAACATATTATTTTTCTGGAAAAATTTAAATAAAATTTCTCAAAAAAGATGAGAAAGGGCGCGGACCCACAACCCGAGCACGAGCCGAGTCGGCCGGACGGACGGGAACCGTAGGGTTAAACATTATTTTTCTAAAAAATTTAAATAAAATTTCTCCAAAAAGATAGGAACTGGCCTGGATCCACAACCTGCACGAGCTGGACGGACGCGGTGGCGCGCATGTGGCAACCTTGTAGGTCTTTCCTCTGGTCAAAACTTCTCATGACCTTAGGATACATATAAAGTGACATTCTTGTACTATATATGGTGGCTAACTCACTTTATTTGTCCAATGTGGTATTTTCTCAAAGTGATGATGCTCTTCTCCCTCAGGAGGCCACATCACGACTTTTGCCAATTTCTAATCTATTTTACTTTTACTTTAAGCATTAATTTCTCATTCACCCGGTATCGTAATTGAGTGATTCCAAAGCCTAAAATAATCTACTCGTTATGTAGATAATTAAAGGTTCATTAGTTTTACTTGTCATTGATGAAAACTAATTATAATTAAGCTCAAAATATGTTGCTAATCAAGGTTTGCAACTTAGGCAAATTCATTTCTTTCAATTTTTTCCAACAGTTGAGGCTAGGCTTGTAAACGAGCCGAACGAGACGAGCATTGCGTTGTTCAAGCTCTGTTAATTTAACTTAGCGAACGAGCCGAGCTTGTTCGTTTATTTAAACGAACATATTTACTTGTTCAAGCTTGGTTCGTTTAACTCAACAAACAACATTAACGAGCCGAACACCTTAAACGAACGGTGTCATTTACCGAGCTTGAACAGAAAAAAGTGTTCAAGCTCTGTTCATTAACTTTTTATTCGAGCCGAGCTCGAGCTCGAGCTCGAACCAAACGAGCCGAACAACCGAACGGCTTGGTTCTAGGCTTTCAAGATTTATTCTATAAACATAGGAATTGAATTATTATTCATTTACACAAGTAGTAATGTAGGTGCCACCTTGCGTATACTGTTTTAAATAGTATTTTGTAAGCATCATTACAAAGATTCATTTGAACTTTATTTATTAGGCTCGTAGAATAGTTTAATAATCTCACTTTCATCAATTCCATAATTGATGAAAGTCAAGTAGACCAAACAAATCGAATTTTGTAAACATTTATTATTATTATTATTATTATTATTATTATTATTATTATTATTATTATTATTATTATTATTATTATTATTATTATTACTCGAATTTGTTTTCAACCAAGACGATAAAAAACGTTTCAGTTGCCTTCATGGCATCGCTCGGTTGGTATTGAGGTTGGAACATTGCTTCAGAAAGGCATAGGTTCGAACCAAGACACACGCAGCGTGAATGCAATACTGCCGTTTGGACTAGTAATGGCGAAACCATTGTATCCGGTCTAATTGAGTTAGAGAGTTGCTGGTTTGGTTTACAGTAGATACCTTGCATTGGGTCTCTATCAAAGTCTTACCAACTTAAGAGGACGCTGAACTTCTGATTTGCATCCTCTACAAAGCTAATTAAGACTGGAACGGTGAAGTCACACGAAGCATGAGTATTGATTTTTTCAACAGAGAAAAAACGTTTCGGTAGGAAACAAAATTCTTAAACTTGGTGCTACTAGGTCGTCGGTTTGACAGTCAAAAAATTGTCCCCATAAAAGTCAATACTCGATAGTCAGGTTGATAATAACAGTTGGGATGTACACATTTCTGATTGCGTCACCATAGCTTGAATAGAAGAAAACGAAAATAGATGAAGATGTTGTTAACGTTGATTGAGAAGACACACGTTTATCATCTAACTGAAAAATTTACCAGAAATTTATTTATGTTATGTTTCTAAAAGGTAAGTGGCTAAAATGTTATAAATAAATAATTGACCTAAATATTTAGCTAAAAATAGCTTAGAAGTCTTGAGTATTCTTTGTCCGTTGATTGAAGTGTCTTGATTTTGTTGGTGATCAATTTACAACTAAAATTATTTAGTAGTCTTTTTTGAACAAATATTTAGTAGTCTATAATGAAACATTCTGAAATATCATAGAACTTGAACGCTGTTTTGGTTCAAAAAAGAGTATCTTATGAGTTTTTTTTTTTTCGGTTTTAAAATGACTGATGCTGTAGTGTGATACAAACAACAAAGGGAGTACTCCGAAGATCATGTTTGTATGTCTAAATTTATTTGGGCTGAGAATATCACAACAAAAACAATAACATTACCCCTATTGTCTTAGATGCTTTCGTCTATAGCAAAATATAGAGGAGGAGTCAGATGTGCGTAACCATATCCATGTATTAGAAACACATAGAGGTTGTTTCATGATGATCCATAATGAAAATTGCGTCAAGCTGTGTCGATCAACTGCTACTTCACAATACAAGAAGCGTAACCTATTTAAAAAGTGATATTATTTTATTGTATATGATTGTTTTGCTAACTATTTTTTTAAACATTTTAGACATTATGCTATTAACATTTAAGATCAAAGCCTAAGCAACTTAAAATGACGAAAATATCTTTAATTCTGACTTATTTGTTTACAAAAATTGGGTTAGATGACCTTAATGTTACATTGTTATCTATTTATTATTGATGTGCTGTGTCTTTTAAGGTACGGGGTTTAACTTCAAATAACAATATGCCTCTAGTTATTTATTTATTTTTGGGGTGTTGTCTTTTGAGATAGATTTACGTTTAACTTGGATGAATAATATACTACCCTATGTTTGAAATATTGAATTTGCCATGCCATGTAATAAGTTAACAGAGGGGGTGAGGACAACTTGTGTGGGTAACTGCGTAAAATCTGACACAATATAAGAAGCTGTTAGACTCCTGATTTACATCCTCAACATATATTTATTGAAACTGTGGCATAGAAAACCCTAGAATGAAAAATTTCACCAATACTCCAAGTTAATAGAGGGGGTGAAAGGAAAGACAGTTACGTTTAGTTAAAAGGGACATTTCATAGAGGGATGAGATCTCCTCACCGCGCGGTGAATCACCGCGCGGTCCAGGACGCGACACGTGGCAGCAGTAGGGGTGGTGAGACTGGATGAGGGTTATCCTCACCCAGCCTCACCACCCCTTTTTGCCACGTGTCGCGCGGTCACGCACGCGGTGAGGGAGGTGCGGTGAGGGGATCCTATCCCTTTCATAGAAAGGGAGGGACAAGGCAGTTCTGTGTCTGTCAACCCCACAGCAGCTGTTTCCTGTCTGAATTTCCAACCTATCTGCTGCCTATTACTATCTGCTTAGATTATTGGATGCAAAAGGTACTCCGAGAACTCCACCATACCTCAATTTTACTCATCCTCTTTGTGACCTCGCGACACGTGGCAGCAATGACTCTCATCTAGCCTAACCACTTCCCTTGCTGCCATGTGTCGTGCGGTCACACGTCACCGCACCCCCTTGCGGTCAGGTGATCCTATCCCCTCACTCTTAGAAGGTATATGGTTGGGAGTTTCTTATTAAGGGTATGGGTTTGGAGGAATCCAAACCCATAAAAGTTGTTTATTTGGTGAAATGTGGGTATTTGGTAATATGTATCATTTTTTTATAAACTAGCTCCCCTTGTCTATCAATATGGAAGAATGGGGGTGTGGATTTCGAACCGGTCAACGCCGGCCACCGTCTACCGCCCGTCCGCCGCCCGCCAGTCACCATTCCGGACGATCAAATTTTTCTGGCCAATTTTTCGTCCGCCCATCTTCGATACCCATTTCAATTTTGATACGTTTCAAACACTATTAATGTCAATCATATTCATTCCTACTTCAATACTAAACAACTATAACTTTTACACCCAAACTCATATATTCCAAACTCATACCCCTTCATACTCATTTCGGTTCTGATTCCAATACTCAAGTACGAACCGAGCGTCACCTTAATAAGTTCACAGTAGAAGATGTAAATTAAATTGCTCATCGTCTTTTTTAAAGAAAAGATCAAAAACTTATTACTAATAAGATGTCTAAACAAAAATCTATTCTAATAAAAAAAACTGAAAGTAGGATCCCCACACTGTGCGGCAGCCAAAATTCTACCCACACTCCGCTTGTATTCATTGCAGGACCTGTATATAAATCTTCTGTCTCGTTTTGCTTGCTTATACTTAACTTGTGTCGTAAGTGTATGGTAAGATTGCATACATCAAATTACGAAGTAATTTGGTTTTTTTAAACCCTACGCAAACATAGGAGTCTAATACATTATGAACGACTTTTTTTTTAGACTTCAGAGTTTATATGTTTTATCTGTTTTTTAGAATGTGTTATTTATTATTTGATAGTGTTCTTCTTTCTCTTTTTTTTTAGTGTTTTAATACATTGAGTGGAAACTCCCATTCAGCAACCTGAATTTAAGAACCAGTCATTCAATTTCAGCACAACCGTCTTTTTAACATGCACATTTCCTTTAGGTAAGTTTTTTCAACTATAAAGGAAAAGTTAGTTATAGTCTTTTGCAGCTGAAATTCAAAGTGAAACTCTGTCATTTTATTTTCACCAACTTTTAGACCTGACCGTCTAATGGTATATACTCAAGAGCCTGTCTATTTATGTGTGACGTAACTAGTAGCAAACTGATAAGATTACTCAAGAGCCTGTCTATTTATGTGTGACGTAACTAGTATCAAACTGATAAGATTACTGCTTTGTGACATTGAGATCACATGTTCGAACTGTAGAAATCATTTCTTATAGAATGATATGATTTTTATTATATAAAATTGTGGAATTGATATTAAATAGTAACCTTATATCCAAAATGAAAGGTATCTGAGTAAGGAGTAATTTTCAGACCTCTTGATGGAAAGATATAAATGCATTTAAATTGCTTTATTATTCAACTGTAGCTTTACACTTGTAGCCTATATTCATGCGGTTATCCTGTGTGTAAATGTGAATCTGCATTCTGCCTCACCATCTATCAAATCATCTGCTCTTTGTCCAACTACATACATAACCATCTCTTTTGCCTTTGTTCGATTTGTGTGATGGTAACGGCCGAGGAATCCATTCTTAAATGTATCAGAGACTTCAGCTTTTTCAATAGGGATATGACTCATATCGAGATCAATGTCGTCGTGGTCATCATCCGTACCCAGTATATCCCAACGACAGTAAAAGTTATCGTTAGGGTATGGGGAGGGTAAGTGGTAGGCAAACAATATATCTGTCCTAAAGGATAGAGAGTATGCTTCCGGTGAGACCCCCGGCTTTATATGTACATGCATAAATGACATCGAGATCCATGTATATAATATTATTATACATTATTTTAGAAGAAGACGAGTAATGGAGCAACTAGTAAGATTGTTGTTTTATGACATTGCAGTTATGGGTTCGAGCCGTAGAAGCAGCCTCTTGCACAAAGTGTAAGGTAAGACTGTGTACATCACACTACAAAACGATCTAGCCTTTTTTCGGATTCTGCGCAAACACCGGAGCCTAATGCACCGGGAACGTACTTTTATACATTATTTTAGAAAAACTTCAAAATCTTATAAGAGGCACATGAGGCTTGGAATGTGTATATGTGTTGAAGATTATTGTGTATCGTCATTTTGATTTCGATAATATATCACCCTTGAATACTGATAAACCATAATTAATCGCTCGTTAATAGTTAAACGGTTCGACTTCAGTACCTCAGCACTCAAAGTACTGTAGTTCAGCAGGTGCCGCAGTTCAGTGTTTCAGTACCCAAGCATGGCTGATCATCCTTGGTTGCACCTCAGCAGGACAACATAACGCCTTTATAACCTTGAAAAATATGCCAAGGGTTGCACCTCAGCATCAACTTCAGTATATGTTCAAATGCTACGCTTCGGACCACTTCATTTGGGCACTGCCTAATCATACACTTCGAAGAGGCATATTCACACACTTCAGCAGAGTTCAGCTGTGTACCACAGCAAGTCATGCACTTCGGCAGAGTTCAGCTGTGTACCACAGCAAATGAACCCATTATGATAAAAACTTCATGGGACCCTCGAACGGAGATACTCTTCAAATATAGTGACTACATCAGTCAGTCAGCCAAGATCAGTTATATCAACCAGGCCGGCCTATTGATCACATCAGTCAGCCTATTGATCACATCAGCAGACCTATTGTGTCTTAAGCTCTCTGCCTTAAACAAAGCGTCTTCTCCAAGCTACTATTAGGGACAAAAAACTGGAAAAATATCTATAAAGGCAAGCTAACCAAGACAAAGAAAGGGGGATCCGGAATCAAATCTTTCATACGCAAAAGCCAATTCGTATACTCTGCTCCTCGGCCGATACTGTAAGAAATTCCTAACTCACCCTTTACATTATAATCTCACTGAGATATGACCCAAACTGACTTGAGCGTCGGAGGGTTTTTCCCGGGGCCAACTGTTACACCCAGAAATTTCAAACTAGCCGTTACACATTAATTTAAAATTAACGTAGCCGTGAGTGTAACGACCCTTCGGAATTAGACTAATTGTAGCGTATCGGTTGTGTTAAGTAATTTTACAAACCCATATTGGAATATTGTTATATAAATATAAAGTAGAAATAAAGGATAAGGAAAAAAAAGAAAAAGAAATAATATAAAACAAAGAAAATAAAAGATATATATAGTGATGGAAGGTGCCGTGGGTGAAAGTGCTTAATTGTTAAAAAATTTAAAAAACAAATAAAAGCAAAAGGATAATGGGGGCAATTAACTTCCCCCCTAAATTTCGCCTAAAGGGGACTAAATAACAGGGATGGGGGGTTTCGGTTAAAGAATTAACAAAAAAAAAGAAGCGATCATTGAGAGAAAGACGACGGCAGGAGAAGGAGGAGGGGAAAAGAGAGAGAGAGAGAGAGAAAAGGGAAAGAGGGAAGGAGAAGAAGAAGAAAATAGAAGCCCAAAGCGTTTCAATCCATTCGCTGTCTCATATGATCGCGTAATTCATCTGTAATCAGGTAGGTTCCCTTTTTTCCTTCCAATTGGTACAAATTCCAGCATGCTTTGGTGATATACTATGTGTTTATTGTTTTTAATTGTTGAAATTTTTACTATGTTGCTTGATCTGTGAAAAGCATGAGTTTTGATTACTGTTTTGATTACTGTGGAATGCGTTTGACTACTGTGTTTGATGACTGTGGAATGCGTATACTGTTTTGCGTGGGCTGGATTTGATTTTAGGGAAAATTTTGATAATCAAAATAGTAAAACTGCCTTGGTTTTGATTTAAGGGAAAAATTTGATAATAAAAATAGTAAAACTGCCTTGGTTTTGATTTTAGGGAAAAATTTGATAATCAAAATAGTATAAGCTTTGCGCATGCGTTTTGAGTCTGTGGAATGCTGCGGTCTATGCGATGCGTGCAGATTTGAAGTTAGGGATGAATTTGATATCAAATGAATTTCTAGGATTTATTTTATTAATGTTATTTAATTGATTAAAAATAGTATTAAATATAGGAAAAATATAAGTAAATATCAGAAAATCATAAATAAATTCTAGAAATTATAAAATACTGAAATTAAATGATTTTCATCAAATTTCTGTGTAGCGAGCTGATTGTGCGCAGGTCTGACTCATTTACTTAATATATATAAAATACAATAAAATAAAATAATCTACTGAGCCGACCGCGGGCCGGGCCGAATGGCCAACGGACCGGGCCCCAGTTGGCTGGCCCAATTAAACAGAAAAAAAAATATAATAAAAAATAATATAATTCTGAATTTCTGGAAATTCTATAAATATTATTTAATTAATTTTAAATAGTAATAATTATAGGAAAAATGTAAGTAAAATCGGAAAATTATATATAAATTCCAGAAATTATAAACTGATGAAACTAGGTTATTTTCATTAAAATTCGGTAATTGTGATAATTTATCTAATTTAGATAATTAGGAAATAAATAGAAATAAATAGGAGAAAAATAAGGAGAAATATGGAAAAAGCCCGATGAATGTATACGAAAAGTGGGAAAATGGAGTTGACTCCGAACAACGCTGAATCAGTACTCGATAATAAGTGAACATAGAATTAAGTGCCGGAGGATGGTGAGGATGGGCCAGGGGCCTGAGGCGTTTGTGTTTTTGCATTCATGGCACGTGCATTGCATGATGGCGGGTCGTGACGTACGGGTCACGGGCGCTCAGGATGGTGTACGGTGGCAGGGCTACGACACTCAGGATGGTGTGCGGTGGCGCGACCACGCACACTCAGTATGGTGACTGTGGGGTGTACGACCTGCAGCCACTCAGTAGGACCCGGGTTCATGCATTGCACGGTGGAGATATCGACATTCTGTGTGACATGACTTTGTTGCGTGTGAAATGCATAGTAGGACATGCATCACGATGTTGCGCATTCTTTATCTGGAGTGAATTACTTTCCGCAGTCTTTCATATGCTTATGTGATATCATGTTTTATGTGTTATGTGTTATATCATTTTAGTATGCTAGTCTTGTACGAGTTGGAGGCAGGTGCCTGCTGGGTGATTTCCCGTCACTCACCCCTACTTCGCTCCCCCCACCAGGTGAGAACGAAGAAGCGTACGACTATATCTTTGCTGAGGACGGGGCTGACACGGTAGTATGGGCATACTGACGGTCGCACCTAGGATACGAGGAGACCTTGCGGCTGTCTGTCGTTGTTTTATTGGGGTTTCATCGGACACTACCCTGTTTAGACTGATAGCAGTTAGAGGTTGGCACAGTGACTTTATTTTCATTATGGATTTAGTGTTTTATTGATGATTTCCTTGTTCGGGTAATTTAATGTTATGGTAATTCGTTTCTGCGAGAAAAATTTCTACATATTTTCGGACATGTAGGAAGTTGATTCGACGCCTTGTATTCTCCTTAGTGAGATACGGTGGATGCACCATTCCCGATGTTAGGGTTCGGGAGCGGGGCGCTACAGGTGGTATCAGAGCTGAGGCTTCAGATCCGCCTCGGGAACGCAGGATTAACTAGATCATTTAGACGTAAGCTATGATCTCTTCCTAGAAATGACAAAAATACCCCTAATAAATGAAGTAGACCTAAGTTATGATCGGGTTATGGGAGTTGTGTGCCGTTGGTGAGCTATCTCTATTTAATTATCGTTGAATCCCCGAACTGTCGCATGAGCCCCATAAAGGCTCAAATCCACCGATTACTCACGTCTGAATTCTCATCAAGATTCGTATGAGACCGAGAAAAATACCGATGTGTCATGAATAACCTGGCAAAGGAGGCAATGGTGGTTGTGGTAACGACCACCAGAATCAGAGGGCCATTCTCCAGGCATTGGTTGACACAATGACCACCACCTTGGCACAATAGCGGCAGTAGCATTTGAACGAGCGGCTTCCGCCGTTGCCACCACCCGACCTGAGGTTCTACTACATAGAAATGCAGGACTTTCAGAATCTGGTGTTTAGAAAGACCCTTCACCGGGGAGGCATAAATATGCAACATGGCAGCTAATAATCACAAGACCGCTCGCGAGGGAAGTACAGGCATAGAGGAGTGCATGGCCACCACGACCACCATGTGCTCATTGCTGATGCCACGTTTGGGTCAGTGTGAGAGGATTATGCAAGCATGAGTGCAACAACAAGGACGTTTTACGAGTAAGGGCACTGAGCAGAGGCCGGCACCACCACCACAACAGAATGAGGAGCAGTATAAGGGGAGCAAGGATCAGTGTCCGGATCCACGTGACGACTGATGCGGACGTCATGGAAACTGGCGACGTCATAGCAAAGTTCAACCGTCGCCGACCAGGTATCAACGACACATCATCAGTACAGAGGATGTCAATCAAAGATAAACGATCAGAGTTGCGCAGCGAAAGCGTGGCCTTCTTAAGTCACGTAAGTTCAGAAGAGGGGACCTCAATGGATCTGAAGAAAATTAAGGTTATCGCTGAGTAGCCCTGGCCGACCAAGGTGACTGAAGTAAGGAGTTTTCTCGGTTTGGCCAGCTGCTACAGGAAATTGTTGAAGGATTTTCGCGTGAGTAGACAAAAGCAGAAGAAGACGAAGTTCGAGTGAACCGTCGATATCAGCGAAGTTTCAAAAAAAATGAATTAAACACAAGACTATAATCCAGAACTTCAACAATTAACTATATATATACACACACTGATTAATACGACATTCCTTAACGACATATTTGCCACATATCAAACACGTACTATAACATCAGCTATACAAAATCCAACACAACTACACAAAGGAACATAACACAGTATAAAAGAAAAAGAAAAGAAAGCTATCACATAACATAATGAACTATGAATATACAGCAACATAACTCAACAAATTGTATAGATATACCACATAAAGATCAGGTGCACAAACACAATATAAGACACACCAGACGCATGCACGACACAAACAAATACATAGCATATCATAACATATAATCAAAATAACTTAAGTTGTTAATAGTGAAATCGCAGTTACAGCTGCAAAAAAAAAAAAAACCAATAGTTACCCCACCATCACATACCACCACTCTATGCTTAATAAAAATTTACTAATTCAAGGACAACATGAACAATAAACACCACGAAAATACAAAAGAAAGAAAATTAATTAACCACTATATATAACAAAAAAAATTTACCAGGTTGTTATAACGTACTTACATAGGAAAAAATAATAATATAGATGTTTATATACACATATACCTATACATACAAAAGATATACGATAAATCAGGATTATGTGTGCTAAATGACCAAAAGAAAAAGATAGAGAGAGAAAAAAACGAACCCGTGCCAGATAACCAAATTAGAAATTTATAAATGTTGAGCTGTTAATACATTTCGTGGGTTACTAATCAACAGAGTAATACATAATAGAATAATAACAAAAAAAACAGTCTCTTACAACAATAGAGAAGCAAATGGACAAACACAATTTGTTACAACATTAATGATATAACGTAAATAAAACGAAAAAAACATACAAACAGATACACGAAACAAAAGTAACTAAACGATGCTAAGTAAATAGGCACTAGTATGCACACAACTATTCTAATGATACTGCAACATAACTAATACAACAAAAGAGTAATAAACATTATAATATCTAACGGCAACAAACAACACAATACAATAACACAATACTTTTCATACAAGACATGGGTTACGAGATAAGCATACATTTACAAGTTTTAAAACAAATCATTTACATACACAATTGAATTAAAGCATACTAATTACGCGTTAGGAACGACATAGCATTGCATGACAACATAGTAATGAATTAAAGTGTAAATAACTTAATAACATGAAAAAAAATGTTGTCATTTTTTTGAACACCCAAGTAAATTATATATCTAAATTTCAGTAAAATCTATGTATTTGTGCATTTTCTTCGGAATGATATATATAAAGACATTTATACAACAATAAGACAAGCTAGTACGAAAAATATAGAGTACCGGCAACAATATATATATATATATATATATATATATATATATATATATATATATATATAAATGTTATCGACTAGCATAAGTACAAAAGAGAGATCACGACAAACAAAGACTAAAATGAACGCGCATAGTGTGTGTACCCATTTAAAAACTCAGAACAAACAATATAAACTTAACACATGTGACAAACTGTAGATAACGGTTGTGAGTTCACGAGCTACATGTGATATCTAAGTGATGCATGCGTTTAAAATAAGGATACACAATGTGCGATATGGCTATACCAAACATGTATAACAACTTAACAATTAATATGACAACACATATTAAAACTTGTGTACGCTGATATATATAACGGACGGAGCTACGCTTGAGCATTACATTTCATCCCTAAACCTGATGGGCAGTCGGAGAGGAGGGTTCACACTCTTAAGGCATGTTGAGGGCTTACGCGCTGGACTACAAAGAAAACTGAGATAGTATGATCAAGTTGATCAAGTTTGCCTACAACAACATCTACCATAACGCCACCGGCATGGCACCATTCGAGGCGCTCTATGGACGGAAGTGTAGGTCCCCTGTCCGCTGGGGCGAAGTTGGAGAGAGTACTATTACCGGTCCAGAGCTGGTTGAGCAGATCAAGGAGAAGATAAAGTTGATTCGAGGAAGGCTTAAGGTTGCTCAAGACAGAAGCAAGAGTTGGACAGGTTCGAAGAGGCGTCCTTTGGAGTTGCTGTCACAGACAATGTTGACTTGAAGGTGTCACCTATAGAAGGTGTGGCACGTTTGTTCTGAAGGTAAACTAAGGTCGCGGTACATTAGGCCTTATGAGATACTCGAAAGGATCGGTTCGATAGCTTACCGTTTGGCGATACCTCCGGTGCTGGTCCAAGTGCATAATGTATTTCATGTTTCTCAGCTAAGGAGGTACGTTTCAGACGTGGGTCATGTATTGGACACACCACCTTTAAGAGTTAGACCGGATGCGTCATATGAAGAGATTCCTAATCGAATCATAGACCGGAAAGATCAGGAGCTGGAGCCTTAGATGCAAAAGCGCTACCTCTACCTCTTCGTATAAGGTGCGACAAGTTTCGAAGACGAAACTTCTTGTAAGGTGGGTAGGACGTTACACCCGAAAATTTCAAACTAGCCGTTACGCATTAATTTAAAATTAACGTAGCCGTGAGTGTAACGACCCTTCAGAATTAGACTAATTGTAGCGTATCGGTTGTGTTAAGTAATTTTACAAACCCATATTGGAATATTGTTATATAAATATAAAGTAGAAATAAAGGATAAGCAAAAAAAAGAAAAAGAAATAATATAAAACAAAGAAAATAAAAGATATATATAGTGATGGAAGGTGCCGTGGGTGAAAGTGCTTAATTGTTAAAAAAAATTAAAAAAAAAAGATAAAAGCAAAAGGATAATGGGGGGCAATTAACTTCCCCCCTAAATTTCGCCTAAAGGGGACTAAATAACAGGGAGGGGGGGTTTCGGTTAAAGAATTAAAAAAAAAAAAAAGCGATCATTGAGAGAAAGACGACGGCAGGAGAAGGAGGAGGAGGGGAAAAGAGAGAGAGAGAGAAAAGGGAAAAAGGGAAGAGAAGAAGAAGAAAATAAAAGCCCAAAGCGTTTCAATCCATTCGCTGTCTCATATGATCGCGTAATTCATCTGTAATCAGGTAGGTTCTCTTTTTCCCCTCCAATTGGTATAAATTCCAGCATGCTTTGGTGATATACTATGCGTTTATTGTTTTTAATTGTTGAAATCTATACTATGTTGCTTGATCTGTGAAAAGCATGAGTTTTGATTACTGTGGAATGCGTTTGATTACTTTGTTTGATGACTGTGGAATGCGTATACTGTTTTGCGTGGACTGGATTTGATTTTAGGGAAAAATTTGATAATCAAAATAGTAAAACTGCCTTGGTTTTGATTTTAGGGAAAATTTTGATAATAAAAATAGTAAAACTGCCTTGGTTTTGATTTTAGGGAAAAGTTTGATAATCAAAATAGTATAAGCTTTGCGCATGCGTTTTGAGTCTGTGGAATGCTGCGGTCTATACGATGCGTGCAGATTTGAAGTTAGGGATGAAGTTGATACAAAAGAATTTCTAGGATTTATTTTATTAATGTTATTTAATTGATTAAAAATAGTATTAAATATAGTAAAAATATAAGTAAATATCAGAAAATCATAAATAAATTCTAGAAATTATAAAATACTGAAATTAAACGATTTTTATCAAATTTCTGTGTAGCGGGCCGATTGTGCGCAGGTCTGACTCATTTACTTAATATATATAAAATACAATAAAATAAAATAATCTACTGAGCCGACCGCGGGCAGGGCCGAATAGCCAACGGACCGGGCCCTAGTTGGCTGGCCTAATTAAACGAAAAAAATATAATAAAAAATAATATAATTCTGAATTTCTGGAAATTCTATAAATGTTATTTAATTAATTTTAAATAGTAAAAATTATAGGAAAAATGTAAGTAAAATCGGAAAATTATATATAAATTCCAGAAATTATAAATTGATGAAACTAGGTTATTTTCATTAAAATTCGGTAATTGTGATAATTTATCTAATTTAGATAATTAGGAAATAAATAGAAATAAATAGGAGAAAAATAAGGAGAAATATGTAAAAAGCCCGATGAATGTATACGAAAAGTGGGAAAATGGAGTTGACTCCGAACAACGCTGAATCAGTACTCGATAATAAGTGAACATAGAATTGAGTGCCGGAGGATGGTGAGGATGGGCCAGGGGCCTCAGGCGTTTGTGTTTTTGCATTCATGGCACGTGTATTGCATGATGGCGGGTCATGACGTACGTGTCACGGGAGCTCAGGACGGTGTACGGTGGCGAGGCCACGACACTCAGGATGGTGTGCGGTGGCGCGGCCAGGCACACTCAGTATGGTGACTGTGGGGTGTACGACCTGCAGCCACTCAGTAGGACCCCGGTTTATGCATTGCACGGTGGAGATATCGGCATTCTGTGTGACATGACTTTGTTGCGTGTGACATGCATAGTAGGACATGCATCACGATGTTGCGCATTCTTTATCTGGAGTGAATTACTTTCCGCAGTCATTCATATGCTTATGTGATATCATGTTTTATGTGTTATGTGTTATATCATTTTAGTATGCTAGTCTTGTACGAGTTGGAGGCAGGTGCCTACTGGGTGATTTTCCGTCACTCACCCCTACTTCCCCCCTCACCAGGTGAGAACGAAGAAGCGTACGACTATATCTTTGCTGATGACGGGGTTGACACAGTAGTATGGGCATACTGATGGTCGCACCTAGGATACGAGGAGACCTTGCGGCTGTCTGTCTTTGTTTTATTGGGATTTCATCGGACACTACCCTGTTTAGACTGATAGCAGTTAGAGGTTGGCACAGTGACTTTATTGTCATTATGGATTTAGTGTTTTATTGATGATTTCCTTGTTCGGGTAATTTAATGTTATGGTAATTTGTTTCCGCGAGAAAAATTTCTACATATTTTCGGACATGTAGGAAGTTGATTCGACGCCTTGTATTCTCCTTAGTGAGATACGGCGGGTGCACCATTCCCGATGTTAGGGCTCGGGAGCGGGGCGCTACACCAACCCCCCGGGACCTCTGACCTGTGCTTCTTTGTGAGGGTATTTGGCGCTATTCCAGCTACATTCGATTCCAGTTAACAGTTCTTCACGTTAACTGACGGAGCTTATTTGAGGTCGTCTAGATCCTTAGTGAAGATCCGGCTTCATCAAATACAATTGATTCATAAGCCGCTACTTTTTATAATTAGCTCTATTACGTTAGGACGTAATTATTGTGTAATTGATGTGGTAAAGAAAAGATACAACATGGTGGTCTATATACTTATCTATCTAGTAACATGTACATTCACATGAACAATCATTTATTCCTCAAAATTTCATATTTCATATGATTGACCAAAATACCCATCTATATTTGGAACATATGTATTTTAAAAAATAGTCCAAATGGATTCAATATGATATACCTTTATTCTAATATACATGTTTGTCGATTACTGTAATATGTTTGTGGATTAGTGTAATATATATATATATATAAATAAATATATATATATATATGTGTGTGTATATATATATGTATATATATATATGTATATATATATATATGTGTGTGTGCGCGCGCGCGTATTAGGTCTTATGTATTCTCTTTCTTTTCATATGCATCAATGTTTATATACACACTAACATAATTGTGACGTAACTCTTTTAAAGCTTGATTTGATTCATAACTAGAGGTGTTCAGCGAAACGAACAGTTCGTGAACTGTTCGACCGATTCGTATTTGATTCGAGTTTGTTTGTTAATTTTACTTAAACAAGCCGAATTTGAACACCTAATTGAGCTCATTTACTAAAATAAACCGAACTGTTCGCGAACTATTCAGCTCGTTTAAACAGTTATATTGTTATGGAGTCGAACTCGAACAAAATTTGAAGTTCGTTACAATAAACGAACCGAGTCAAACAGTTCATTTAACTAAACAAATCCGAATTCAAAAATCTGATATTCAGCTCGGCTCGGTTCATTAACACCTGTATTCATAACCTCTTCTTTTAATAAAATTAGTAACTAATTGATATATTTTAGCAATTCAAAACGTCAAATAACCTTAGGCCACCTCCAACCTAAAACACCAAATTTTACACCAAATCACCTATTTGGTGCAAAAAACAGCAAAAAGTACTCCAACCACAAACACCAAATCCAACGCCAAATAAGAATATTCCTGAGAGATTCTTCTATCATTCTATTTTTAATTTATTATTATAAATAATTTAACACAGATTTAACATTCATATAAATTCAGTAATGTAACTTCGTTCTGAATTATTAGTTATGCATCTTATTTTATTTTTAACTTTTTGTTATATAATTTTTTCTTATAACGAAATTAATGAAATTTTTTTTCTTATAACGAAATTAACAAAATTAAAATTCTTATAACGAAAGTACCGAAATTAACAAAATTAAAATTTTATTAAGGTAATTAAAATGGTGATGTGGCGGATGAATAGTGATTTGGTGCAATGAATAGTGTTGCACCAATTTGGTGCAACACTATTCATTTTCACCTATTTGGTGTTCACTTTGGTGCTTGGTTGGAGAGATTTCTTACACCAAATGAGTGTTTTGGTGCACCCATTGGAGATGGCCTTAAGAAATATTTCAAACGTAAAGATACAACTTATACAACATTTTCCTACAAAAAATATATAACCTGTATGTACTACAAACAAAACACTTGGTTCTGTTCAAGTGATAGCTATCTATTCAAGGGTAGTTTTATGGGGACATCTTGTGTGGTAAGTGTGTAAGATCTCACCTAATCTAGGAGACCGTTGGACTCTTGATTTACATTCTAAACATATACTCTTTGGGACTGGAACGATAGAGCCATCCGAACCAGAGATTTCACCATATAACCTGTATGTATTACACACAAAAAAACACGTGGTTCTAGTCAAGTCATAGCTAACTACTCAAACCTTCCCCATCCCTGAACATCCCACATACCCACATCATCCTCTCTCACATCTAGCTTTATTTATTCTCTCTATCAGATCTAACCTCCAAAAATACCTCATCATTTCTTTTTCACCTTCCCCTTTGTTGATGAATATCACAAGATCCCATTAAACTACCCTTTCCCTCTTCCACTCTCATGCATGAAATCATTCAATAGCTTCCATATCTTTGCCTCTTCACTAGGCAATCCCAAAATCTTAATTTCACTTTCTCACCAATCATGAATAACTAGAAACGTTATGGCAGGTAAGGGATCCTCAAAGGACAACAGTTCAAGCTCCGGTAGCCGGAAAACGACCCCGGCAAGGCCACAAGAACAA
This sequence comes from Eustoma russellianum, assembly GCA_036186865.1. Lineage (NCBI taxonomy): Eukaryota > Viridiplantae > Streptophyta > Magnoliopsida > Gentianales > Gentianaceae > Eustoma > Eustoma russellianum. The sequence continues at coordinate 39,157,726 of AP025040.1, forward strand.
ACCCTAAAATGCCCTAGATGTGACTCACAAAACACAAAGTTTTGTTACTACAACAACTATAGCTTGACTCAACCAAGGCACTTTTGCAAGACATGTAGGAGGTATTGGACCAACGGTGGAGCCTTGAGGAATGTCCCCATCGGCGGCGGCTGCCGGAAAAACAAGAAAATGAAGTCTACCTCAAGGCTTTCACTTGATTCAAAAGATTCATCTGGAACATCAGACATAAGTGGCCTCAAATTCTTTCAAGGAATTACGCCCGCAATGGATTTTCAGCTTGGTGGGCTTAATTTCCCTAGAGTTGTCAACTCGAATTCTTCTACTAATTTGTACAATCAGTTTCCTTCTTTTGGGGATAATATTCCAATCACTTCTGCTCCAATTGCTTTCAATCTTGATCCATCAGCAAGTACAAGTTCTTTAATGGGATTCAACTTCCCAATTTCTTCATCCAAATCTCTACAAACCCCGGCAGGATTTCAAGAAACAAATCCCATGAATTATCATACAAATCTTGCTTCTTCCATTGAATCATTGAGTTCTTTAAACCAAGATATGCACTGGAAGCTTCAGCAGCAAAGGTTTTATACGCTTTTCGGTGGCGATTTGCATAAAGAAACTGGCTTTCAAGGATCAAATATTGGTGTTCAGATTCAGAAACCACAACCCATTTTTTTTAACGACTTGGAGAGCTCAAAAAGGGATGGAAATGTAGGTGATCATTCAAGAAAAGAAGAGTGTTCTGCTACTGGGAATTTGGCGACTGAATGGTTCTTTGATCCAACTCCAACGAGTAGCAGTGGGAATGAGAATGCTAACAATTGGAATGGGATTCAAGGTTGGAGCAATCTGAATCAATATAGCCCTTTACCATAGTTTGACAGTTATAACATCATGATTTCAAGGTAGCTTTACTTAGGGTTTAAGAGTGAAACAAAAATCAGATGACTATGTGCCTGTATATTACATTTGCTTACCTAATGTAAGAAAGCTGTCTCTCTATCCCTTGAGATAAAGGTATTATTTGCCTGACATTTACCCTCCCCAGACCCTAGCGATAGCTTTTGCTGTCGTTAGGAAATATTGGGTTCGATTGATTGATTGATACTAATTTCAGGATGTTTTTCTTTTCCCTCTGTGGTACAAGAAATGGTTCCACAACTTTGGCAACAGCATGCAATATAATGAGAAATCTGATGCTTTTTTATGTGGTGGAACCATTCCATGGCGGAAGGGAATAAAGAAGCCCAGAATTTGTCTGTATGTAGTAGTTTTCGCCTAATCTTATCTTTATATGCTTTGTTATATGAGTTAGTTCTTGTAATTTTAGGTGCAGATCAGATCAAGACAATTTATTCTTGATCCAGAAATGGTCATTCATATATTGTGATTTGCTGAATTTTAGTCGGGTTGATCATGTTTTTGTAATTTTTTGGTAACTACAAAAGGGTTAGTGTTTCTTGTGGTAATAAGATTGGTTTTGGATCAACTGAAGGACTCTCCTTTTATTTTGTCTCTCAGCAACTTCATGGTATTGCTGTAGAAAAAGGTGGCACAGTTTGATTTTTTTAATTATGAAATTTATTTTCTTTGTCTCCTTTTTTTTTTGTTTCGCTAGGAAAGCCTAACATTATTCAAGTTTCTTAGGGTTTTCATTAGGCCGAATGCTATAGTTGAAAGATTGCTATTTTTGTGAGAAATTTCGTGTTTGAAGCCAAATAAATTAGGAAGATCTTTTGGTGGTGGTCTTGAAAAATCTTTTAGTGTTGTGGATTGTGAAGTATGAAGGACATGAAAAAACATATAATGGTAATATATGTCTTCATACTGGGTATCAAGAGAAAATAGCTTGCTTCTGTTTGATCGATTTGAAACTCAGAAGATCCAACAAAAAGTTCAACGTGGCGGTGACCTTATGGATCAAAAGGCTTTTTGGATGAGAAGGAGGGTTCACTTGGTTTAGGTTTATTATTCATGGTAAAAGTACGTTCCTTGTGCACTAGGAGAGGCTGGATCGCTTCGTGATTTGATGTATGCAGTCTTATCCTACATTTTGTGCAAGAAGCTATTTATGCGGTTGGAACCCGTGACGTTAAGGTCACAAGACAACAACCTTACTAGTTACTTCAAGACCCGTCCTCCGGTTTACCACTCATTGTAGTATAAGGATTTTGATTGAAACAAATCAATGAGATTGGGGCTTGTGTTAAAAAAAAATATTGGTTAGTTTTATTTATTTATTTTTATGTACGTGATTATAGTTTGAATTCACTCGGTAAACACACACAAAAGAAAAAAGACAAACTCCTGATCCCCCTTGAGGTACTAAACCTGCGCTAAGACAAACTTGAGCATATCATCTAATACGTAATCCTAAAAAAATTTTATAACCACAAGTCTACTATTTATAAGGCATTTCTTTTTTAACATTCTCTATTAGTGTAAGAGGTTTTAGAAATTTGAACCCTATTCTATATCACAAAATACAAGAGGTTTTATCATCTTGTCCAATTCAAATCCTTGTCACTAAGGCATTTTACTTGTACTTTCTACCTATTGTCCTTCCTTTACCTCCTTTCTTAAAAAAAAGTTAAACCATGACCAGTAAGAGTCTATGCCATCCCCGGTCTTACAGGGTGTGTAGGGATGTAAATCAGGTTCTTAGGACCTACTAGTTGAAGTTTTTCATAGCACAGTGACAGCACAATGAGCCCATTGGCACCGAAGGAACAACCGATGAACTGACCTGTCAACCTATCATGTCATTCCACGGGTCAATAGTTCTCCCACACTATGCAGCTAGCCTGAAGGGAGTTCAAACATTCTTGCCTTCGGCAATGTTCGAACCCCTGACGTTCATTTCAAAACCCCTACCTGGAACCACTAAGATATGTCATAGAGACCCTTTACCTCCTTTCTTAGATTGACCTTCAATGAAACCTTTTTCTTTCTATTTTATTTTATTTATTTATTTATTTACTCATTGCATTTTTTTTGGGAGGGAGACATATCCAATGGACTAATGGACTTAATGGCATATATCTGATTTGTTTTATGTTTGAGCCAGAAATCAGAGTTCTCAGCTGTCCTAATGTCTCCCTCTATCAGGCAACTGTGTCTTAGAGTCCACAGTCACTGACAACATATTGACACATAGGAACAACCACTATAGCAATAGCACAGAGTAATCTAGCCCTTCTTTATCTTCTTGCTTTTAATCCTATAGCTCTTGCGCTGTTTCCTTTTTATAAGTTAGTCACTCTGTTCTAAAAATTGTCCAAATTATATAAATAATAAAAGAAATATAGTTTTATCAATATGCCCTTTTGGCCATTTTTGAAACTAAATGTTGTTTTTTAATTGCAAATTATAAATTACAAATATTAAATAAGTCTTCAATTACTATTTTAAACTGTGTATAAGCCAGACATTTACACTTCTCCTCTCCGTTCCACTCTATCTCACAAACACACAAAAGGCCTTGACCTTTTCACCACAATTATTTGCAGTATGTGCTGTGGATTTGGTGGTGTCTGATAAAGTAATGGCTTGAAAGTGATATATAGAAGACTCTACATTTTGAATGTATTTGATAGTTTTTTTATATAAAATCAACAGGTCAAATTTTTGACGAGAGCTCTACTATTTTAGCCTCATGAAACTTTGTAGAAGATATAATTCAGGAGCTCAGAGAGTTCGGTAATTTCTTTTGATACCCTGCCAACTTATAGAGGAACACTTTTTAAGACTATTGTGTGGCAAACGAGTAACGATAAATCATTTGTTTGATTTAAACAAAAAAAAATTATTAAAAAATCATCATAAGACATACTTTTCTGTTCCAAAAAAATATTGTGTAGTTTTTATTTTGATTTATCGTAAAAATATTGTCTATTTTTTAAAAATAGAAAAATGATAGCACACAACTTTTTCATACTATCCTTTCAATTACCTTTCATATATGAATCTAATTTACATCAATTAACTAACTAATAATATAATGATAACAGTGATGAAATAATTTGACTTTTTTTAATATATGTTTAAATCAAATTATCAGAATATTTTTGCCACCCATGGTGTAGGATTCAGTAGATTATGGTACCCTAATGATGATTTCTCAATTGATTAGACCTTTAATTCTGTTTTACTATGACAATCATTCTTCAATCTTCTTTTTAAATTCGAGAAGGCAAAAGCCGCTTCGGTCCTGAATATTGGCTGTTTTTAGCAAAGCCCAGCCGCCTACACCCTATATATTTGATTTTTTTTTATACGTTCATTTGGAGACAAAATTGAACAAATGCACAAAGCTAGCCTCCCCCCTATGATTGGCTACCGCGTACGATTAAATCTTCTTAATTAATCAAATATATAGCTCATCCGGTAAATTATTTTTATATACATTACAAATTTAAAATAGTTATACAAATTTAAAATAGTTATGAAGCAAGTATGATTAGTTAATATAAAATATATGTGAACCTTTGGCAATCATCCATTGCTTGCATATAGGTAGATCTGATGTAATATCATCTCGTTGTGACACTAGTTGATCTATGACTAGCATAAACTTTATGTATATACATATAGAGCGACAAACTTTTCGTTACACCTCAAGCTTACCAATAATACACGTTACGCATGAATCCAAAAGAGGTAACAACTCACTCAATCAATCATACCAAGTATATCTCAACGGCAGCAAAAGCTATCATTATGGTCTGGAGAAGGTGAGCGGTAGGCCAACGATACCTCTATCCCAATGGATAGAGAATTTGCTTCCAGTGAGACTCCCGGCTCTATGTGTACATACATAAATGAAACAATAATGTGTTGGGGCATTAGTCCAGTCCATTTGTTATTGGATATTTTGTAAGTGATAGATCAATCACTTATTTTGTGAGACCCAAATGGTTTGGGTATTTGGGATCTTTACTTAGTAGCCCTATAAGGTTTTTGCTGGCTGAAATAAGAAATGGTACTGTAGAACAACTGAGAGTTGGGAAAAACAGAGAGAGAGAGAGAGAAATTCGCGTAGCTGCAGTTTTTTCTGGGCAGCCTCCGCTTCTTTGACGATCGCCGGAGATCCAACTGTTGGATTTTACTGAAATTTGGACAGCATCTTCGGAACATACAGGGATACATTCTGACCGTTCAGAATTTCAATCCGAGACCTGGATCGGTTTTAATCGCTGCTGGTGTCAGACGAAATTTTGGTGAAATTTCTGCAATTTTGTTTTCTCTCAATTGTTGTCTCTTATGTATGTTGTTGTTGGTGGGCTGTAATATCCTTGTAGACTGATTTGGGTGTTTTTACCCTCAATTTTCATAATAAGAGAAGAAGAAGGGTGGACTCCTTACAAGTCCCGTGGTTTTTTATCCTTCACATTCAAAGGGTTTTTCCACGTATAAATCTCTTGTGTTGTTTGAAGCTTTATCTTGGATAATTTGCTTATGGTGTTGATGTGAGATTGATCTTTGCTTGGTGAATTGGTTAAGCATTTTGGTTGGTTGTCTTGAAGTAGATCCTTGTAGGTGTTGTATCCTACTTGTTGCTTCTCCCCTACAACTGGTATCAGAGCATTTGGTTAAACTGTAGATATAGAATCTGGAAATCATTCTATGGTTAAATTGACATCAACCAATTATTCCATTTGGCGTCCGATGATGGAAGATTTGCTATACTGTAAAGATTTGTTTGACCCAATTGATGTGGATAAAATCAAGAAAGATGACACGCCCACTAAACCAGAGAAGATATCAGATAAAGAATGGAAAAAGCTAAAGAGAAAGATCTTGGGACAATTAGACAGTGGATTGACATTAGCATATTCAATCACGTGTCCCAAGAGAATGAGCCACTTGAGTTGTGGAGAAAACTGGAGGGTCTTTATGAAAGAAAGACTGATCATAACAAGGCCTCATTGATTAAGAGACTTGTTAATCTCAAGTTGAAGCCAGAGAAGTCAGTTTCTGATCATCTAAGTGACTTTCAAGATATCATTAACAAGTTGACTGTGATGAAGATTGTTCTTGATGATGAGTTGCAAGCTTTATTCCTATTGAGTTCTCTGCCGGACAGTTGGGAAACCTTAGTTGTGTCCATCAGCAACTCAGCTCCAGGTGGTACGCTTTCATTAGATGTCATTAAAGAGAGCATGTTTAATGAAGAGCTTAGAAGAAAGGAGATGGGTGTTGATATTTCACAGGCACTTGTGGTAGAGAATAGAGGAAGAAGCAAGAGTAGATATCCCAAGGGGCGTGGCAAGTCAAAGTACAGGTCCAAGTCCAAAGATAGGAGAGAATCCACGATATGTCACTATTGTAGCAAGCCTGGCCATATTCAAAAATTTTGCTATAAGTTGAAAAGAGATCAGCGACAGAAGAAGAATGATCATCACAAAGAGGGTGAAGACAAGAATACAGCTGCGACAGCTTCTACTTCAGATGATTCTGTTTCTTTGATTTGTACTACTGGTGATTGTTGTCATGTTGACAATTCCAGTTCTGAATGGCTTGTTGATACTGGGGCTTCTTATCATTGTGTTCCTGTTAAGGAGTACTTTATTGACTACCGAGCTGGAGATTTTGGTAGTGTGAAGATGGGAAACCAGAGTTCAGCAAGTATTGTTGGAATTAGAGATATTCGAGTCCAAACCAGTGTTGGGTGCTATTTGACATTGAGAGATGTTCGCCACATTCCAGATTTACGCCTCAATTTATTGTCTGCTAATGTACTTGATTAAGAAGGTTACAAGCACACTTTTGGTGAGGGTAAATGGAAATTGACTAAGGGTTCATTGACCGTTGCTCGTGGCAAGCTCTGTTGCACCTTGTATAAGACACACTTGAAAGTGTGTGTACTAGTGAGTTGAATGCTGTTGAGGATAAAACTTCACCTAACTTATGGCACCAAAGATTAGGACATGTCAGTGAGAAGGGTATAAAGTTGCTGGCTGGTAAGTCTATTATTCCTGTTGATGTTACCATCTCTCTTGACCCTTGTGATCATTGCTTAGCAGGAAAGCAACATAGAGTTTCTTTTCCGAGGAGATCCACAAGAAAGAAAGTGAAACTAGAGTTGGTTTACTCTGATGTGTGTGGTCCCATAGAGGTGGAATCACTTGGTGGTAACAAATACTTTGTTACTTTTATTGATGATGCTACTCGGAGAACTTGAGTTTATATGATGAAGAACAAAAGCGATGTGTTTGGTATCTTTCAGAAGTTTCATGTCATGGTGGAAAGGGAGTCAGATTGCAAATTGAAGCGTCTCCGAACTGATAATGGAGGTGAATACACTTCAAATGAGTTTAAAGCATATTGCTCAAGATATGGCATTTGGCATGAAAGAACAGAACCTGGTACTCCATAACACAATGGTGTTGCCGAGAGGATGAACAGAACTATTGTTGAAAAAGTGAGATGTATGCTTAGGATGTCCAATCTTCCTAAGTCATTTTGGGGAGAAGCAGTTGGAACCGCTGTGTACTTGATAAATAGAGCACCATCAGTTCCTTTGGAGTTTGAGATTATTGGGAGAGTTTGGTTCGAGAAAGATCCCTCTTATTCTCATTTGAGGGTGTTTGGATGCAAAGCTTTTATGCATGTGCCGAAGGAACAGAGATTGAAGCTTGATTTCAAGACTTCTCCTTGTGTGTTTGTTGGATATGGTGATGAAGAGTTTGGTTACAGACTTTATGATCCAGCAAAGCAAAAAGTTGTGAGGAGTAGAGACGTTGTCTTTTATGAGCACGAGATGGGTTTTCATCTCTTAGGTGCTGGTAAGACTTATTCTACTGATTTCTCTCATGATGCTATCGATATGTCTCCTATTTCTGTTCCAGATGATCAACAAACAGGTGATGCTCCCGATGATGGTCATGACACCATTCATGAACATGACCATATTGAAGAGGTACAACCAGAAGTTGTTGTACCACAACCTGAAAATGAAGATGTAGATATTGAACATGGAGAGTCTTCTAATCAGGGGGAGTAATTCAGCCCACAGGTGGAAGAGCAAACAGTTAGAAAGTCAACCCAAGTTCGACAACCTTCAAGACTTTATCCCAGTTCAGAGTATATCCTAATCACAGATGAGGGGGAGCCTGAGAGCTTTCAAGAGGTGTTGTCACATCCAGATAAAGACCATTGGCTCAAGGCTATGCAAGAGGAAATTGATTCTTTGAATAAGAATGAAACATATGACTTGGTGAAGCGTCCAAAAGAGAAGAAAGTCTTGAAGAACAGGTGGTTGTTTAAGAACAAGAAAGATGGCCACAAGCTAGTGAGGCGGAAGGCAAGACTAGTGGTGAAGGGATGCCATCAGAAGAAAGGCATTGACTTTGATGAGATTTTTGCACCAGTGGTGAAGATGACTTCCATTCGTATAATTTTGGGACTAGCTGCCAGTTTGGATCTTGAACTTGAACAACTTGATGTAAAAACTGCTTTCTTACATAGTGATTTGCATGGGGAGATTTACATGGAGCACCCGGAAGGATTTGAAGTCAAAGGTAAAGAGAATTTTGTTTGCAAGTTGAAAAAGAGTCTATATGGACTCAAACAGGCACCAAGGCAATGGTACCGCAAGTTTGATTCCTTTATGAGTACTAATGGGTACAAGCGTACTTTTGCAGATCCTTGTGTTTATTTTAGAAAGTTCTCTGAAGGTAACTTCATTATCCTTTGCGTGTATGTTGACGATATGCTGATAGTGGGACAAGATGTTGAGATGATTCGCAGGTTGAAAGAGGATTTGTCAAGGTCCTTTGATATGAAAGATTTGGGTCCTGCAAAGCAAATTCTTGGCATTGAAATTGTTCGTGATAGAAAAGCTGGTAAGCTTTGGTTGTCACAAGAGAAGTATATTGAACGGGTGCTTGAAAGGTTCAATATGAAAAATGCCAAGCCAGTTAATACACCACTTGCAGGTCATTTCAAGTTGAGCAAGCGATGTTGTCCTACTACCGAGAAAGAGAAGGAAAGTATGTCACATATTCCTTACTCCTCTGCTGTTGGTTCGTTGATGTATGCTATGGTGTGTACAAGACCGGATATTGCACATGCTGTTGGTTTGGTTAGCAGATTCTTGGCTAATCCAGGCAAGGTTCACTGGGAAGCTGTAAAGTGGATCTTGAGATATTTGCATGGCACCTTAAAATTGAGCTTGTGTTTTGGAGGTGGTGAGCCTATTCTTGAAGGATTTACAGATGCTGACATGACTGGTGATCTTGATAACAGAAGATCTACCTCTGGTTACTTATTCAAATTTGCAGGGGGAGCCATTTCATGGCAATCCAAGCTACAGAAGTGTGTAGCATTGTCTACAACCGAGACAGAGTATATAGCAGCTGTGGAAGCATGCAAAGAAATGCTTTGGTTGAAGCGTTTCTTTCAAGAGTTGGGTTTGAAGCAAAGTGACTATGTTGTGTTTTGTGATAGTCAAAGTGCTATGGACTTGAGTAAAAATAGCATGTACCATGCCCGTACAAAGCATATTGATGTAAGGTATCATTGGTTGCGTGATGTCATTGAAGAGCTACTAATGAAGTTGAAGAAGATCCATACCAACAAGAATGGTGCTGATATGTTGACAAAGGTAGTTCCTGGAAGCAAGCTTGAATTTTGTTCCAAGCTTGCAGGTATGTCCTATTGATGAGCTTTGCGTATGGTCTTACCCAAATTGGACTGAAGGGGGAGATTGTTGGGGCATTAGTCCAGTCCATTTGTTATTGGATATTTTGTAAGTGATAGATCAATCACCTATTTTGTGAGACCCAAATGGTTTGGGTATTTGGGATCTTTACTTAGTAGCCCTATAAGGTTTTTGCTGGCTGAAATAAGAAATGGTACTGTAGAACAACTGAGAGTTGGGAAAAAGAAAGAGAGAGAGAGAAATTCGCGTAGCTGCAGTTTTTTCTGGGCAGCCTCCGCTTCTTTGATGATCGCTGGAGATCCAACCGTTGGATTTTGCTGAAATTTGGACAGCATCTTCGGAACACACAGGGATACATTCTGACCGTTCAGAATTTCAATCCGAGCCCTGGATCAGTTTTAATCGCTGCTGGTGTCAGACGAAATTTTGGTGAAATTTCTACAATTTTGTTTTTTCTCAATTGTTGTCTCTTATGTATGTTGTTGTTGGTGGGCTGTAACATCCTTGTAGACTGATTTGGGTGTTTTTACCCTCAATTTTCATAATAAGAGAAGAAGAAGGGTGGACTTCTTACAAGTCCCGTGGTTTTTTATCCTTCACATTGAAGGGGTTTTTCCACGTATAAATCTCTTGTGTTGTTTGAAGCTTTATCTTGGATAATTTGCTTATGGTGTTGATGTGAGATTGATCTTTGCTTGGTGAATTGGTTAAGCATTTTGGTTGGTTGTCTTGAAGTAGATCCTTGTAGGTGTTGTATCCTACTTGTTGCTTCTCCCCTACATAATGGGGGTATGATAGGCTAGTGTGTTAGTGTGAGAATTTAGTAAATACAAATAGTAAGCTTTCGATATTAAAATAGCCATACACGTGTATATGCCCATTTAATACAAAACAAAGACAAAAACAACAACAAAAAATGCAAAGTCAATATAAAACGTAGATAGTATCTAAGTTCTTAAATATCCTATAAGGTGACAACTAAATCAGTAAAAGATATCAGTGAACGAAATAGTATTATAAAGCTATACATGTTGCTATATCTAATAAAATAATAATAAGAATATCCCAACGGCAAATAGGTGGATAGACAAATGAAGAGAGGCATAAAGGGATGGGAAGGCATAAGGAAGAGAAGAGGAGAATGGCATGATGAATGTGATAGAAGTTTCTTCACATGATAACATATTGTAGCCCTTCATCTGTCAATTAGCACTTCAAGATATTCGTGACTTACATGATTGGAAAACTACATTTTGTAATATCCGCATGCTACTTGCGACACGCCAAAATTATCGCCTTGAGGAAAAAAGTCATACGTTATATAATTTTTTTTTTTTTTTTTGTCTTTTAACCCTTTAACTTAAGCTGCAGGATGAAAAGACTCTATGAAGAAAAATATAACACGTAGAAATGTCAATTTCAACGTATGATACAACCACTGTGATGAAGGTTTATCCAGCATAATTTTAAAAATTTTGAACAAGATACGTGAACCAAAAGATCACATAGTATGATCCCCGAGCAACCATAACGTCCATATTGATTTTCTTACAAAATATAAAATATATGTGTATACATATATTTAAAACTGGAAATTGAAAGAAGATCGAGTCAAGCGAGTTGGACAATAGGACTTGGTGTATTATTTTGCTGTCCATATGCATATTCCTCATGGTACCAACTGGTAAGGTTGATGCTTTGTGATATTAAGGTCACATGATCGAACCATGGAAACAGTCTCTTGCACAAAATGTAAGGTAATGCTCGTACATCAGATCACGCAAAGCGATCCGGCCTCTCTCCGGACACTGGATAAACGCGGAAGCTTAGTACACCGAGAACGCCCTTTATATACATATTCCTTGTCCAAGTACACGCTATATGTCCTCTCTAACAAGTGAATATCAGCTGACGAGCCCAAAACAAATTGGTGTACTCATTGCGAAACGGTTGTACCTAAATTGAGCAAAGCAACGAATATTCTTGTTCTTGTCTATTTCATAAGCAAACGCATCACGTTAAATTTCTAACCAAAAATTTTCAAGAAATGTCACGACATTTGTTTTGTTTTCTAGCATTTCTCGTTGCCTTCATATCGTGAACGATTTCTAGCCTTGTTTAAAAACTAATATAAAACCATTCTTGTAAATGAGACGTTACACATGAAGTCAATTTTTGGGCACGTACTCATTTCATCACTTGAACATTAGCTTGTAAATTTTAATCTTCGGTTTCCTATTTTATTACTGTGAGTCTAATCTAAATGGTTGAAACTTAGGCTTAATTGATGTGAGACACATACCAATGAAAACCTTAAGACAATCGGTGATGGTACGTCATCCTCATATAACCTATGTATTTTATCTTAAAATAGTCAATGTGGAACAATATTCTCAATATCCACCTTCACGTGGCAACATGGCTTGACATACACACGTCTCTTAGAGTCTGTCTTTAATCACAAACCACAAGTCAGACATGAACATCTGGACTTAGTGAAGGGAGACAATAAATAGCCAACCATGGACAGACAAGGTGTGAGTCCACATCTTAAACCTGATTTAATATCACATTAAAATTTGGGATTACATGAGGTGAGGCACATATCCACTCAAGAGGTGAGTCCCATATCCATTCAAAATCTTAAGACAATGAGTGATGGTACATCATCTTTATATAACATGTGTATTTTATCTCAAAATAGACAACATAGAACAATCTTCTCAATACTTCAAAATTAAATATTGCTTGAAGTCAAGAGTCACGTATTCTCTCGTACTTGCACCTAACTTCTCGTCTTTACCCTTAAACGATGCTCATTTACATGATCCAATAGTCTTAACAAAGGTAAAATCATTCTGCGGACAGAAAGGAAGGAAGACGTAAAATTTGAAATTCTCACCCTCCAAGCAAGTTGTGCCTGAGACAACAACATCAACGTCATTACCTCATTGCCTTAGAAGCTCTTGCCTATAGCAGTGTATGGAGGGTCGGATATACATAACCATATTCATGTGTTAGAAACATATTTTTGATGTCCCACAATGAAAATTACATCAAGCTTTGTCGATCAACTGCTACTTCACAATATAAGAATAGTGTGTCATTGACTCTCATGGTGCGTGAGAGAGAAAGTGAAAAAGGAAAACAGAAACATCCTAAAACGAGGAAAGGCATTCAAACTCGTCATCCCTTTTGGCACCTTTAGGAAGATATGTCGTAGCCATCAGCTGAGGTGCTGCCGCTGCTCACGTTTAGAGTTAAACATATAGCGTGGTGAGACCTATGCATCAATCTGTCTATCACCTCCTCTTTATGCCACCAAAAATTTGTCATCAAGCTTACAGCAGACTGTAGGTGGGTCCCAATTAATAGTCTAAATCTTCGACACCTTGTGCCTTGCTCACTCTCTTATGTTTGGTTCGTGACACCATTAACTATTGAGTAAATTGTGCCAAATACTGGAAATTGCTCTACACCTAGCCTAAACATAAATAAATTGTTCTGTCGTGTGAACATTTCGACTTTTTTTTTCTTTCTGAAATACTCCAGGCAGTGAAAGAGACATATTAAACGATGCAGAATGCTTGACGTTTGCACCGTACTGCAATGAACGATCGACTCAATGAAACGTCCATAGCATTGTCATGAATACTGAGATTAGAACAATTATAGTATTTAGAAAACCGCGATCATAGTACGTTTTTATGACAGTCAATATTTATACAAGGTTTATACCGTAGAACAGTGTGGCACATACTGTATAATACAGTGTATGAGTAATGAACGTGTTTTAATTTAAAATAATGAAAAGTGTCAGTGCTAGAGGTACCGTAAGTCGGTGACTGTTACACCATAGAGACAGTGTAAAGAAAAAAGATAAACACATTGAGACATACGTGATGAAGACAATGAATCTAATAAAACTTAAAAATGGTCCCGGTAGCTATATATTAAATTCAAAAGTATTAATACATCAAAGCTGAAAACAATGCAAAAGCCAACATGCATATAGTGCAAATGAAATATGGAAAATACATATTTTAGTGAAACCTGATATTTGGATCCTTTAGTCAGATAGCAATTGAAAAAAACTTATTTCATTATACTATATGCACCAAGAGTATAATAAAATATGAAAAGAAAAAGTTGCGGGTATATGAGATAGAACTTTTGTAGAAAACATACTAAAATTTTCTCCACAAAGCATTTTGTTATATGAGACATAAAGCGCTTTGGTATAATGTTGTAGGGACATCAGTATGTTAATCGGGTTCTACTATCTCGTTGGTATAGACTGAGATGAGTTTTAGTAAAGTTGATCTAAGAATAAATAAAGAAAAAAGTTGAAAAACTGGAAATATGTTATTATATTGTGGGTGTACACAATGTAAACGACATTAAAAGGCTATTTATAGACGGAAAAAACGTTTTGAGACAGAGGAAAATATTGGCTATTGATACATATATCATATTAATGCGGTGATTATATATAGAATAAGTTGAATGTATTTTAAGTAGATAATAATGCATTTACAGCCTGGTGAAAACTGAAATGACTTGTTTTTGGGTTTCAAATATACCGTTACTTCGGTAATAGTAACACTGTAACAGGGTGTTGACATTAGTTTTAGTTAGGTCCTAATTTGAGGTTTTATCAACTGTCATGATCTGGAGTAGGGCAATAAATGGCTGCCATTGCTAGTAAAGAATTGGTCTCGGACACTTAGCTCTCCTGGCCACACCAAGGACTTTGATTTCTCCAAATGCTCCAGCCTTCTTGTGCTTCCAGCTGGATTACATAATGAACTGGGTGTTTTTATATGTCATAAAATGCAGGAAAAATGCAGGTGTTAGGATTCCCTTTTTATGTATTGCTCAAATGTATCAGATTTATGTTTGATAAGGAGGGTAGAACTATCACTTACGATAACGACAAGTGTGTTCACCTCGACAAGTGTGTACACCTCGGCATGTTACAGTCAACGTTACTTGACTCAATAAAGACGCAGGTCACCTTGGGCACATCTTTGCTACTCGCTCTTGAGTACATCTTCCATCTGGCTCGGCTCAGGAGACATAGGACACCTCTCAACATCGGCACTGATATCGGATTATTAAATGTGACCAATTAGACAAAGTCACAGCTAGTCAACTCAGCCATTTAGCACCACGCCATAGACATGCAACTCGATCACTCGTTGTGGGTGGGCCTAGGTATGCTGCCTTGACTTTGCTGCTCAGCCACAACTGTAGGCTCTTAGGAGTTTTTGCTCGGACCTCCAAATCTGGCACCTGCCAGAACAGCACCTATCAGCAAGCAATTTAGCCATACAACCCGACACATGACGCCACAAACGGCAAGCATACAAACACAACCAGCCAGCATGGCAAGACATGTGGCACGCACCCAATGCTCCCAAAGATGCATTGGTTGTCTAGGTTATATAAAAATGCACAAAATATCTCATAGAGAAGGGGAGAAAAATCCACAACGAAATAAAACAACCAAAAAGAACAAAATAAGTCAGGTTTCTCTATATTTCCAACATATAAACATGACTGTACCACAACTGGCTTGAGAGCCGGAAGATTTTGTTGGACCATAACACCTATAATAAATACCACCAAAGAGAGGTGAATAGTGGTTAGCGGAAATTACACTATTTTTAAAACCCTTTGAAATTTTTCCCTCAAACAGAAACTGAGAGCTTCTCAGATTCAGTACTCGTTTTTGAAAATTTTAAATGTCTCAGTACACAACTCTAAAAATTATGAAATTTTTCAAAAATCAATTTAAAGGTCTTAAGTTTATACTGTCTAAAAATGAGCTAAAAATAAAATTGTTTGTCTCTTCAAACAAATAAAAAGATTCAGATGGTCAATCTGGACAGTTTTGGACAGAATGTTGACAAACTTTGAAAGACTATAACTCTTTGTTTACTCAGACAAAAAGATTGATTTTTATGTCAAAATACTCCTTAGAATGTTTTGTTTAAGTTTCTAAAAGGCTCACCTAAAACTATGCTTAATAAAATAAAAATACTCGTTTCTTTGAAACTGGTCAGATTACTGGCATAATGGAGCAGTAATTTTTCAAAGACTGAAAGACTAAATTTCCTTTGCTCAAATCAAGTGATTCTTGTTGAAATGAAAGCTAACAGTCTGAAGTTTATCTCCAATAAAACTCAATAATTTTGAAAACGTTTTGATTTTTTCAAGTCGTGTAAAGTTGAGTAAAAACTGCAGTAAAATATGCAGAATGCAGAAATGAAGAAGAAGAACAAGAACACAAGAGATTTATCCTGGTTCGGTGAATGTGACCTACAGTCCCAAGGAACACATTTCTTTGGATTTTTACTAGGTATCAACACCAATACAATGAATTCCGAGCTTGATCTTTGGGTTATACACCAATAAAACTTGGCCTATCACATCTAAGCAACTTGTGTTGTAACATCTCTACCACCTATTGATGTAGCCTTATAAATATGACTAATCAAGCTTACAAAATATGAAACAAGAGGTGTAAAGGATAGCTCTACAACAATTCTCAATGAAACAACTTAGCTACACAAAGAATGAGCAAGAAAGAATAATAGAGAAGATAGCAAGATAAGTTCTTCAAGTTGTGTTGAAATTGTGTGTCTTCTCTTCTTCACCTTGACTTTTATTTATAGTGTGAGATAGTCCTTGAAGATAAGAATGGCAATATGTCACCTTCTTCATCATCAAAGCTTGTATGTCTTCATTTCATTGGATGGCCACCTTAGCATCTTGCACACTTGGCAACTTTAAGAAGAATGATTTGTCCACATTTGCACTTTGTTTGGCCGATTCTTGCTTCCTGAAAAGTGATATGGAAATTGTTGCGAAATGAAGATAATATGAATGACATATTCCTCCACGAATACCTCAACTTCTTGGCATGATAATAGGACATGTGATGGCTGCAATTTTGACTCTAAAATCAGCCATATAGCCATTGGCATCCTTTTGAAATTCCAGGTTGGCAACTTTTGCCAACTAGCTTGTATTTGGTTGGTCCATGTGGCATAATCTTGTACACAAGTTATAACATGAATAAAACACCTTTGCCACATAGATAAACACGTTTTTGAAGCTCAAATAAGTGTACAAACTCAGATTTGTTGAAGAGAATTCAACAGATAAAAGTTGACAAGACTTTGTCAACATATAATTCAAAATTCTCACATTTTTCTCCTTGTATGTTGTGGTGAATTTTGTTTCAATAATACCCTCAAATTCTCTGTAAAAATATAAGTAAGAACCTCCAATAACATGTACATAAATGTCTTTACAAAGAAAATAGAATACGACATCGAAAACTGTCACATATTTCGTTGATGTCGATAATGTCTTCAATTTGGGGAATAGCATGTATAATCCCATAATGATCTTCAACAAAACCATACATAAGCTCCAGAATGAAGATAATAACATACTCAAGCACTGTCCTTGAGTAAAAAGACCAAAATGCTCTTGGGGTAAAATGACGAAATACCCCTGAAGATAGAAACCTCTAAAAATATCCTTGATGGCCAGAAATGAATATAAGAACACCTTTGTAATGATAAATAAGCCATAAATATGTTCTCGAATGATTTTTTCCGTGTCATGTACCTACAAGAACTCAAAATACCACTTTTGTCCTTTTTGGTAAGTTATACAAACTTCTAAAGCACATTAGTTACATGACATAATAATGTTCATCAACTTCAAGTAATAAAATCATAATAATCATGTATGAAACATTAAAAATATATATGCAAATGAAAACAACTATTTTACCCCATTTTGAAGAAATTTTTCAAAACCCTAGTGACATCGATCGATCGAAATGCTGCTGCTAGAGAGATCGATGTCTCACAGTGAGGTTTTGCTTTTATTTTGTCTTACATAGATCGATCGATGTGCATCGACCAATTGAAGTGCCTAAACCTAAGAGATCGATGTCATTTTTCTCAATATATTTCAACTTTTTGACATTTATAATATCATATGTGACACTTTTATAATATTCCTTAAGTATCCAACACTTAAGATCATAATTTTGAAAATCCAAACAATTTTCTCAACAGATTTTCCCTAGAGCAACAGCTTCGGGAGCTCTAATGTTGTTTAACTTGCGTAGATTTCTGGAAACATTAGTTCTGGTATCAAACGTCTGTGCAAGAATTTGAGGGCACTTCTCCTATTCGGATAACCTCTGATCAAGGTGAAGATTTGACTACAACATTTGGCGTTAGAAGGAGGGCCCCGCCCCTTAACTCCACATATTCTCTACTTAAAGTTCATATATTGTCCCCTGAAATGGAAAAAGATATTCAACGTGAAGGCAAGAAACCTTCACACCGTTGGAGACACAATGGTGGCCCCTCAATTAACGGAGGAGGACTTTGATGGCCTAGGGGAGCCCCTTAATGTTGGACGATTTTGAGGTGAAATATGAAAAAGGTTTTGTATTATTGTAAAAGGAATCAAAGAAGAAGAGAAAAAGATGAAAAAATGTGAAAAAGAGAAACTAAAAAGAGTTCTAAAACTGCTCATGAGACCTCGACTGAACTGAGGATTCTGAAAATTAACTTCAGCAAACTCAGAAGGGTTCTCATCGAACGTCCAGTCACGCCGAAAAAGGGATGTACTCATTGAACATTCGGTGATACATTGCACTAGAATAATTTTTAAGATTTTTAGGACAGACCGAATGCAGAAACAGAGACATCGAACGTTTGATGACTCTCTACACCTGATAATATTGATTTTAAAATCCATTTTAATTTTGATTTAGCTTTTCAATTCAAATTAATCATGCCAAAGGTTGTTAAAGGTTCAGTAAATATATCCGCTAATTGACATTTATTTATACAAACTCAATGCATATCAAATCTTTTTGCACACAATCTCTTATAAAATAATGTCTAACCTCAATGTGCTTAGTTCTACTATGATGTATATGATTTGTGCAAAGCTGAGATGGTATTACATAGGATAGGCACTTTCTCAAACTTAACATTATAGTTACACAATGTATGTGTCACCTAAAGCATTTAAGCACAACGTGAGACGGCCAACACATTTTTGGATTCTACCGTAGAAAGGGATACATTATTTTGTTTATTGGAAAACTAAAAAACCAAAAATCACCCAAAAATTGACACTTACTAGATGTATTTTTTCTATCAACAAGGTTACCAGCATAATCCGAGTCATTATAACCCTTCAAATCAAAAAATCCATTTTTAGGGTAAAATAGCTCAGAATTCAATGTTATTTTTAATTATCTAAAGATACGTTAATGGCAACTCGATGCGATTCCTTAGGCATGCTATGAAATCTTGTACATAAGCACACCACATGTGAAATATCTAGCCTACTAGCCGTCAAATAGAGTAAGCTATCAATCATTCCTATATATTTTGTTACCTCAACCAGTTTTTCTTTTTCGTCTTTATCGGGCTTTGTCTTTGTGCTCATTGGAGATGCCACGCCTCTACTATTCTCAGACTTGTATTCAGAATATCCTTGATCTACTTAGCTTCAGAGATATGCACTCCCTCCTTTGTTTGCTTAATTTGAAGTCCAAAGAAGTAGTTGAGATCACCCATCATACTCATCTCAAACTCACCTTCAATAAGTTTAGTAAAATGCTTACACAAAAATCATAAGTAGCACCAAAGATGATAACAAGTAAATGATCTCTTCCTTGTTCTTTAATAAATAAGGTGGTGCCAACTTTTCCTCTTGAAAGCCACTTTCAAGTAGGAAGTTGCTTAATCTCATACCAAGCCCTAGGAGCTTGTTTGAGCACATAAAGAGTCTTTTTAAGTAAGAAGACATGATTTGGATAGTCGTGATCTTCAAAGCCCGGCATTTGAGATACATATACTTCTTGAATAATGTCATCCAAAAAAGCCGATTTTACATCCATTCGATATAATTTGAAGTCTCCAAAAGATGCATAGGTCAAAAGCATCCTAATAGCATCTAATCTTGCTATAGGGGCAAGTGTCTCATCATAATCAATTCCGTTTTCCTGCCTATACTCTTGTGCTACTAATCTAGCTTTATTACTTGTTATATTTTTTGGTCATCTATTTTATTTCCAAACACCAATTTGGTTCCAATGGTAGGATGATCGATAGAATTAAAAACTAATTCCTAAACATCACTCCTTATAATTGATTTAGTTTTTCCTACATAGCCATTACCCAATCTTCATCAATTATGAAGATCTTTATGTTTTTAGGCTCAACTTTTGAAAATCGAATGTGTTTTCATGAAATTTTCTTCTAGATAACATATATTGACGTGGTTCAACTAATATTAATTCTTTATGATGCTATTTTCTATATTTAAACGATTCTGGTAAATTTGATGTATCACCTTTAACTTCTGTTTCTTCTTTTTTCCTTAAAAGAAGGTGTGCTTTCAAATGGCTCAATTATAAGATCAATATGAAAATATCCCTTAGGTGTATTGCTAAGATTTTCAATACGACTTACTTCAACTACTTCATTTTCTTTATCATCATTAAGCATTCATTCATCATCAAATAGTTCACTAAACTTGATATGAATGGACTCTTACATTTCCATACTCTTTGTTATACACTCTAAATGTCTTGCTATTGTTTGTATATCCTACAAAGATTCTTTCATCCACTTGAAAGTCGAGTTTATCTAAGTTATCTTTGGTGTTAATCATAAAACACTTACAATCAAAGACCTTCAACATATCTAATATTAGGTACTCTTCATAAGGAGCCTTTTTGAAAAATGTCATTTAGTAAACTCATCTATCACATATCAAACGATATTGATCGCTTCAGTCCAAAAGTACATAGACAAATCAAATTCATATACTATAGTTCTGCTCATTTCTTGAAGCTTTTGATTTTTTTTCCGCTACACCATTTTGCTGAAGAGCTTTAGCCGAGAAGTTATGTCCATATTCTTTGGATATAAAAAATTCTCAGCATTCAACATCAAAATCCCCACCTTATCACTTATAATTCCTTGATATATTCTTTCAAATTTTTTAATCTCTTGCAAAGCTTAATAAACTCATGGCATGCATCATTCTTTTTAGCTAAGAACATAACTTAATTAATCTAGAGAAGTCATCTACCACCACAAATATGTAATGTTTTTTTCTTAGACTTGCCGTAACAATATCCTCATATAAATCTATTTTGGGCTTAAAACTTGACTTAATAAACTTCGTCTTTGCCAAGTGTCGCACAAGCCATGATTTTTCAAAATCAATCTTGGCAGACCTTGGACTTTTTTATTTTTGCAAATATCCATAAAATATTTAAAACTAAAATGTCAAAGTCGTTTATGTCATAGTTGAGCCAAATCATTTTTAGCAACTAGACACGAATAATTTTGTGAAATTAAATCATGTGAGCTAAATTCGAAAGCATCATTTTTTCCTCAAAGCCTCAAAAGTCAATTCACTATTCTTTTTCACAATACGTTTTCCTTACACAAATTCAACTTGACAGTTGGTTAACAGTTATCAAATTATACTTGAGTCTCTCAATATAAAGTGGATTGCTTATGGTAAAAGAGAAGTTACCAATTTCTCTATGTCCAAAGATTTTGGCTCTCTCATTCCAAAATGAACCATTCTACCATCTTGGATCTTGAGCTTGGTGAATAAGTTTTTGTCTCCCATCATAAGAAAGGAACAACTGCTGTCAATAAGCCATTTGATTAGGCTATTCCATTTACTTTGAGTGCCTCAAGATCAGATTCGATTACTATAAGACTAATGTGTTACTTTTCCTGATCATCTATTAGGGCAACAAATATAACATCCTTGCCTTCACCATCTTTACCTTCTGATTCAGAAAAGAGATCATCACGATTATTCACTTCCGCATTGAAATTCTTCTTCTTTTTTAGAGAAGATTTTTTTTATTTTGCTTTTGTGATTTCTTGACGTGGCAATCTGCAAAGAAGTGATCCACTACGCCACACTTATAACACTTTTCTACTTTTTCTTTGACTTCAGGTGAACTCTTGAAGAATTTTCTTACTTGAGATTTATTTCTTGTTGCAACCCTTGTAAACTTCCTAACTAGGAGTGGAACTTCTTCATCCGAATCTTTGGATTCGACAACCAGTCATTTTGTGAAACTTGTGGAAATTTTATAGGATCCAACCTATTTTGCGCATCAATCAAATTCTGGATAATTCATCAAGAGAATGTGTTTTGAGATTTTTGGACTCGATGATGACTATCACTTTGGGTGTCCACTTTCTTAGCAAGGAAGTAAGTAATATTGAGACTAGATCTTCATTTGAGATCTTTTTATCAAGCATGGCAAGTTGATTTACATTTCAAGTGAATCGCTCAATTGTATCTTCAATGTTTTCACTGCTCTTCGTAACGAACAATTCATATTCTTTCATGAGTATTAGTTTTTTATCCATTCTTACTTGCTCGGTTCCTTCATGGATTATCTCCAACCTTGTTCATTCTTCATGAGCCGTTTATAGACCTTGAGGTCTAACAAGCTTGGTAGTGATTAGAGCACTTGAAAGAATATTAAATGTCTTTGCATTGATAGCAAATTTGGTTTTTTCTTGTCGGTGTAATCTTCATCTTTGGATATTTTTCACCTTTTGAGTGTGTAGTCATAGGAACTTCAAATCTTTTGACATCCACTCTCTATATATCAAAATCAAAACTTTTCAAATGATTCATCATTCTAAATTTCCTCAAGGAGTAAGTTTAAGCACCAAACATATGCATCTTGGTGTTTGTGCTACAAATATAGTGGATGTTTTATGAGTTCTGCTAGTAGAGGTGGAGGTTGTCTGTGCCTTAAATTTCAATGATCTTTTCACTACTTGCAGAAATTGATCAAGCAATCAAGGCTAGTCTCTGATACCAATTGTTAGGTCTGTGAACAAGATTCTAGAGGGATGAATAGAGTGTTGATTTGGGTTTTTTTATCTCGATTTAGCTTACTTGAACTCAAAATAGTCACCAATATAAGAAAGAAGAAGATGAGAGATAGTGAATGAAGACACAGAATTTATAGTGGTGCGAATCTTCTTATGTCTACTCCATTACCATTTTGTTTTCAAAGTTGATTTTCAACAAATTTCTTATTACATTCAACAAAGAACAAAAACCATAAAGATAACTACTATAACAACTATGCAACACCACTTTTTGCAACAGCAACTTCTAAAAGAACTATTGTACCAACACTTTGTGCAATGACAACTCCTACAACATTTACAAGCAAGATCCTTTGAGATTTTCTGCTTGCTTCTCCACAACTTCAAGAAAGTTCTTCCTAAGAACTTTCACTAATTAAGTTTTGAAAGAAGAAGTGGAGTTACACTTTCAAATTAAGTCTAAATCACAAACCATAGATCATATGTGTTTAGTTCTTGTGTTATATTTTAATATTGTCACATACAACAATAAAAACAAGCAACACGAACTTAATGAGTTTCAAATACTTCGACACATAAGAGCTTTTAGGATGAATGAAAAATAGAGCTTGAAGAAGTTGAAAGTGTGTAATTGCCTCTTCAAAGCTTCTTGTATAAATAGAGATCCTTACAAACTTGCCTTTACTCTTGCTTTATTAATTTCTATTCCACAATTTAAATTTTCTCCAACGACTATTTTCTTCACTATAGTTGAAAATTTGCAACCTCAATGCTTGTAGGACATGTGAAAACACTCAAAGTAGCGTTAAATATCTCGCCAATTAATGACCAGTTAATTTAGAATAGATAGAAGAAAGATACAACCTTTTGCATTTTGAAAATCGTGTTGTAACGACTATATTTCAAGGCATCAAACTCATGACCTAACGCTCGGTCACGTTCACCGAACTCAACTCTTAGTTTGGTCCTGAGTTTGATCGCTCCTGGATCTTTTACTTTTTCACCGAACTTTCAGTGATTCCTAATGGTGAACTCATATTTTTGAGTTTGGTCCTGAGTTTGGTAAAACTCTGACTTTGACTTTTTGACCAGTTTTTTTTTTGAATTACAGAGGGCGAATATTCGGACACACCAATTTTGAGTTTGATCTTGTGAGTTACCAAATGCAAATTCTAAGCTCGATGGTATTTTCAGTCACCTCAACAGAAAGTTTTATGCCGTTTCCCCAAACTTTTGGCCAAACAATTTTGAGTTCAATCTAGTGTATAATGAAGTACACCGAATGTTTGGTCAAGACCATTTTGAGTTTGATCTTGACTACCCTGAAAATATGACTTTTTATTTTGCAAATTGTTTTTAATCTTTTGCACAATTAGCTTATACAAACAATCAAAACAACCCAACAATTTTGCCATATACACAAAATATATATGTGATCATATCATCTATGAAAAGTTAGATCCTTAAATTGTATACAAGTACTAAAGGACTCCTCATCTATCCCTTTGCTCGGGTTTCCTTGATCTTTTGGACTGCCAATAGTTTTTGTAATCATAAGTAAAACCTATATTTTCTCGACCACGAATAGCGCTATTAACGAGCCGAGCCGAGCCCGAGCCAAATAGTGGATTTTAAGTTCAGTTTGATAAGCTTAACGAGTCAGCTCAGCTCCGTTTAATAATGGTATACCTCCTTAAATGATCCAAACTCGACTTGGCTCAGCTCGTTAAGTAATTGAATCCAATTAGATACTTTAACTCGACTCGTTTAATTATAATTAGCAAAAAACTCGAACCAAACACGAGTAGAACTCCAGCTCTTTACGAGTAGCTCGATTCGTTAAAAAAACCCAGACCAAGAACTTGCATCGCCATCATATCATGAGCTGCGTTTGATGCAATTCCTACTCTGTTTGCCATTACAATCTCAGTTGCGACAAATAGCATTGATTTTCCTATGACTTCTATGCATGTGAGTCTTGTTTGGACTATAAAGGTATTGACACTCTCCCAAAACTTTAGAATATGATGGAATAAAACAAAATGACTCATTAAATTGAATGCGTTTCTTATATTGTGAAGTAGCAGTTGATCGACACAGGTTGACGCAATTTTTATTATGAGTCATCGAGAAACAACCTCAATGTGTTTCCAATATATTAGTATGGTTGTATACATTCGACCTCCCATATCCTGTCATAAGCAGAAGCCACTAAAGCAATGAAGTAATGTTGTCGTTGTTGTATGTTCATCTACGAATTAGACTAGGCTTATGTTCTTCCACGAATTAGACTACACAAAATAATTTAGTTTGGCGACTATTGGTTTCCATTTTCACTAAATAGACGCATCTGGTTTGTCGCCTAGGATATTTTGCATGGACATAACGTTTTTCTTTTCCTTTTTTATCCTTCAACCATCATTCCAGCCTGATCAAAATGGCTCTTGCTTCTTCTAGCACTAAATCCAACGAGTCTAGCTTATTCCAAATAAAATTTTCATGGCTATTCTTTATTCTCAAACTTCATGATTATTTGTGTCTTCATTTCTTTTGGTATAAAAAAAACCATTTTATTAAATGTTCAGAAGGCTTCAAATCTATCATGCCATAAAGTTTATGTGGTCAATGTTGGACCGTGCACCTGCAATAAACACCACTAGAGGGGGGTAAATAGTGGTTAGCGGAAATTACACTACAACCCTTTGTTAAAATCCCATTTGAAAACAGAATCTGAAATCACCTCAGATTCAGAACCAGTTTTTCAAAAATTCACAAATAATTGTACACAACTCCAAAAATTATGAAACTTTCCAGAATTTAACTTCAATGAGTTAACAAGGCTCTATCCAAAAATCAGACAAAAATAAGACCGTTTGGCCCTTAAAATAAATAAAAAGATTCAGATGGTCAATCTGGACAGAATTGGACAGAATGTTGCTGATTTTGCAAAACGTGTTTCTCTTTGAATACTCAACCAAAAAGGTTGATCTTTATATCAAAACACTCCTTAGGATGTGTAGATGAAGTTTCCAAAAGGCTCTGACCTTAACCAACTCTTGAAAGATACAGAATTTAAGTTTTCTCAAAACTGGTCAGATTGCAGCCAGATTGGAGCAGTTATCTTTCAAAGAATGAAAGACTAACTTTCCCTTGCTCAAATCAAGTGATTCTTGTTGAAAATGAAAGCTAACAGTCTGAAGTATAACTCCACCAAAAATCACGAATTTTGAAAGTGTTTAGCTAATTTTTCAAAACGTGAGAAGTTGTGTGAAATCTACAGTAAAAACGGGCAGAAAACAGAAATAAAGAAACAAGACAAGAACACCGAGGATTTATCCTGGTTCGGTCAATGTGACCTACTCCAGTCCCAAGGAACACCTTTCCTTGGATTTCACTATGAAATGAATCACCTTACAATAAGAACCAAGCTTGATCCTTGGGATAAACACCAGCCCTATTGAAGACTTGGATGAACACCTCTATGCAACTCTTGGTTACAACACCTCTACCACCTATTGATGTAGCCTTATAAATTTGGCTAATCAATCATACAAATCCAACCCAAGAAGGTGTGTATAGTGTAGCTGGAAAACAAAAAAATTGGAACACCTTAGCTACACAAAGTATGAACGAAAATATGATAAGAGAATAGAAAGACAACAATCTTCAATTTTGCTTTCAAGTGTATGTCTTCTCTTCTTCACCTTGCCTCCTATTTATAGTGTGAATAGATGGCATATTCTCTCTAACTTTTAGACCATGTGATGGCTGAGAATTTTGAATTAAAGCACCTCCATAATCATCTCCAACAACCTTGTCTCCATTACATTCAAATTTGAAATTTCAAGTTGGCAACTTTTGCCAACTAGCTTGTTTTTGAATTTTCCACTTGTCCAAAAGTCATAAAATGAGTACACCACCTTCTCCACCTGTTTATAGACGTTTTTGATGTTGTATGTATGTATACCAACTCAAATTTTGTGAATAAAAAATAATGAATAAGTGTTGACAAGATTATGTCAACATTTAACACCAAAATTCATACTTTCTTCTCCTTTACATATTGTGATGAATCTTGCACCAAGGACACCTTGTAATCTCTAAAAGATGATGATTAATATCCTCTTATAACATATATAAGAGGGTCTTCAAGAAAAAATAGAATGTGACATCTCAAATCGTCACATATCCAGCTATAGTCAATAATATCATCGGTTGGGAGAATAAGATATAAGATCACCATATAATCTTCAAAATAATAATAACACAGCTCTAGAATGAAGATAATAATATGCTCAAGAGATTCCTTGAGTGAAAATACCAAAAATGCCCTTGGGGGTAAAATGACCAAAATACCCCTGGTGTGAGAAAACTCCAGAAATGCTCCCGATGGTCAGAAATAATCACAATACCACCTTTGTCATGATAACCAAGATAATAATATGCACTTGAAATATTTTTCACCATATGATGTTCCTACAAAACTTAAAATACCAATTTTGCCCTTTTTGGTAAGTTGTAGAAACTTCCAAGGCATGTTAGTCACAAGACAATAATAATCACCAAAAACACATAATAATCACATAATGAGCATGTATAAATCATGTACAAATGAAAACAATCATTTTATCATTTTTTAGAAAATTATTTCTAAAAACCCTAGACATCAATCGATCGAAGTGTCTCAGCTTCAGAGATCGATGTCTCACAGAAAGTTTCAGAGTTTGCCTCTGACCTACATCGATCGATCGAAGTGAGAGTTCGATGTACATCGATTGATCGATGTGTCTCAGGTTTAGAGATCAATGTCTCACAGAAAGGTGTTAAACTTTTCTCCTTACATAGATCGATCGATGTGAGAGATCTATGTACATAGATCGATCGATGTGCAACAACCTGAGAGATCGATGCCAACTTGTTCAACTTATTCAACTTTTAATCACATATAACACCATGTGTGACATTTTTAAATATTCATCACTTAAAATCATGACTTTGAAAATTATCCAAACATATTTCTCAACATTCTCCCCCTTTTGGATGATTTTCAAAATAACCTAACATGATTTTAATGTCACAACTTATAACCAAAAGTTTAACCAAATGTTTAACCAATAGTATGCTGCTCCCCCTCAACTCATACTCTCCCCCTTAACCTATGCTCCAAAATTTATACCAATAAAAAACTTAGCATATTGTTCATCATGACTTACCAACTAAAACATTGTTGAGAAATATGTTTGGATAATTTTCAAAGTCATGATTTTAAGTGATGAATACTTAAAAATGTCACATATGGTGTTATAAATGAAAGAGTTGAATAAGTGAAGAAAAATGACACGATGTCTAGGGTTGTTAGAAATATTTTTCTAAAATGTGATAAATAGTTGTTTTTATTTTTACATGATTTATATATGTTTATCATGTTGTGATTATGTGATTTTTATGATGATAATATCTTGTGACTAATATGCCCTCGAAGTTTCTACAACTTACCAAAAAGGGCAAAAGTGGTATTTTGAGTTTTGTAGGTACTCGACATGGTGAATATGATTCAAGAAGATACTATCATCTTATTTATTATTAAGAAGGTGTTATTATATTTAATTCTGACCATCGGGGTCATTTCTGGAGTTTTCTCACACAAGGGGTATTTTGGTCATTTTACCCCAAGGGTATTTTTGGTATTTTTACTCAAGGAATCTCTTGAGTATCTTATTATATTCATTCTGGAGTTCATTTAGTATATTCTTGAAGATTGTTTGGTGGTTTTCTATTTTATTCTCTCATTTGATGATTTTATCGACGGTAGCGGGATATATGACGGTATTCGATGTCACGTTCTATTTTCTCTTGAAGACTCTTATATATATGTTATTGGAGGTTCTTAATCATCATCTTTCAGAGATTACAAGGTGTCCTTGGTGCAAGATTCATCACAATATGTCAAGGAGAAATGGGAATTTTGATATTATATGTTGACATAACCTTGTCAACTATTATTTGTTGATTTCTCCTCAAAAATCTGAGTTGGTATACATATACACAGCCTCCAAAACGTGATTATACAGGTGGAGATGATGTTTTTCTCATTTTATGAGTTGGAGACAAGAAGACAAACCAAAAGCAAGCTAGTTGGCAAAAGTTACCAACTTGAAATTTCAAATTTGAATGTAATGGAGACAAGATTGTTGGAGATGATTATGGAGGTGTTTTAATTCAAAATTCTCAGCCATCACATGGTCTAAAAGTTGGAGGGAATATGCCATCAATTCACTCTATAAATAGAAGGCAAGGTGAAGAAGAGAAGACACACACTTGAAAGCAAAAATTGAAGATTGTTGTCTTGCTATTCTCTTTTCATATTTTCGTTCATACTTTATGTAGCTAAGGTGTTCCATTTCTAGTTGTTGTCCAGCTACACTATACACACCTTCTTGTGTCTTATTTGTAAGATTGATTAGCAAAATCTATAAGGCTACATCAATAGGTGATAGAGGTGTTGCAACCAAGAGTTGCATAAAGGTGTTCATCCAAGTCTTGAATAGGGTTGGTGTTTAACCCAAGGATCAAGCTTGGTTCTTGCTGTAATTTGGTTCATACCATAGTGAAATCCAAGGAAAGGTGTTCCTTGGGACTGGAGTAGGTCACATTGACCGAACCAGGATAAATTCTCGGTGTTCTTCTCTTGTTTCTTTATTTCTGTTTTCTACCCGTTTTTGACTGCAGTTTTCACACAATTTCTCACAATTTGAAAAAATAGCTAAACATTTTCAAAATTCGTGATTTTTGGTGGAGTTATACTTCCGACTGTTAGCTTTCATTTGCAACAAGAATCACTTGATTTGAGCAAGGGAAAGTTAGTCTTTCAGTCTTTGCAAGATAACTGCTCCAATCTAGCTGCAATCTGACCAGTTTTGAGAAAACTTAAATTCTGTATTTTTCAAGAATTGTTTAAGGTCAGGGCCTTTTGGAAACTTCATCTACACATCTTAAGGAATGTTTTGATATAAAGATAAACCTTTTTGGTTGAGTATTCAAAGAGAAATACATTTTGCAAAATCAGCAACATTCTGTCCAATTCTGTCCAGATTGACCATCTGAATCTTTTTATATGTTTGAAGGGCCAAACGATCTTATTTTTGTTTGATTTTTGGACAGAGTCTTATTAACTCATTTAAGTTAAATTCTGGATAGTTTCATAATTTTTGGAGTTGTGTACAATTATTTGTGAATTTTTGAAAAACGGGTTCTGAATCTGAGGTGGTTTCAGATTCTGTTTTCAAAGGGGATTTTAACAAAGGGTTATAGTGTAATTTCCGCTAACCACTATTCACCCCCCCTCTAGTGGTGTTTATTGCAGGTGCACGGTCCAATATTTGGTATCAGATCCAGACCAACATCACTAAAAAGAAGCAAGATTCAACACCGTACAAACAAGACAAGGCTAAGAAGCAAGAAATCATAGTTGCCTGCTAATCTCAAATCAATAAGGTTTGGAGCATTTGAACACTTCAAGAAGGTTTGGAGCATTTGTATTCACTTGATTAAAGATTCAAGGTATTCATCTAAAATCATACATCATGTCATCTATCTCTCATAAAGGAGTGTTCTCAAAGTCTACGCAAGAGGTAACATCTACTCCTGATTTTGATTCTGATAATGAGATGACTTTCGATGAAATGCATGATGAATTCATGAAAATGCATGCTCATTGTAAAAGGTTGTCAAAAGAGAAAAAGAAAATAATTGAAGAAAATGATAAGTTGAAGACAACCAACTTGGAACTTTCTAATCAATTAGAGTCTTTCAAACAAAAGTCATCAAATGCTCTTGATTCATTATAGACTAAAATTGAGTCATCTAGAAATAATGAACAAACCTTAATAACCGAAAATAGTGCGTTGAAAACCAAGATGCATGATTATGAAAATGAAGTGTCTACACTTAAATCATGCAAACTAGGCTTAGAGAAAACCTTAGAACAGTTTAAATCCGGTACAAACATGTTAGACACACTCATCTCATCACAAAAGTATGGTAATGATAAAACCGTCTTAGGCTATAAAGAAGAAAATTAAAAAGTAAATAAAAAGACTAAATTTGTTTCATCTAGTACAAAGTTGCCATATAATACAATAAAATCAACTTTGCCTGCTACATCTTCTTCTACACCTTCTTCTACTAATATCAAGACAAAAATACAACATACACCCATAAAAGTACATATGCATAAACATACATCTAGGCCAAACTTTGCATCTAGACAACCTAGAAATTATGCTTACTTGTATACAAATGCAATTAGACCGAATAAAATGCATACAACTTATTATGAACCTAAGTATAGACAACACTCATATAAATCTTTTAGAAATACATATGAACACACTTATATAGCGCCATATAAGAAACAAAGTCACATGCCTTATACAATTCGACCATTCTATAATAATTATCAACCATGGCACAACATGTATAACAATGCATCTTCACTTATGTGGAATAATCATGTATATGCGAATTCTTCTTATTTTCAAAATTATAACAATGCTAAAAATGTGCCTAGAAGGTATATTCAAGTTTGGATACCTAAGGGATATCTAAACAAGAATAGTGCCCCTAACATTCAAGGACCCAAATAAAGGGTACCTAAAACTTTGTCTCCATTGTAGGAAAATTATAAAGAGTACAAGAAGGAGGCAAAGTCAAAAAATCTAAAAACCAAGTGGTTTTTAGATAGCGGGTGTTCAAGGCACATGACGGGCAACCCCAAACTATTCACCGAACTGGAACAAATCGATAATGGAGGAAAGGTGACATTCGGTGACAACAACCAAGGCAAGGTTATTGGAAAAGGAACAATTGGGGACCCTAACACATTTCAAATACGAAATGTGTTGTTAGTAAGCAATCTTTCTTACAATTTATTATGTATTTCGCAACTTATACATTCTGGTTATCATGTCTCTTTTCTTCCTAATTGTTGTGATATAATAAATGAAAAAGGAGAAATTTTACTAAAAGGAAATAGGGATGGTAACATTTACACACTATCACTAAATAACATGTTAAATGCTAGGATTAAGTGTTTTGTATCACATGACTTAGATGTGAACTTATGGCATAGACGACTAGGCCATATAGGAGTTTCAACCATAGAAAGATTATCTAAGAAGAATCTAATTAGAGGAATGCCTAAGTTAGACTTACATAATTTTCAATTATATGAAACATTTATTAAAGGAAAACATATAAAAGAGACAATGAAATCAAAACATGAAGTGAGTACTAGTCATGTACTAGAACTGCTTCACTTAGACTTATTTGAGCCAAGTAGGACAAGAAGTCTAGGTGGACACTACTATGTGTGTGTCATAGTAGATGATTACTCACGATACACATGGACATTGTTCTTAACACACAAAGACGATGCTCCATTGGTAATTGAAAATCTTATTAAGCAACTTGAAAATCTTTATGAAGAAAATGTTAAAAGAATTAGAAGTGATAGAGGTGGAGAATTTAAAAACAAAGATATAATTAAGTTTTGTGAATTACATGGAATAAAACATGAATTCTCACCACCAAGAACACCACAACTCAATGGAGTTGTTGAACGTAAAAATAGAACACTACAAGAAATAGCTAGAACTATGTTGTGTGAAAACAAAGTACCTAGATATTTGTGGGCTGAAGCTGTTAGTTGTGCATGTTATATAATAAATAGGCTTTCTATTAGAAAGAAATTAAATAAAACACCATATGAGTTATTGAATAATAGACAACCTAAGGTAGATTATCTTAGCGTATTTGGGTGTAAATGTTTTGTACTTAATACCAAAGATAATCTAGATAAATTTGAACAAAAGTCTATTGAATGCATATTTGTTGGATATTCAACTAACTCAAAGGCATATAAGAAAAATAATTGAATCTATACATGTGAAATTCAATGAGAATGCATATTTTGATGTAAGTGATAAAAAGAAACAAGAGAATAATGTTGAAAATATGTTTGATGATGATGATGGTATATTAGTTGAGCCTGTTCATGATCATCTAGAACCAACTTCCCCTGAACAAGATGTGCATGAACCTTTAGGTGAAATAAATCAAGAAATTTTACAATTGGAAGATAATCTATCTAACTTACAGGATGTTCCAATTGTATATGAAAATGTTCACACGAATGAAACATTTGAACTAGAAGAAGGTGAACCTAGTCAACTTAGGAATTGGTGGCTTATAGAAGATAAACATAAACACCCTAAAGAGCTAATCATTGGTGATCCAAGTGTTGGGGTTAGAACACGTAGAAACATAAGTCAAGCTGAAGGGCATATCTTATATCACACTTAGAACCTAAAAATATTAAGGAAGCCTTTGGCAATTTATCATGGATAGATGTCATGCATGAGGAGTTAAACCAATTTATCCGAAATAATGTATGGGACTTAGTGCCTAAACCTGAAAATAAATCTATAATAGGAACAAAATGGATATTTAGAAACAAAATGGATGAACAAAGAAACATCACAAGAAATAAAGCTAGACTAGTCGCACAAGGTTATAATCAACAAGAAGGAATAGATTATGAAGAAACCTTTGCACCCGTTGCACGACTAGAAGCAATTAGATTGTTACTTGCGATTGCAAGTCTAAGCAATATTAAGCTCTTCCAAATGGATGTCAAGAGTGTATTCTTGAATGGATACATTCAAGAAGAGGTGTTTGTCAAACAACCCCCTAGATTCGAAGATCCAAAGAATCCTAACCATGTTTACAAGCTTAAGAAAGCTCTATATGGTTTGAAACAAGCTCCAAGAGCTTGGTATCATAGATTTGCGAACTTTCTTATTGCAAATAATTATCAAAGGGGGACAATAGACAACACATTATTTCTAAGACGAAAAGATAATGATTTGTTAATAGTTCAAATCTATGTAGATGATATAATCTTTGGTTCAACAAACCCTACCTTAGTAAAAGACTTCGAAGAATGTATGAAGTCAGAATTTGAAATGTCAATGGTAGGAGAGTTGAATTATTTCTTAGGACTTCAAATCAAACAAGCCCTTCAAGGAATTCACATTAGCCAACTTAAGTATGTCAATGATATGATTAAGAAGTTTGGCTTTGAAGAATTGAAACCAACACCTACCCCCATGAGTGTTAGCACCAATGCAGTTAAAAAGATCTTTAGATATCTTAAGCATACACCTCACTTAGGACTGTGGTATGATAGAAACGCTAAGTTGGAATTACACGCATATAGTGATGCTGATTATGGTGGTTGCAAATTAGATAGAAAATCCACTAGCGGTACTTGTCAATTCATAGGAACCAACTTGATTTCTTGGTTTTCTAAAAAGCAAGCTAGTGTAGCTCTTTCTACCACTGAAGCCGAGTAATTCGCTTTGAGTTTATGTACTACCCAAATACTTTGGCTTAAACAGCAACTTAGTGATTTTGGCATTAAAATGAATAAGATTCCAATTTTCTGCGATAGCACAAGTGCAATCAATCTTTCACGGAATCCGGTGCTTCATTCTAAGGCCAAACACATTGAGGTGCGATATCACTTTCTTCGTGATCATGTTCAAAATGAGGATATAGTGATAAACCACATAAGAACTGATCATCAAATCGCTGACATCTTCACCAAACCCCTTAATCAAGCCACTTTTGAAAACTTACGAGCCAAATCAGGAATGATCTTGAGTCTGCTGATGATACTGACCAGTCTAATCTTGAATTCGCTGACCATGACACTTTTTCAGATCCAGAAAATAACCGAGAAACTTCTCTCTTTCACATACCAGAGGAATGCAGGGATACTAACGTTTCTATTGAGAGACAGGAAGTCTGGATATTACCTCCCCAGGCCAAGCGCAGAATCCCTCCCAAGCGGTACTCCCCAGAACAAGTATCGAAAACGAACAGGTATCCAGTGAATATCTCTTCGGAAGGACTATCTGAATTGGCTAAAGGTCTCTTTGTGTCCTTGTGTTCAGAACAGGTTCCAAGAAATGCTGAAGAAGCCTTCAGTCAACCAGCATGGAGAGAAGCAATGATGACAGAGATCCAAGCACTAGAAAAGAATCAAACATGGGAAAAGAGTTTTCTCCCGTCCAAAAAAAACCAGTTGGGTACATGTGGGTGTTTACGGTCAAATAAAAGGCTGATGGAAGCATTGAGAGATACAAAGCCCGATTGGTAGCGAAAGAATATACCCAAACATATGGAGTAAACTACTCAAAAACATTCTCCCCTGTAGCTCGCATCGATACGATCAGTATTATTCTCTATCGCAGCAAATAAAAATTGGCCACTCCACCAATTCGACGTCAAAAATGCGTTCCTACATGGTGATCTACAGGAAAAAGTGTACATGGAACCTTCTCCTGGTTTCTCAGCCGACTTCAAGACAGGAGCAGTATGCATGTTAAAGAAGGCCTTGTATGGATTGAAGCAGTCACCTCGGGCTTGGTTTGGCAGATTCTCTGAGGTTATGAAGCAGGATGGTTACAGACAGAGTAATGTGGACCACACCCTATTCATCAAACGAAAAGGTAAATTGATAACTTGTTTAATTATTTATGTGGATGACATGATAATAACAAGAAGCGATACTGAAGAAATTGCTCGTCTCCGAGGACATTTGTTTACTAAGTTTGAGATGAAGGACCTTGGAAAATTAAAATACTTTTTGGGAATTGAAGTTCTAAGGTCAACCACGGGTATATACATCTCTCAGGAAAAATATATTCTGGATCTGTTAGCCGAAGTGGGAATGCTTGATTGTAAGCCGTGAGACACACCTATGACAGCAAACCCTAAGTTGCAGATGATTGATGGAGCATCCCTCGGAGACAAAGGGCAGTATCAGCGGTTGGTTGGCAAGTTAATTTATTTGTCACATACACGTCCAGACATAGCATTTGCAGTCGGTATGGCAAGTCAGTTCATGCATAGCCCCCGAAAACATCATATGAATGCAGTCTAGCGTACTCTACAGTATCTGAAACATACACCAGGGAGAGGCATTATATATCGGAATAATAGACACCTAAAAATTCAAGCATATACGGATGCTGATTGGACCGGGAACTTGGTAGATCGAAGGTCCACATCAGGATATTTTACACTTGTGGGTGGTAACATTGTGACCTGGAGAAGCAAGAAGCAAAAGATGGTTGCACTCTCCAGTGCTGAAGCTGAATTTCGAGGGATAGAAAGAGGAGTCACTGAAGTTTTATGGGTATAAAAGCTACTAAAAGACATTGGAGTACAGGTGAACCTACCGACACCATTACTGTGTGACAATAAAGCTTCAATCAGCATATCTGAAAATCCAGTATAACATGATCGGACCAAGCACATAGAAATCGTCGTCACTTTATCAAGGAAAAACTGGAAGGAGAAATTATTGAGTTACTGTTCATGCGGTCAGAAGATCAGCTAGCATATATATTGACTAAGGCAGTTAACAGAAGGTTGTTTGAAAATATCCTGTGCAAGTTAAACGTTGTCGATCCCACCGTTCAACTTGAAAGGGAGTGTGAGAAGACGTGATCCCAGGCCAAGAAATCAGGGATGCCAAGAAATCAGCAACACAAATTAGGGAAGAAATTTGTAATTAATGTAATTGATTTGATAGAAAATCTGTAATTAATTTGATTGAATTCTTTTACCTTGTATAGATAGGCAATCATACTACAAGAGAAGTAAGGTGTACATTGATTCATACATACAGAAATACAAGAAAAAAATTTATGTGTCTCTACTATTCCCTTTTATCCATTGCTTACATAGGCACACATTCAAATCTTTTATACGACAAAGTTTAATATTGTTCGGATCTTATCGAATTTTCTTTAGGATGTATTAGGTTTAATGCACGGGGAGTAAAAGAAATATTTTGTTTTTCTCCCAGATGAGTTTACGTTTAAAAAAAGAAGAAAGGAAAACGTATTCATCACCAGTTCTCGTAAATCGCTTCAGTATAATGTCACTTCCGGACTGAAGAAAAGAGAAAAAAACTCTTGTTACACAAAGACAGCCAAGAAAAATGAAGCTCTTTCCATTATTTATATGCCTAGTATAATGTTGAGATGTAATTGTAAAATCATAGGAACAAAAAAAAAGTTCACAATAGTTTTAATGTGGTCTAGTTTAACCAAAAAAAGATACAAGATGTCTTGCGGTGAAGTAGTTGTAATTAAAACAAAAATGCCTACGTCTTATTGGTCTCCTATCAATTGAAAAACGACGGTGAATAATATCAAAGAATGCACATCGGACCTCGCATATAATATACTTTATGGGGTATGTTTTTTTTGACAACACTATGTCATTTTATATTTTAGTGTCCAACTCCGATAGCCAACATAAACAACAAATATTGCCGAGTCTTTCCATTTTCCATTACTTTTGTTGGCCGTTCTTTGAATTTCGAAGCAAAGCAACTCCTAATAACAGTTAAGAGACAATTTAAGATTAAATGCATGTGTTCTAAGTTGAAACAATGTGCCAAATTATAAAAAAAAAAAAAACACCAAGGATTCTCTGAAAAAGTAACTGGCCGAATGTTCGATATGTTTGCCAAATATTCGACAACCCACAAATTCAGGGTTCAGTATACACTGGAATCAGCAATCCTTTATATAGAACCTTCAGGCCGAATGTTAAGTATGTCCCCCTGACCTTCAAGATCCTTAACCGAACTTCATACTTGAAAGTGTAGCAAACGAAACTCCGTTCAATCTTGTACTTGACTTTATAATAATTTAGAACACGTTTAAAAACATTTTTATGTGTCTTTTTTTTTAACAGTCCTCCACATGATCTAAATGTAGCATCTGCAAGGCACCACTAGAAGAGGGGAGAGGGGTTGAATAGTGGGTGCGGAAAATGTAATTTTTAAAATTGTTTTAAACCAAAAACCCAACTTCTGAAAATAGTTTCTGTTTTCAGGACTAGTTTTAAAACGTTTTGAAAACTAGGTTATAGGTCTTCAAAAATTCTGAAATTTGGAGAGAACTTAGCCTCAGATGTTTTGAGTATCTCCTAAAAATTTCAGATCCAAATTCAACCTCTAACCCCTTTAAAAATCGTTGGTGGTCAGATTGCGCAAATCTGCCAGAAACGGTAGAATGATTTGAAAAATTAATTCCTATTTGTACGTAACTCCAAATGCTCTGAAAATTTAAAGACTAACCCCTTATTAGTTTTATTTAAATGGGTTGAAACAGTTTTGAAAAATTCTTTTGGGAAGTTAGTCAAATACGATCAAAGCCTCAACCTTTGCAAGCCTGAAATTCAGACTGCACTAGTCTCAGAACTTTAGACGTTTGGATGACTTATACTTGTCCAAAAGGGTTAAAACTTGTGTCAAATTAACCTTAAGACGTGTGGCTATGATTCTGAAAAGTTTTGTAATTTTTGAAATTCGTTTACTATTTTTACGAACGTGATCAAAAACGATAAACAGTGCTGAAACTGAAAGTAAGTGCTGAAAGTAAATGACACCAAGAATTTCATACTGGTTCGGTTATCAACAACCTACTCCAGTCTTCGAGGACACCTTCCTCGGTTAGCACTAATCACACAACACAAATAACACCTTACCACAGGATTGATGGAGTTACACACCAACTCCAACCCGTTACTTGTATGAGAATACAATTGTCACGAACACCACCACCTCGCAAGTGCAAGATTGATCACACATTGATCAATCTTTTACAATGATAAAGAATATGTGGTGGACTATATGAAGCCTATTCAAGTATATGAATATGAATACAATAGGCTTTAAGAGAGAAGAAAGAAAGAAGTGTAGAAAGAAGAAGTAGAAAACGTTTTTGATCTTTGAAACTTGTAAGCCTTGTTTTTTGTTTTTGTTTTGCTCTCTTCCTTTCTTTTTAACAATGTGCCCCCCCCCCCTTGATGCTCTTCCCCTCTTGAAAATTATCTTCTAAGTCCTTGGAAGAGTATATGGTATCATTGTGACATGTCTTTGCTTACTTGGCATGTTCTCATTGGATGATCATTAAGCTCTTGCTTACTTGGCACTCATTGATTGGTTGGATGTTGTCATCACTTGATGACTAGACAAATCTGAAAATAACACTTAAAACATGTGCCAAAATCATCATAAAATGGTTACCATAATTCACAAGATCATTACACAAAATTGGCAAGGCAAATAATTCCATTCTTATCTCATAAATTCGGCCATAACAACCTTTTGCACATGCTGAAATTTCAGCATGTGTAACACTCTCGTTTCATTCAAAATATTGCCAAGTTTACTTTGATTTAATCCAAGAAATAAATCACCATTTAGTACAAGATATTTTCATCATGTTTGAAATAAAAGTTGGTCACCAATAAGGCCTAAAAATCGGCCACAATACATTACACACATGCTGAAATTTTCAGCATGTGTGATATTCAAAAATATCACTTTCTTTATTCCGTAAAATATTTAAAATACTTCCATACAATCTCCCAATTAATTCACTTAATTCAAGAAGTAAAATATGCCTCAATGACTTGATAAAATCGGCCAGCTCTAATGCACATGCTGAAATTTTCAGCATTTGTTACAAATATGGCAAGATTTGAAATGTTACCTTTTGTAGCTCCTTTCTTTTTGTCACCAATATTGTATGCTTCATTCTTGACCAATCAAGTTGCCAACAAGACTCCACATAAGCTCCAACATAGCTATTATAGGCGTGTGAAATGACTTTGCACATGTGCTGAATTTTATTTTTGCAAACTTTGTAAAATAGTGCACATTTAATTATACACACATGGTATATTCCAATCAGCCCTTAATTGAATTTTCTAGAACACTTTAAGATGTATAAAATATGTAAAAAGTGTCTAGATACATGTTATGTAGTGTGCCAAAAACGTTCCATGTGTCGTGTACGTAGAAAACCGAATTTTCGACGTTTATCGATTACCCGATTTTTCTCTAATTAAATTCCAACTTTTTGCACATGTTATATATATTATGTTACACATAATATACATAAATTAAACTTTAATAATCAGCTCATAAGGCTGATTAAAGTGGCACCTAGACATGTGACAAAATTGAAATTGGAATCTTCACAATTTGACCTTAATGTGGGGTGATTTGTGTGTGCCAACATGGAATGATTTTATGGCTGCACATACCATGTAAGCCACGAAAATTATGGCTATTTTTGAAGTGTAGGGGCTGGTCATCTATTTATGGCAAGTACGTGACACGTTGGCGAAGTTTCGATATTCGCCCGATACAACAATTTTCGGTTTAGAGCATTTTAACGTGTCGTATTAAATTTGTCATAACCATGATTTATATCATATGATATAAGACCTGAATATACTCATAAATATGAGTTAAGTATAGTGGTGTGACGTTAACGTACGTACGTAAAATATATAACGTGTCGGTAGTACGTTGGAATAAATGTGTATGTGCCTTTTTCAAAAAGTCTGAATATATATATATATATATATATATATATATATATATATATATATATATATATATATAATGGCGTGTAATATATGTATGGAGAGGAGAGGGAGAACTTTCCTTTCTTCAACTTGTTGCCTTTGTGCCTTTTCCAAATGTTGCTTCCTTTAATGAACTACTTAGTTTAATTAACTAAGTACTTCACTTAATGAACTAGTTTAGTTCATTAATAATGGCACCTGAAAATAGTTCAGACGCAACAAATGTTTGCCGTTTGATGTAAGCTTTAAAGCTTCATGGCTCGTTAGTATGACAGCATTATATATGAACTATATAAAGCAACTTTCATGCAAAAACGTGTCATGTCATAAATCAAGTCATGCATTTCTTTAGTTCACGTTATTTAAATCATGCATTTTGAAATCACTCAAACCCCTTTTTCTCAACACTAAATTTATATAAATCTTGTACAAACATCACTAAAAGTAGTTCTCATATTCTAAACAAAGATATTGATATAC
Source organism: Eustoma russellianum (assembly GCA_036186865.1). NCBI lineage: Eukaryota > Viridiplantae > Streptophyta > Magnoliopsida > Gentianales > Gentianaceae > Eustoma > Eustoma russellianum. Next base: position 39,198,337 of record AP025040.1, read on the forward strand.
AATAGACAGTGACTTTGTTGAATCGTCATTTAGTACAAGTGGATGTATGTAAACGAAAATAAGATGACATAACCGCCTTGAATCATATTTTTTATTGTTTAGATGACGAGCCAAAAGACAAATCAATAGATACTTCAAACAAGCTCGCGGTTTGGTGCTAATTCGGCCATGCACCCGTTCCAGGTTTTCATAAGCGTTATAGAGAGTTATTCCAAGCTTTCATAGGAAGCAGCGTCACCTCCACACTTATATAGGTGAAATTCATCAATTGTATACTGATCACACCACCATGAATATAGCTATGCACTTCATTAAGAGATTCATAAAATCTCACCCTCATAAATTTCAACAAACACTATCTTCAACATCACCTTAGGGTAGGACTAGCTTGCTAGTGCTAGTAAGAATTCTTCTATGACTTATTTTTATCCATTGAACCTTATTTATAGGATCTCTACTAACAAAGGTTGCGTTGCTATTATAGAGTGTTCTCATCAAATGGAATGAGTCTCATCCCCCTATATGTTTAATGGACTAACTTTTTGTTCAGTCCTTTAGTTAAGGAGTCAGGCAAGTTAAACTCGGATCTCACAATCTCCAATTTATCTACCTCTGAACTAATTAACTCGCGCACAATATTGTGTCGCAAATGGATATATCGGCTCTTTCCACTATAGATCTTATTCTTCATTGGATCAGTTGCTGCCTGTGAATCACAATGTATAGACACGGAAGGCATATGTTTAGACCACAAAGGAATATTAACAAGTAAATTCCTTGCCCATTTAACTCATGTTCTAGCAAGTTCTAACAATAAATTCAGATTTGATTGTAGACTTTGCTTTACAAGTTCATTTAGAAGATTTCCATGAAATAGATCAACCACCCAATGTAAATACATAACCATCGATTGAGTTTATTTCATCATTACCATTCACCCAATTAACATCACAATACCCTTCAAACACAGCTGAAAATCCATTAAACACAAGTCCTAAATTTATTGTACCTTTACGATATCTAAATAATCTCTTAAATACAAACGAGTATTCATTTCTTGGATTATGAGTATATCTAGCAACACTATGTACAGCATATGCAATATCAGGTCTAATACAATTCATCATGTATATTACACTATCGATTATCCTAACATATTCACATTGAAAAAGACTATCCTCCCTATTCTTTTTCAAACAAATAATATGATCATAAGGGATACTTATAGGTCTAGCATCAAAGTGATCAAAATTTCTAAAATTTTATCAACATAATGAGCTTGAGAAAGCATATACCTCGCATATTTCTCTACTAGTTTAAGTTCAAGTATTAAATCAACATTTTCCATGTCTTTCATATGAAAAGTAGAAGACAAAAATGATTTAGTACCATTAAATACATCCATATTAGTTGCAAAGATCAATATGTGATCAACAGACAAACACACAATGACACCATCAGTATCTATAAACTTACTATAAGTACAACAATCACTTTCATTTACAACATAACAATTGGCGACCATAGCATTATCAAATTTCTTATGCCATTTGTGTAGTGTTTGTTTAAGGCCATACAAGGACTACTTAAGCATATATACTTTATGTTCTTGTCCTTGGACTATCAAATCTTTTGGTTGATGCATATCAATTTCTTCATCTAATTCTCCATTGAAAAAAGTTGTCTTAACATCCATTTGTTTTATAACAAGTTTGTAAATTGAAGCTAAAGCTACAAACACCCTTATGGTTTATTCTAGTAACCAGAGAATATGTATCAAAGAAACCTATTCATTTTTTTGTTTAAAACCCTTGGCAACTAGTCTTGCCTTAAACTTATCAATTGTATCATCAGCCTTTAGTTTCTTCCTGAAGACTCATTTACAACCAATAGGTTTGCAACCTCTAGGCAAGTCTACAAGTTCCCAAGTGTGCTTTCTAAGAATATATTCAAGTTTACTATTTAAGTGTTGTTTCAAAAACTAGCATCTGCGAATTTTATAGCATCTTTACAATTTTTAGGGTCTCCTTCCATTATAAAGATGGTAGTAAAATCCTCACGAAAGGATTTTTCAATTTATTGTCTCTTACTTCTTCTATGAAAGTCGGTATTCTTGTCAACTGGTGACTTACTTGACTCACCTTTTTAAAATTATAATCACTTACATGTTGTTGTTTCATAAGGAAAGCATACTCAAAAAATCCAGCAGCTTTAGACTCAATAATAGAACTATTGTCAATAATCATGAATCTATATGCAACACTATTTGTTAGGTCCATAACAATCACTTTAGAGGTGGAGTGGATAAAAGTATTGGGCAATTTTTAGGTTATACTTGATTTAGCTCACTCCAACTCTCAATGCTTGTCCAAAATAAGAAAGAATAAGTGAGAGATGACAAATTGGAGACATAAAATTTAAAGTGATTCGGATCTTTTTGATTCTACTCTACCACCACTTTGTTTCAATAGTGGATTTTCAACAAGAGCTTTCTTATTACCTCCAACAAGGAAGAAGAACAACAACTACTACTAAAATAGATTGTTGCAACAACAATTTGTGCAACATCAACTACTACAACAGCTTGTTGCTATAACAACCTGTGAAACATAACTACTACAATAGATTTTTGTTACAACAACTTGTACAACATCAACTACTACAATAGCCACAAGCAAAAGCTATTAAGCTTTTCTACTTTTTAACTTCAACAAAGTTCTACCGAATAATTTTCATCCAATGAGTTTTGGGAGAAGAGGTGAATGACACTTTTAAAACTAGTCCAAATCACAAACAAGAGACTAAAAATGTTTTGTTATTATTGTATTAGACTATAATGCTCTCACAATACAAAAATAATAACAAGTAACAATAGGTTAATGAGCTTTAAGCACTTCTGCACTTTGAGAGCTTTTGATATCAATGGAAGATGAAACTTGGAAAGGATGAAATTGTGTACATGCCTCAGTATATAGAGGATGTGAATCTAATTTGCAGTCTATATGGAAGTCTTTCACTCCGTTAATTGCTTTGGAGAAGTCCAATTTATCTTCAGCCACTATGTACTTCAATTTGATTATTCATAGCCACCTTAGAGAAGCTTAGATAAGCATACAATAGTCAAGATAGCATTGTGGAAGATGAGCGAAAAAGCATAATCAATATGGGAAAGATTTAAGTCAGGAAATACGTTAAATCTGCCTTGGATCTGTTTGCAACAGATATAAAAATTTGAATTTAGGATGATATTGATCGATCGACCAATGTCTATATTTTGGAGACTGATGTATACATTGATTGATCGATGTTCTTCAGTTTTAGAGATCAGCGTTGGACAATGTGGTTCCAATTTTGATCTTGTTGACGATAATTGATCGACGTATATGTTGATCTCTGTTTAGATATCTACGTTAGAGATTTACGTGACGTTGATGGATCAATGTAGAGATCGACACTGGACAGTGTATTCCTAGGTTTGTACATTTTTTACATCAATTGATTGACGTTAATTTTGAGAGATCTATGTATACGCCGATCGATCTACATAGAGTGTGACATATATATTGATCTCTGTTTTAGAGATCTACGTAGAGATCGACGTCACTTCTTCATTTATTCAAGCTTTTGTTATTTCCAAAACATAAACTAAATTTTTAATCCTTTTTCAAGCATCTTTTAAACTATATCAAAACATTCTTATTCCAACACTTTTGAGCATAACAAACAAATACACAACCGTTTGTTTTAGACCCAATTTTACTCCTTTGAAATTCTAGAATCTTACCTTTGTTAAGCACTCCCACACTTTTGGGCAATCTAAGTTAGGAGCATAGTCTTTCCATAGTTCATAAGGATTTTAATTTACATTTTATGAGGTGTCCTATTTAATATGTGATAAGCCGAAAGAATTGCTTCTCCTCACATATTTTTAGACAATCTAGAACTTATTAACTTTGCATTCATCATTTCATTATGTGATCTGTTTTTCTTTCAGAAACACCATTAGATTGAGGGGTATAAGAAAGTGTAACTGCATGAATTTTGTCATTTGTGCACGAAATCTTTAATAAATTTGTACTATACTCGCCTCCTTTATCAATTCTCAACCTTTTAATTTTCTTGTCTAATAGTTTATCAACTTCATTTTTAAATTTTGTAAACATATTTCCAACCTCATCTTCGTGACTTAACAAATATACTTTCATGTATCTAGAAAAGTCATCAGTAAAGGTTATGTAATATCTTTTGCCATCTTCACTTGTGTGATTTTTTGAAGTCTCCTAAATCTCTATAAACAAGGTCTAACTTTCTGAAACTCTGTCAATAGTTTTAAAAGGTTTCTTATGGTGTTTTGATTTAACACAATATTGACACTGATCAAACTTATCTTCATTAGTGACAGTGGCCACATTTTTTCATTTTATTCTTTTTATAGTATCAAAATTAACATGTCCGAATCTAGCATGCCACAAATCAAGAGAATCTAGAAGATACACAAAAGTAGATGCATTCTTATTAGTAACACGTGTAGCATCAAGTACAAATAATCCACTGGAGCAAAAGCCCTTCCCAAAAAACTCTATATTCCTAGAACGTACAAATTTATCAGAATCAGAAACAAGCTTGATATTAGCTTTGTTGAGAAGTGCTCCAGCAATCAAGTTCTTATGTATAGTAGGGACATGAATGCATCCTATGAAAAACTTGTTCTCCATTTTTCATTTCTTGGTAATCAAGAAATAGATCTCTGTTGATAGCAATATGCTTGGTAGCTCCATTATCTACCACCTATTCTATCGTATTACCAAAAAGGTTTTCAGAAAAGATGATCGCTGCGATGATTTCCACGTCTTTTGCGTTACCTTCCAAAAGATTGGCTTGTTTGTTGCTTGTTTGCCCTTTTTGCTTTTTGAAAAAGACTGTATATCTGGGTTTTTCACACGCCCAACATACTATTTTTGGTTTCTTTTTTACTTTTCCCATGCAATTTGGCCTTACCTTTGACACCTTTTGAATTGTTGTTTTGAATCTTTTGTCTTTTTGGATTATGTTCCCTTGCATCCCCTTTCATCACCACTTGCATCTTCTAATCTATTATTCTCCTCTATATATATGTGTGCTTAATTACACTATCCATAGAGAGTTTTCCATCATTGCACATGCCTCTCTTTTTTCATACTTCCTCCAAGAAGAAGGAAGTTTTACAAGCAAAGAGATGGCTTGAAATGTTTTATCAATTTTGATGCCTTCTTGTTCAATATTGCCCATCAATTGTTGAAATTGATGGATTTGATCATCGATGGGAATGTGGCCCACCATTTGAAACTTTAGAAACTCACTGACCACATACTTGCATTTTCCGACATCTTTAGTACCATATTTTCTTCGGAGTGCCTTTTATATCTCCATCGCCGACTTGAATTTGACATAAATGTCAAACAATGATTTTGAGAGGAAACGTAGAATATGTCCTCTACATATGGTGTTGGCAGCATCATGCTTTAGGCCTTCTGCTTCATTGATTGGTTTGTCCATGGTGAGAACATAAGAAACAGATGGCATCTCAAGAAGAATGAAACTCTTTCGAACCATCTCTTTAAGTGATTGCCATCAAATGACTCCAATTTAGACATATTGAGAACTATGGGTCATTGCTAGCTATATGAAGCAAAATTTGCTTTAAGATTGTTATAAAAAAATAACAAGAAATGGTAGCCAAGTAGGAAAAAATTGGAAACAAAGAAAAGAGAATAGCCGATATGTAATAAATGTTACATTGTCCTCAAAGCAATTTCGCTTCCACCAATTGAACAAGGTAGACTACTAGCAAATGCTTTCCAAGATGTAACAGTTTCTTTTTGTCTTTTGATCTACGAGAAGAAGATTGAACTTGTAATATGAAGTGCTTAGAACATGAGAGAGAAAAAAATATATGTAGAAGTATGTTTTCTACAAGTGTAGTTGTCTTCCTATGGTTCTTATCTATTTATAGACCTTGCTTCTTTTTATTGACATTTCTTCAGAATTAAACTTCTAATAGCATCTAATAACCATTCAAGATTAAATGGAAGTGTCCTAAGTTGAAATTATGTATCAAATCACAAAAAGACACCAAAGATTCTGTTGAAAAGTAGCTGGTCAAACGTTAGATGTGCTTGCCGAACGTTCGATATGCTTGTCGAATGTTCGGCAAACCCCAAAATTAGGTTTTGGTATACACTGGAATTTTGCAGCCCTTTATATAGAACCTTCAGACTGAACGTTTGGTATGCCCACTGAAACTTCAGGTTGAAGGTTCTGTATGCATGCCGAACATTTAGGCAAAGGTTCGTATTCCCGTCGGACCTTCAAAATCTTTAACCAAACTTCATACTTAAAATTTTAGCAAACGAAACTTTATTCAATCTTGTAACTTGACTTTATATCAATTTAGAATATACTTAAAAAAATTATGTCTTTTTTATAACATCCTGAACATATGCCTATTTTTCACCTTTCAACTAATTATATCCAATTTTATGTGTCTTTATTTATTAAAGACTACTGGTAAAAAATATCTGAGGGTTACTATTGAAGACATTTTCATATTTATGTGTCTCTTATCTTTTAAAATAGACCGTTGAGTCGCTACTATGATGTACTTATTGACTATATTAAGATTTGCCCAATACGAAAGGCCTAACACATTTTTTTGGAGGAAAATCATCTCCCTTCCCTTAACTTTATAACGAAGAACTTGGTTTTTCCACCAATTGAAACTCTTTTTCTTCCTGAACTTCACGTGAAATATTAGGAGTAGGGAGAGTTTCATGGGACAGTTTGAATAAGGAACAAAAAAGGGGGGAAATTTGAGGGGGAAAAAATAAAAATTGGAAAGATGTTGCAGAGAACTGCAAGCAATGCATATTCATGGTGGTGGGCTAGCCACATGCGAACCAAACAATCCAAATGGCTCGAGCAGAGCCTCCAAAGTATCCTTACTCCAATCCTATACCATTTTTCATGCAAAAGGGATCAAGAAATTATCAATCTTCTTTATGCTTTAAGGTTATTGTCAGTGATGCAAATTCATTTTTTCTATTTGATTATGAATCTTTGATATTGCAATGCTTTTTACATAAATATTTCCATCTTCGGAAGGGGCATATGATCTGTTTTTCTTTTTCTTTCCATTTCCTTTGGAAGAACCTAGGTAAAACTTGATCTATTTTTTCTCTTTTTTTGTTTGATTGCTTTTTTCCTTTACCATTATGCCAAAAATAGCTTCAGCCACAAGGATACGATGAGCATTAATCAGGGTAAGTTTATTTTTAAAAAAAAATTGGAAATCATCATATGCTTTCAGTTGCAAATAGAAATCTTAGACTAGTGCATAACGATGGGCATCGTAGTTAAGTAAAACTGCGTCCTTCCATCACAAACTTACTGTTGGAATTTCAGAATTGCAGAGTATGAAGCGGAAACAAGAGTTTAAAGCATTTTGGAAGAGCACACATAGTAGAATTTGTAAGAACAATTGTAAAATGGAAGAGATGAATTGAAGGCTGAATATGTAAAAATTTTATTCAAACTTAAGTTCTTTAGTTGGAGAACTTTTTTTTATGAAATGTGCAAGTGTTTGTCTTTTATAAGGCTTAGAAGAGGTAAGACGCCTCAAGTCATCAACGGCTATTTCTAACAGCTATATTCTTATTTACAATTGTTTACTGGTCCACTGAGATAATGGATGTATATACAATATATTCGTATAAATACTCTTGCTGCACTGTGCCTATGTTTATTCGTCTAGTGCTGCCTCCGAGGTTTCTTATGTCCAAGTATTTCAGCTCGGCAGGTGTTATCCCTGTTGCTGCTGTTAATTTTTGTTCTGTTTGCTCAACGCAGCTTAGTCCATTTGTTTATGCCTTCACATCGTCTCCTTAGCTTGGCATCTTTGTGCCTTCACTTCGTCACCACGGCTTTGGCATTCTTTCCTTTAGCTCAGATACTTCATCACCTCGGCCTTTCCTCATTTCAGCTCACCTCGGCACTTCTTTTTTTGGCTTGAGATTCCGTACAGATTCCATCACTTTTGACCTCGGCCCTTTATCCCATCATCGCATCATTTCACTTCGACACGGTTTTCTGTCACCTCGGCACTGCATGATTTAGCTCAGCACTTAATCTCAGCTTCAAGTACTTCCGACCTCACCTCGGCTAGACACCTTGGTTCGGTACTTCTGCTTCTGCCTTACCTCGGCTTAGCACCTCAGCTCAACATTCCTTAATCTTATCCATCTTTGATCCTCACCTCGGCATGGCATCTCGGCTCAATACTCCACTTCTTCCTTTAGCTCAGCTAGGCACCTCAGCTTTGTTGGTCACTTTGTTTATTTCTGCAGACTCTTCTTCAACAATTCCTCTCAACCTTGGTGTATTTATACGACCAAGGTTGACATTGTCTGCAGCACTTCTTCAACACTCACCCTCAAGCTTGGTGTATTCATGAATACAACCAAGCTTGACTTCTTCTTAGTCTGCTTCCAACCATGGTCGGCTAGAAGCTTTCAGTGAGTTCCTGAAAGAAACTCAGACAAAAACTTGGAGAAATTTATTAGTATACTTATGCATGCATCATTATCCTATGACTTATGCATAAGTTTTAATCATGATTCAAGGCAATATGAATGTAATTCATTTAAGTAGCAAGTAATTCTAAATTCATTTAATACATGGGTTCATGAGTTCTAATTGAGAATTTATTCAAATGCATGATCTTTGATTTTATGCGTAGTTTTAGAAAGCAAGTGGTCTATTAGATGAATTTGTATTTCACCTCAACGCATTTTAAGAATAACAATTTTAATATAAGAGTGTGAGTAGATGTATGGTTATTTTTGAATAAATGTATGCAAGGCAATAGAGTATTAGAAACAATAGAACTTTGCAAGTATGACAGCAATGATATTTAAGAATGAGTTTACCTTCCCAAGTAATTAATTCAATATACCTGATTCCATTGGTGAAAGGTTGTCAGCAGTATGTAGTTGTATTCCTGTTATCAGCTCAGCTCGGTCAGCACTTACAGTAGTTGGGCTGAGCTGAGCACTGCACCTTCTGTGTTTGGCATCTCAGCACAACATCGTTCAGCAGCATGTATTTCCTGAAAAATTCAGAGTGTGTGTGTGTGTATTTTAAAATTTACATTGTTAAGTGTGTAAGTGGACATGTGGGCTTGCTATGATAAAGACAAGTCACTCCCACTTGTGTCATCAAATCACTCTTTTCTTCTCTCTCTTCTATAATTGTCTTCTTCCTTTTTCATTCAAATTTCAAAAAATGGAAAGACAGGAAACGAGAGAGAGAGGGGGTAGAAGATACAGGGAAAAAATATTTTTGAGATTCAAAGGTATAGTCAAGGATATCTAGTATGTTTTGAAATATTATTTGATGCAATTTGAGTTGAAAAACAAAGAAGCCTTTAATGGTGTTTTATCAATTTCAAGAAAATTCGGCATTACTGCCAAGGCTCTTCAGGCCAAGTCCATAGATAGATTTTTGCACTATGGCAAAGGCTCTATGGATGTCTAACACGAAGATTTCAGTTCTACAACCAAGGCTCTTCTGGCCTAATGAAGAAATGGTACTTTGGCTTTTGAAGGCATGAAGTCCATTGTCAGTATATGACTGCAGCTCAATGGCTTTGGAAGAGTTTAAAATACGACCTTGGCTCTAAGGCTTTGGAAGAAATTTGAGTAATACGACCTAAGCTCCATGTCTTAGGAAGAGTTTGGAATAAGACCAAGGCTTTGGAAGAGTTTTTAAGTATGACACTTCGGCCAACCTCATTGTTTAGGAGATTCTTGAAAAAAGGGCACTCTTTCCGTCCTCAAGAAACTTTATATAAAAGGTTTAAAAAATGGCACTTAGACCGATATTGAAGTAAAGAGTATGTATAAAGTTTTTCAAAGAATATGGCATTTAGGCCAATTACAAAAGAACAGGAAATCAATATTGTTTCTAGATAACAAGTTGATTTATAGTAACAGTACCTTCTTTTAAGATTTCAGCCTTGCGGCCAAGGCTCTTATTGCCTTTTCAAGAACAGAAGATTTCAGTATGACACCAAGGCTCTTCAAAGCCAATTTAAAGAAGAGAAGATTTTGGAAATGCCAAAGCTCTTCAAAGCCAGTTCAGCAAAAGTTTTGAAAAATATTTACAAGTCTTAAAACATTTGCACAGTTAGCTGAGAAGAAGACATCCAAAGGATGTGCTGCTGGAGAAACTTGAACATGTTCCTACCAAGCAACAGAGGTATAATGAATGTCTTTTCCTAGTTCAAAAGCTTCAGTGCAGCAATGAAAAAATAAGAATTTACAAAGACTGAGACTAAAGTCTCTGAAGATTTCAGCTTGGTAGCTAAGGCTCTCCTCACCCTTTTTGAAAAAAAAATCAAGACTTAAAAAACGTTTGAATTTGAAGATTCCAGCTCAAGGCTAAGACCCTTCACATCCTATTAAGAAGATTTGAAGTTAGAAAATTTCACCACAAAGCTAAGGCTCTTCACGGCCTGTTGGAAAACAGAGTTTAAAAATAGTGAGAAGTTTGAAGATTTCAGCACTAAGATTAATGCCCTTCATAGCCTATTGAAAAAGGATTTGAAAGTTAAATATTTTAGCCTGTTATAAACAAAGGATTTTAAAAGACAATGTATGCAGATGAAGATCTCTGCCTATGGCAATGGCTTTTCATAGCCCAGAGAAGAAGATTTCTGCCAAAGGCAATGACTCTTCATAGCCCAGAGATGAAGAGATTTGAAAAATAGTATGAAGACGAAGAGTGAAGAGTTTTGAAGAAAGTGTTTTAGCAATAGATAAAGCTCGGCCAGGTGAATTTTCTAAAAACAGTTTTCAAACACATGAGAAAATATTTGGCCAGGTGTATTCTCTTCACAACTTCTTTTTCTTCTTCTACACTCATGGTCATGCTCTAATACCATGTTGGAATTTCAGAGCTGCAGAGTATGAAGCGGAAGTAAGAGTTAAAGCATTTTGGGAGAGTACATATTGTAGAATTTGTAAGAACAATTGTAAAATGGAATAGATGAATTGGAGGCTGAATATGTAAAAATTTTATTCATACTTAAGTTCTTTAATTGGATAACTTTTTTTATGAAATGTACAAATGTTTGCCTTTTAAAAGGCTTGGAAGAGGTAAGACACCTCAAGTCATCAACGGCTATTTCTAACGGCTATATTCTTATTTATAATTGTTTATTGGTCCACTGAGATAGTGGATGTATGTACAGTATATTCGTACAAATACTCTTGCTGTACTGTGCTTATGTTTATTCCTTCAGTGCTGCCTCTGAGGTTTTTTATGTCCAAGTATTTCAGCTCGGCAGTGTTATCTCTGTTGCTGCTGTTAATCTTTGTTCTGTTTGCTCAGGGCAGCTTAGTCCATTTGTTTATGCCTTCATCTTGTCTCATCCTTGTGCCTTCACTTTGTCACCTCGGCTTTGACATTATTTCCTTTAGCTTAGATACTTCATCATCTCGGCCTTTCCTCATTTCAGCTCACCTCGGTACTTCTTTTTTTGGCTTGAGACTTTGTACAGATTCCATCACTTTTGACCTCGGCCCTTTATCACATCGTTGCATCATTTTACTTCGGCACTGCTTTCTGTCACCTTGGCACTGCATGATTTAGCTCAGCATTTAATCTCAGCTTCAAGTACTTCTGACCTCACCTCGGCTAGACACCTTGGTTCGGTACTTCTGCATCTGCCTTACCTTGGCTTAGCACCTCAGCTCGTCATTCCTTAATCTTGTCCATCTTTGATCCTCACATCGATATGACACCTCGGCTCGGTATTCCACTTATTTCTTTAGCTCAGCTAAGCACCTCAGCTCTGCTGGTCACTTTGTTTATTTTTGCAGACTCTTCTTCAACACTTATAAGAATGGGAATTCACAAAATTTACATTTTGTTCTGTCATAAACATGTAAGAATGGATGTTCACAAAGTTTAAATAAATGGTAGATATCCTCGATAGCCAACTCATCATTTTTGAGTTCTGAAGTCTGAGCTTCTGACATGATTTAAGTGGTGGAAAATATACTTTTTTTTGGCTAATCGGTCTGGTAAATGTTCGAGAACAGTGATGAGAATTGTTGCAGAGTTCCTGGCAATCGATTGGCAAGAAAATGTTTCTGAACTATGAGGAAGCTTCTTGTTTCTGAGTTCAACATAGAGTTGGTTTTTTCTGGGTATGGCTTGGCCAGTATGAGAAAGAGAGAAAGAGCACGATGATTAAAAAGATCTGTTTTTCGTGAGTCCCTGTTACAACCGAAAAGGGAAAAAAAGAAAGAAAAAGGAAAGAAATTAATTAGTTAATTATAATTTAAAGTTTAAATTAAAGATATATCCTAAATCTAACCAAATCTTCTCCCCAATCCCCTAATTTCTCTCCCTCATCCCCTCCATATTAACCTAGCCGCTATTCCTCCCCCCACCCACACATAAGTCGTCGTTCACCATAGAGACAAAAAAACACACGTGAGTTCAAGGGAGAAGAAAGGAGAGAAAGGAGGCTAGGCACGTCACGCCAAATTCAACCATCATACGTAGTAATTCTTCATTGGAAAAGTAGGTGCCTCTTCCTCCCTCAAATGGGTACGACACATGCATGCTTTGATGGTATATTTTATGTGATTCATTGCTTTTATTTGTATTAGTTGCAGATTTGTATTTGTTTATATTCGGAAAAGCATGAGGTAATTGTTTTATTGCTACTATGTGCTTGTACGTGTTTGAATGTTGGTGATAGGATTTGTTTGAACCAAAAATAATCTTGAAAGAAATTGAAAAGTGGAAATTTTCATGTTAGGAGCCTTTTAAAAGTGGTGTTTTGGCCTTAGAATAGGTTCCCATAGGTTGGAAATAGGAAGAAATTCAGAGCTGCCTCGAAAAATGGGCCAGGAAGGCTGCGCGTGTGTCTCACGCGCCGCTGGAAGGGCCGCGCGTGGCCCCACGTGCGCGCATGGCACAGCACGCGCCTTCGCTGGCAACATCCTTAATTAAAAAAAAAGAGAATTAGGGCCGGCCTGCCAGCACGCGCCAGCGGGCTGGACCCTTAACGGGCCAGGGCTGGGGGCTGCAGTGCTGAGCCCATTAACTTAAAAAAAATAGGGCGGAAGAGGGCAGGCCGGCCAACGGAACGGGCCGGATGGCCAGCGAGCCGGACCGAAGGCAGGCCAGGCCCAATATCTTAATGTTAAAAAAAAGATTAAGGCCGCTGGCGGGCAGGCCAAAATGCGGGCCGGGGCAGGGCATTTGCACAAGGCTGGGTTTCGGCCCAGTTTTAAAAAAAGATTGATTATTTAAATTTAATAATTTCTGAAAAAATAGAAAAAGGTTAAATAAATGATTTTAACTTCCAGAAAAATATAATTAAACACCAGAAAATTCTAAATAAACCCCAGAAAATATAAAAGGTTAAAATTAAATTATTTACACTTAATTTCTGAAATTTGGTAAATGTAAATAACTAAAAACAATTAGTCATAAATAGAATTAAATAGGGAAAAAATAGGAAAAAATAGTAGAAAATTCTAGAAAATTAATACAAGCTAAGGAAAATAAGGGTAATGCTAAATAACAACTTTCCAATATTCGTAAAATTTACAAAACCAAATATTGAGTGCCGGAGTTGGTGAGGATGGGTGTACAGGCCCCAGACGACTTTGTTGTTGCATTCATGGCACGTGCATTGCATTTGGAGTGGGTTGAGATATACGGGTCTCAGACGCTCGAGTGTAGTGGATCATGGTCTAGGGGTCATGGGTACTCGGTCATGGTGGATCATGGTGTACGAGCCATGGGCATCGGTTGTTGTGGATCGTGGTGTACGGGTCACGGGCATCGGTCAGGGTGGATTGTAGTGTACGGGCTACATGCATCCAGTCAATCCCGGGATCATGCATCGCATATATGCCTAGAGGCATATTGCATGACATAATTCTTGTTGCATGTGACACGTTGATTGAGCATGCATCACGTACTTGCGCATTTTATGTGGAGTGTTTTACTTACCGTGCTTATTTTATCTTATGCATGTTATAGCTTGTTTATGTGTTATGTGGTTATATATCATTTCGGTATGTACGTTTTGTATTTGTTTGAGGCGGACATCTACTGGATGATTTCTGTTACTCACCCCTACTTTCCAGGTGAGCCGGATGAGGACTACGAGTACATTTTTGTTAAGGACGGGTCGGACATAGCAGAATGGGCCGGTTGAGAGCTGCAGCTAGGATAGGAGGGAACTCTGCAGTCGTTTTTCTCTTATTTATACTATGAGGATTTGTCACAAACTTCTTTACTACTGTTATTATTAGAATTTCTATTCAGCAATATAATGACGACAATTGAAGTTTAAATTTAAGTTATAATTTACGTTTCTGAGAGAAAAAATTTCCACGTCATTTTTGACAAGTAAAAGATTGATTCAACGGTTTGTATTCTCCTTAGTGAGATACGGTGGATGCACTGTCCCCGAGGCTAGGGCTCGGGAGCGGGGCGCTACAGATTGTATCAAGGGGCTGCAGTGCCAGGCCCATTAACTTTAAAAAAGGGGTGGAAGAAGGCAGGTCGGCCAACAGACCGGGCCGGATGGCCAGCGGGCCGGACCGAAGGCAGGCCAGGCCAATATTTTAATGTTAAAAAAAAGATTAAGGCCGCTGGCGGGCGGACCAAAACGCGGGCCGGGGCAGGGCATTTGCACAGGGCCAGGTTTTGGCCCAGTTTTAAAAAAAAGATTGATTATTTAAATTTAATAATTTCTGGAAAATTAGAAAAAGGTTAAATAAATGATTTTAACTTGGAGAAAAATATAATTAAACACCAGAAAATTCTAAATAAACCCCAGAAAATATAAAAGGTTAAAATTAAATTATTTACACTTAATTTTTGAAATTTGGTAAATGTAAATAATTAAAAATAATTAGTCATAAATAGAATTAAATAGGGAAAAAAATATGGAAAATTAGTAGAAAATTCTAGAAAATTAATACAAGCTAAGGAAAATAAAGGTAATGCTAAATAACAACTTTTCAATGTTCGTAAAATTTACAAAACCAAATATTGAGTGCCGGAGTTGGTGAGGATGGGCGTACGGGCCCCAGGCGACTTTGTTGCTGCATTCATGACACGTGCATTGCTTTTGGAGTGGGTTGAGATGTACGGGTCTGAGACGCTCGAGTGGAGTGGATCATGGTGTACGGGCCACGGGTACTCTGTCATGGTGGATCATGGTATACGGGCCATAGGCATCGGTTGTGGTGGATCGTGGTGTACGGGCCACGGACATCGGTCAGGGTGGATTGTAGTTTACGGACTACAGGCATCCAGTCAATCCCGGGATCATGCATTGCATATAGGTCTAGGGGCATATTGCATGACATAATTCTTGTTGCATGTGACAGGTTGATTGAGCATGCATCACGTACTTGCGCATTTTATGTGGAGTGTTTTACTTACCGTGCTTATTTTATCTTATGCATGTTATAGCATGTTTATGTGTTATGTGGTTATATATCATTTCGGTATGTACGTTTTGTATTTGTTTGAGGCGGACATCTACTGGATGATTTCTGTTACTCACCCCTACTTTCCAGGTGAGCCGGATGAGGACTACGAGTACATTTTTGTTAAGGACGGGTCGGACATAGCAGAATGGGCCGGTTGAGAGCTGCAGCTAGGATAGGAGGGAACTCTGCAGTCGTTTTTCTCTTATTTATACTATGAGGATTTGTCACAAACTTCTTTACTACTGTTATTATTAGAATTTCTATTCAGCAATATAATGACGACAATTGAAGTTTAAATTTAAGTTATAATTTACGTTTCTGAGAGAAAAAATTTCCACGTCATTTTTGACAAGTAAAAGATTGATTCAACGGTTTGTATTCTCCTTAGTGAGATACGGTGGATGCACTGTCCCCGAGGCTAGGGCTCGGGAGCGGGGCGCTACAGGTTGTATCAAGGGGCTGCAGTGCCAGGCCCATTAACTTTAAAAAAGGGGTGGAAGAAGGCAGGCCGGCCAACAGACCGGGCCGGATGGCCAGCGGGCCGGACCGAAGGCAGGCCAGGCCAATATTTTAATGTTAAAAAAAAGATTAAGGCCGCTGGCGGGCGGACCAAAATGCGGGCCGGGGCAGGGCATTTGCACAGGGCCAGGTTTTGGCCCAGTTTAAAAAAAAAGATTGATTATTTAAATTTAATAATTTCTGGAAAATTATAAAAAGGTTAAATAAATGATTTTAACTTTGAGAAAAATATAATTAAACACCAGAAAATTCTAAATAAACCCCAGAAAATATAAAAGGTTAAAATTAAATTATTTACACTTAATTTTTGAAATTTGGTAAATGTAAATAATTAAAAATAATTAGTCATAAATAGAATTAAATAGGGAAAAAAATATGGAAAATTAGTAGAAAATTCTAGAAAATTAATACAAGCTAAGGAAAATAAAGGTAATGCTAAATAACAACTTTTCAATGTTCGTAAAATTTACAAAACCAAATATTGAGTGCCGGAGTTGGTGAGGATGGGCGTACGGGCCCCAGGCGACTTTGTTGCTGCATTCATGACACGTGCATTGCTTTTGGAGTGGGTTGAGATGTACGGGTCTGAGACGCTCGAGTGGAGTGGATCATGGTGTACGGGCCACGGGTACTCTGTCATGGTGGATCATGGTGTACGGGCCATAGGCATCGGTTGTGGTGGATCGTGGTGTACGGGCCACGGACATCGGTCAGGGTGGATTGTAGTTTACGGACTACAGGCATCCAGTCAATCCCGGGATCATGCATTGCATATAGGTCTAGGGGCATATTGCATGACATAATTCTTGTTGCATGTGACATGTTGATTGAGCATGCATCACGTACTTGCGCATTTTATGTGAAGTGTTTTACTTACCGCGCTTATTTTATTTTATGCATGTTATAGCATGTTTATTTGTAATATGGTTATATCATTTCGGTATGTACGTTTTGTATTTGTTTGAGGCGGGCATCTACTGGGTGATTTCTGTCACTCACCCCTACTTCCCAGGTGAGCTGGATGAGGACTACGAGCATGTTTTTGTCGAGGACGGGTCGGACATAGCAGAATGGGCCGGTTAAGAGCTGCAGCTAGGATAGGAGGAAACTCCGCAGCTGTTTTGCTCTTATTTATACTTTGAGGATTTGTCACAAACTTCTTTACTACTGTTATTATTAGAATTTCTATTCAGCAATGTAATGACGACTATTGAAGTTTAATTTAAGTTATGATTTACGTTTCTGAGGAAAAAAATTTCTACGTCATTTTTGACAAGTAAGAGATTGATTCGACGGTTTGTATTCTTCTTAGTGAGATACGGCGGGTGCACTTTCTCCGAGGCTAGGGCTCAGGAGCGGGGCGCTACACGTGGTATCAGAGCCCAGGCTTCAGATCCGCCTTGGAAACGCAGGATTAATTAGAACACTTAGACCTAAGTTACGATCTTAACCCTAATAAACGAAGTAGACTTAAGCAATGATCTTAGACCTAAGTTATGATCGGGTCATAGGAGGTGTGTGCCGATGGTGAGCTTTTCTTGTCTAATTATCGATTTATCCGCATTCCATCTTTCAACTTGTTATCGACTAATCTGATTTTCATCCCATGAACTTGAATTACAGAAGATGCCTCCACGTCGTGATCTAGCTGGTAATAATGGTGACAATCAGCAGGATCAGGGGACCATTCCCCAGGTACTGGCAGACACACTGGCCACTCTGACTGCATTGGTGGCCCAACAGCAGGTGCAGATGGCTCACTTGCAACTACAACAGGAGCAACAGGAGCAACAACAGCAACAGCAGCCACCACCACCACCACCCCAGGGGCTTCGATTCTTTTACCGGGAGATGTAGAACTCCCGGATACCTATGTTCAGGGGTACCACCCGACCAGAGGAGGCAGAGATTTGAATCAAGAATGTATCCGAGTAGTTGAGATTGTTAGAGGTTCCGGATGGCCTGAAGGTGGATGTGGTGGTACCATTCTTGGAGGGCGATGCAGAGCGATGGTGGCAGGGTGTGGTATGCAGACGGACTACACCACCGACATGGGCCCAGTTTAGGAGAGGAGTACCAGAGGCACTATGTTCCTGAGAGTGCTATTCAGAGGAGGATGACAGAATTTCAGCTCCTGACACAGGGGTCCACGACTGTTGATCAATATTCTGAGAAATTTCATGCACTCCGGAGATACATGCCTACCGTCATGGACGACGGGAGGACAAAGATGTTGAAGTTCGAGACGGGTTTGAGCTCACGCATTCAGTCATTGATCATATGCGCCAAGCCTACCACTTTTGAGGGATTGTTAGAGGTGTGTTGTAAGGTCGAAGGTGACCTCGTGAGGGTTGCAGCGGCCGACAGAGCTAAGAGACCGCGAGAAGAGTTCCGTTCTGGGATATCAGGGAGATGGTTAAAGATTCCACGCCGACACCCGACCGGATGATTCTCTGGGCCACCGCAGCAGGGGCAGGGATCGGCGACTCGACCACTGATGATTGAGGGTTCTACAGCGACGGCATCGCAACCACTCAGGGCGGTTGGACCGCCACCTCTGGTATGTGCATAGTGTAGTCGTTCTCATACAGGACCATATTGGAGAGCTCAGCAAGGTTGCTACAATTGTGGCAAATAGGGACATTACGCCAGAGAGTGCCCTACACCAGCACAAGCCCCTCCGCCACAGAGTCAGATGCAGCAGAGAGGAAAGGGAAAGACCAACGCTCAAGTGCATGTCATGACGGACGCTGAGCTACAGGAGGCCGGAGACGTAGTCATAGGTACTTTTAAATTTAAAGCAATTACTATTTTAAAATCTTAAATATATGTTTCTCTTTGTTTTGATGATTTGTGCTGCGTGTATAACCATGAACCTGTTAGGGGAGATATTAATTAACCAAGTCCCATCATACGTTCTATTCGATAATGGCGCCAGCCACTCATTCGTTGCCAAGAGATTCGTCAAACCTAGGTATTCTACCGGAACGACTCGAGATCCCTTATCGTATTCAAGCCGCCGGCGATCAGGTGCTAGTATCCCATTGTCAGTACAAGGACTGCCAGTTGGAGATTAAGGAATTGAAATTCTCTGCAACCCTGATCCCGATCCAGATGCAGGATTTCGATATTATTTTGGGCATGGATTTCATGGCGAGATACAGTGCTACCATCGACTGCCGCCAGAGACAGGTCAGTATGCAGACACTGGATAAGAGAGAGAGACCATCTTCCAGGGGGATGTCAAATTGAAGAAGTCCTCCAGGAAAATCTATATTACCGCAGCACAGGCTTCTCGGGTGTTGAAGAAAGGAGCCGAAGGTTTTCTTGTGTATGCTCTAAATGCCCGTGCTGAGACGCCATCGATTGAGGACATTCCAGTGGTACGAGATTTTAAGGATGTCTTTCCCGACGAGTTACCAGGTTTACCACCAAGCAGAGAAGTGGAGTTCGAGATCGATCTCGTACCTGGAGCCGAGCCGATCTCGAAGGAACCATATAGGATGGCACCAGCAGAGTTAAAAGAGCTTAAGGAGCAGTTGCAGGAGCTACTGGACAGAAAATTTATCAGGCCCAGTGTTTCGCCCTGGGGAACACCGGTATTATTTGTGAAGAAGAAAGACAGTACTATGAGGCTATGTATCGATTATCATGAGCTGAATAAGATCACGATAAAGAATAAATACCCACTACTGAGGATCGACGACCTATTTGATCAATTGAAGGTAATGTCTTTAATAAATCATTGGGAATTCGGTTATTTTGTATATCAACTGGTGTACAACAAAATTTGCGTGCAGGGTGCCAGGGTATTCTCGAAAATTGATCTGCGATCAGGCTACCATCAGTTAAGGATTAAGGCAGAAGACATAGCAAAGACTGCGTTTCGCACTCGATATGGACACTACGAGTTTCTTGTAATTCCTTTTGGACTGACGAATGCACCCGCGGCCTTCATGGATCTGATGAACACAGTATTCAGGGAGCAGTTGGACCATTTTGTGGTAGTGTTCATCGACGACATCTTGGTGTATTCGCCTAATGAGGAGACTCATGATGAACACTTGCGGGAGGTATTGGAGACTTTCAGAAAGAAGAAGTTGTACGCTAAGTTCAGTAAGTGCGAATTCTGGGTGAAGAGTGTGACCTTCTTAGGCCACGTAATTTCTGAGGAAGGTATTTCGGTTGACCCAAAGAAGATATAGGCGATCACAGAATGGCTCCGACCTACTAACGTCACTGAGGTACGCAGCTTTCTTTGCCTTGCCGGTTATTATTGAAAGTTCGTAGAGGGATTTTCAAGGATCGCAGCACCACTGAGTCGATTGACTCAGAAAAAGAGTAAGTTTGTATGGACCTCCGAGTGTGAGAGAAGCTTTGCAGAGTTGAAGCGGAGGCTGACGACAGCACCAGTGTTGGCACAACCCTCCTGCACTGAAGGGTTCGTCATCTACCGCGACGCCTCGAAGAATGGGCTAGGTATAGGCATATAAACTTTAATTTACCATTATGTACATATCGACTCTAGCCTAACATTTTCGTTGCAGGATGCGTATTGATGCAGGGTGATAGGGTTATTGCATATGCTTCGAGACAGTTGAAGCAATATGAACAAAATTACCCGACTCATGATCTGGAGCTAGCAGCGGTGGTGTTTGCGCTAAAAATCTGGCGCCATTATCTATACGGTGTGAAGTGCGAAGTCTTCACAGATCATAAGAGCTTGAAGTATTTATTTACACAGAAGGAGTTGAATATGCATCAGAGAAGATGGCTTGAGCTACTGAAGGACTATGACCTGACCATTAGTTATCACCCGGGGAAGGCGAACCGAGTTGCTGATGCCTTGAGTAGAAACTCTAATCACGCCAGGCAGACACCATTGGAGAAGGAGATGGCAGAGTTTGATCTTGACCTTGTGGATTCCACTGCTAATGTTCTGGCGGCCTTAGTTATTACCCATCCCTGGTCGAACGGATTAAGGAAGCGCAGGAAGAGGATGTGACACTTAGAGATATCCGAGAGAGGATGTTGACCAGTCTGATTGAGGGCTTCCAGATACATGATGATGGCAGTATTTGGTACCAAGGAAGGTTGCATGTGCCTAATGATCAGGATCTAAGGAAGGAATTGTTGAAGGAGGCACACAATTCGAAGTTTTCGATTCACCCAGGTGCTACAAAAATGTATAATGACTTAAAAACATTATCGGTGGAGCGGGATGAAGAGACACATTGCGGAGTTCATTGAGAGATGTCTCGTTTGTCAGCAGGTTAAGGCAGAGCATCAGAGGCCAGGAGGTTTGATGTTGCCGTTAGAGATACCAGAGTGGAAGTGGGAGCATGTGACAATGGACTTTGTAGTAGGACTTCCTAAAACAAGAAACGGCAACGACATGATCTGGGTGATTGTTGATCGATTGACGAAGACTGCTCACTTCCTACCCGTGCCTAGTGATGTGACCTTGGAGAGATTGGTGACGCGGTATATTGATGATATTGTTAGCCTTCATGGAGTCCCAGTCAGTATCGTCTCAGACCGTGATTCGAAGTTCACGTCTCGATTCTGGCCAGCTTGTCAGAGAAGGTTGGGGACGGAGCTGCGATTGAGTACTGCTTTTCATCCACAGACAGACGGGCAGTCTGAGAGGACCATTCAGACTTTAGAGGACATGTTGAGATCGTGCGCATTGGACTTCAAGGGGAACTGGGACGGTATGATGAAGCTAATTGAGTTTTCCTACAACAACAGTCACCACAGTGCCATCGGCATGGCACCCTTTGAGGCGCTCTATGTACGTAAGTGCAGGTCCCCTGTTCATTGGGATGAGGTCGGTGAGCGTGTTATTACCGGCCCTGAGTTGGTTGAGCAGACTAGAGAAAAAGTGAAGTTGATACGAGATAGACTCAAGGTTGCTCAAGACAGAAGCAAGAGCTGGGCTGATTCGAAACGACGTCCCCTAGAGTTCGATGTGGGCGAGAAGGTTTACTTGAGAGTGTCGCCTACGAAGGGAGTTTCACGATTTGGTATGAAGGGTAAGTTGAAGCCTCGCTACATTGGTCCTTATGAGGTACTCGAGAGGGTCGGTACTCTGGCCTACCGATTAGCATTACCCCCTGCCTTGGCTCAGGTTCACAGCATATTTCACGTTTCTCAGTTGAGGAAATATGTTCCGGACCCAAGCCATGTTCTAGATGCGCCAACGTTGAGGATCCGACCGGACATTACATATGAGGAGACTCCTATCAGGATAGTGGATCGCAAGGACCAAGTGTTGAGGCACCGAGTCATCCCTTATGTCAAAGTGCAGTGGACAAATCATACGGAGCGTGAAGCGACATGGGAATTGGAGGAGCAGATGCGAGAGCGCTACCCTTACCTCTTCGACTATGGTACGTTAAGTTTCGAGAACGAAACTTCTTGTAAGAAGGGTAGAATAATATAACCGAAAAGGGGAAAAAAGAAAGAAAAAGGAAAGAAATTAATTAGTTAATTATAATTTAAAGTTTAAATTAAAGATATATCCTAAATCTAACCAAATCTTGTCCCCAATCCTCTAATTTCTCTCCCTCATCCCCTCCATATTAACCTAGCCGCTATTCCTCCCCCACCCACACATAAGTTGTCATTCACCATAGAGACAAAAAAACACACGTGAGTTCAAGGGAGAAGAAAGGAGAGAAAGGAGGCTAGGCACGTCACGCCAAATTCAACCATCATACGTAGTAATTCTTCATTGGAAAAGTAGGTGCCTCTCCCCCCCTCAAATGGGTACGATCCATGCATGCTTTGATGTATATTTTATGTGATTCATTGCTTTTATTTGTATTAGTTGCAGATTTATATTTGTTTATATTCGGAAAAGCATGAGGTAATTGTTTTATTGCTACTATATGCTTGTACGTGTTTGAACGTTGGTGATTGGATTTGATTGAACCAAAAATAATCTTGAAAGAAATTGAAAAGTGGAAATTTTCATGTTAGGAGCATTTTAAAAGTGGTGTTTTGGCCTTAGAATAGGTTCCCATAGGTTGGAAATAGGAAGAAATTCGGATCTTCTTCGAAAAACAGGCCAGGAAGGCCGCGCGTGTGTCTCACGCGCCGCTGGAAGGGCCGCGCGTGGCACAGCACGCGCCTTTGCCGGCAAGATCCTTAATTTAAAAAAAAGAGAATTAGGGCCGGCCGGCCTGCGCGCGCCAGCGGGCCGGACCCTTAACGGGCCGGGGCTGGGGGCTGCAGTGCCGGGCCCATTAACTTAAAAAAAAAGGCGGAAGAGGGCAGGCCGGCCAGCGGACCGGGCCGGACCGAAAGCAGGCCAGGCTCAATATCTTAATGTTAAAAAAAAGATTAAGGCCGCTGGCGGGCGGGCCAAAACGCGGGCCGGGGCAGGGCATTTGCACAGGGCCGGGTTTAGGCCCAGTTTAAAAAAAAAGATTGATTATTTAAATTTAATAATTTCTGGAAAATTAGAAAAAGGTTAAATAAATGATTTTAACTTCCAGAAAAATATAATTAAACACCAGAAAATTCTAAATAAACCCCAGAAAATATAAAAGGGTAAAATTAAATTATTTACACTTAATTTCTGAAATTTAGTAAATGTAAATAATTAAAAATAATTAGTCATAAATAGAATTAAATAGGGAAAATTAGTAGAAAATTCTAGAAAATTAATACAAGCTAAGGAAAATAAGGGTAATGCTAAATAACAACTTTCTAATATTCGTAAAATTTACAAAACCAAATATTGAGTGTCGGAGTTGGTGAGGATGGGCGTACGGGCCACAGACGACTTTGTTGTTGCATTCATGGCACGTGCATTGCATTTGGAGTGGGTTGAGATATACGGGTCTCAGACGCTCGAGTGTAGTGGATCATGGTGTAGGGGCCATGGATACTCGGTCATGGTTGATCATGGTGTACGGGCCATGGGCATCGGTTGTGGTGGATCGTGGTGTACGGGCCACGGGCATCGGTCAGGATGGATTGTAGTGTACGGGCTACATGTATCCAGTCAATCCCGGGATCATGCATTGCATATAGGTCTAGGGGCATATTGCATGACATAATTCTTGTTGCGTGTGACACGTTGATTGAGCATGCATCACGTACTTGCGCATTTTATGTGGAGTGTTTTACTTACCGCGCTTATTTTATCTTATGCATGTTATAGCATGTTTATGTGTTATGTGGTTATATCATTTCGGTATGTACGTTTTGTATTTGTTTGAGGCGAGCATCTACTGGGTGATTTCTGTCACTCACCCCTACTTCCCAGGTGAGCCGGATGAGGACTACGAGCACATTTTTGTTGAGGACGGGTTGGACATAGCAGAATGAGCCGGTTGAGAGCTGCAGCTAGGATAGGAGGGAACTCTGCAGCCGTTCTGCTCTTATTTATACTTTGAGGATTTGTCACAAACTTCTTTACTACTGTTATTATTAGAATTTCTATTCAGCAATGTAATGACGACTATTGAAGTTTAATTTAAGTTATGATTTACGTTTTTGAGGAAAAAAAATTTCCACGTCATTTCTGACAAGTAAGAGATTGATTCGACGCTTTGTATTCTCCTTAGTGAGATACGGCGGGTGCACTGTCCCCGAGGCTAGGGCTCGGGAGCGGGGCGCTACAGTCCCATGGATCAGAAACCCTGCTCTGGTACCATATAAGAATGTATTTCTGGAAATGAAAGGTTGTATTTCATTGATTCAATACTTTACAGTAGGTACAATTTATAATTACATAATGAGTCTATCTATGATATATTCGGTTTTACATAGAATATGATTTGATATGATTGATTTGTTGCAATCATAGCACTTCTGATCCCCTCAATCTTAATCACAGATTCTTTTTTCCATCAATGATATGGATGGTTTACAGGTATGGAGGACAAGGTACCGCATGTACTGAAGCTGATAGAAGAAGATGGAGATTCCTTTGCAAGAAGAGCAGAAATGTGATATAAGAAGAGGCCAGAACTGATCAGCTATGTGGAAGAAGCTTATCGCGCTTTGGCTGAGCTCTACGATCATTTATGAAAAGAGCTGCAAAATGAAAACAAAACACTTGCAACTATCATTCCTGAACAGTTCCAAATGCCCATGGATGAGGATGAACATATTACCTCTCCTAAACTACCTAGATTTCCACAAGTACAACGCGTCGAATCTTCCTAATGTTCCCAAAGCTCCAATAAGGGATTAGAAAGGTCTGGCTTCTGCCTCCAAGCAATTGAAAGCCAGAAAGCAGTCTCTCACGGATGCTGCAAACAAAACAGCTTCTATATCCGGCCTGAGCAAAAACAAAGCTCTTGAGGAAATCGACAAGCTTCAGTGATGAGACCAAAATCCACCTGCTTGGATAAAGACACGGTTCAAGTTAGTCCATGACAGTCAACGCAACCTCGACTTAGGCAGTTGACTGGTCAACCTCGGCCCCCATCATTCCTGGCCAGAGGCCGAAATCCCCCACAGTTGGTCTTGGCCAGGCCTCAGCCCAGCTGCAGTGGGGCTGAGGCCAGGCCTCATCTCGGCCTTATCAACCTCGGCCAAAATAAAGGTTTGCAAATTCAAGCTGGGACAAGCTGGGGCCAAATTACCAAATATGAAGTGCACAACAATTGACAAATTGGCCACCTCAGCAAATTGGTCACCTCGGCCACTTTGGCATTTCCGTATAAATTCTTCAAGCATTATCTTTGGCACCTCAGCCACATTGATCTCGGCCAAACTGTCATCTCGGCCAACATGGGTCAGCCCAGCCTCAGGAGATCTCGGTCATGGGTCTTCGACTATCGATCTCAGCCAGACCATAGCTCAGCCACAATACTCCCTACGTGGCCTTCATGCAGCCTTATGTCTCCAGCTGTTAACCATGCAGCGGATAGTTGCCAGCACAGCAACCCCCAGCTGCCACATGGCTATCATACAAGCCAGCCAGGCGTCATCATCTCATCCATTTGGGAACACTTAGCTCCCAGCTTCGTCAACTATAAAAGAGCTTCTTCGACAGTAAGAAAGCCAAGTCTCTGGTGAGCCACCAGAAGACTCCATCTCGGCTCGGCCTCAGCCAACCCCCCAAACAGGTTTTATACCGCCTTTAATTCCAGCACTGGCTATACGCTAAAAGTACCCAGAACTGACTTAAGCGTCGGAGGGTTTTTCCGGGGCAGCGCCCTGGGACCTCTAACGTTTCTCTTCCCTCTCAGGTTCCAGCGACGGAGTTAGACGGAAGAATAACGGCACTCTACCCGGATCGTCTCCGATCCACCCGGCGAGCAAATCCGGTCTCGTCATTTGGCGCTAGAAGGAGGGCCCGAACCTCCGATCTGAGGAGATCCCGAACCTCCGATCTGAGGAGATCCCGAATCACTTTTCGGAAAACCCATTTGATATATCCCTTTTGTTTTTCGATAAATTGGAAAAAAAATGGCTGGGAATGAATGGATAAACGGGTATTTGGAGGCAATATTGGATAGTGGAACTGGAACTATAGAAGAGGATGGTTAGAAGATCTGAAACAGCAATGGCGACGTGAGAGCTGATCGCCTCGGCGGAGCTCCCCTCTGGCCACGCAATTTTCTCACTACACTGAGAACTCAGCTTCAGATTTCTGCAATTATCTCCATCCCCTTACCAATGATATAATCAAGGCTCTTGATTACTTAGCAACTATCCGCCGAGCTGGCTGAAGTTGGAACCTGGCCTTAAATCAACATCTGAAAGTTGCAGAGACTTCGGTGCTTTTGATCGTGAGGTGCTGAGAACCTACAGGGTCCTGCTCGGTTAACGGAACAAAGACATCCCCAATTATTCTACTCAGATATCTGGCCCAGCCCAGCTCAGCCTTATGCTATCCAAGGACCTATCTTATCCAGACTTTGATCCGGCTCAGCCCGTCTAATCCTCTATATGAGGAAAGCTCTCTCAAAGTACCCCGACAAGAATAAGATGTCCGAGCAGAGTCCGGACACTTCACGGGACAGGTTTCCCTATAAGACCTCGCAGGTCCGAAAAGACCTCGTAGGTCCGAGGCAAATGCCCGCTAAAGGGTAGATCAAAATGCCCGCTAAAAGGTAGATCAAGACCTCGGCAGGTCCGCCCGCCATAGGGTAAATCAAGACCTCGGCAGGTCCGAGGCAAATACCCGCTAAAGGGTAGATCAAGACCTCTGCAGGTCCGAGGCAAATGCCCGCCAAAGGGTAGATAAAGACCTCGCAGGTTCGAGGCAAATGCCCGCTAAAGGATACATTAAGACCTCGGCAGGTTCGAGGCAAAAGACCTCGTAGGTCCGAGGCAAATGCCCGCTAAAGGGTAGATCAAGACCTCGGCAGGTCCGAGGCAAATGCCCGCCATAGGGTAAATCAAGACCTCGGCAGGTCCAAGGCAAAAACCCGTCAGAGGGTAAACTTATATGAACAGGCTTTCATAAATCCTCCAACACAGGGGGCAGAGATAAAGCGTCACAGCGTACACGCTCTTCTTTAGACCTAGCAGGACTAGGCAGAACTGCACCGAAATACAAAGTTTTAAACATTTTAAAGCTCGGCTAAAGCAGTGCAGGATTCATGCTTTATCTATTTTGGTTCAGCTCAACAGAATAACAGGTTTATTCTACATTTTAAAGCATACAGTTTATTCTTATTAAAGACTGTTTGCAGGCGTAAAAATTGTCAAGTACAAAGCTGACTTCAAACCTCGGTCAGAGTAAGTCTCAGCCAGGCTTCAACCTGGCCAAAGTAGAGCTCGGCCAGGCCAAAGTATCTCGGCTTCGGATAGGCCTTAAAGCCTCATAAGGCCTTATTTTCAACAATCAAAATAAGGCAACATTTTCTTACTGTTCATGACCAAGAAATCAGTCTCGGCCACTTTGGAATTTTGGCCAAATGAATCTCGGCCACAGAAGGCCACAAATACCTTTCGGTCAAAATGATTCTCAGCCACTGTTTATTTTCTGGACTTCTGGGTTTCCTTCCGAGCTATGATCTCAGCAACCACACGACAGCACATTAAAGACTATAGATTAGTCTGCCCTTCCTGCTCGGCTCGGCCAGACTAATCTGGGGGCATACTGATGAGACCAAAATCCACCTGCTTGGATAAAGACACGGTTCAAGTTAGTCCATGACAGTCAACGCAACCTCGACTTAGGCAGTTGACTGGTCAACCTCGGCCCCCATCATTCCTGGCCAGAGGCCGAAATCCCCCACAGTTGGTCTCGGCCAGGCCTCAACCCAGCCGCAGTGGGGCTGAGGCCAGGCCTCATCTCGGCCTTATCAACCTCGGCCAAAATAAAGGTTTGCAAATTCAAGCTGGGACAAGCTGGGACCAAATTACCAAATATGAAGTGCACAACAATTGACAAATTGGCCACCTCAGCAAATTGGTCACCTCGGCCACTTTGGCATTTCCGTATAAATTCAACTTCAAGCATTATCTTTGGCACCTCAGCCACATTGATCTCGGCCAAACTGTCATCTCGGCCAACATGGGTCAGCCCAGCCTCAGGAGATCTCGGCCATGGGTCTTCGATTATCGATCTCAGCCAGACCATAGCTCAGCCACAATACTCCCTACGTGGCCTTCATGCAGCCTTATGTCTCCAGCTGTTAACCATGCAGCGGATAGTTGCCAGCACAGCAACCCCCAGCTGCCACATGACTATCATACAAGCCAGCCAGGCGTCGTCATCTCATCCATTTGGGAACACTTAGCTCTCAGCTTCGTCAACTATAAAAGAGCTTCTTCGACAGTAAGAAAGCCAAGTCTCTGGTGAGCCACCAGCAGACTCCATCTCGGCTCGGCCTCAGCCGACCCCCCAAACAGGTTTTATACAGCCTTTAATTCCAGCACTGGCTATACGCTAAAAGTACCCAGAACTGACTTAAGCGTCGGAGGGTTTTTCCGGGGCAGCGTCCTGGGACCTCTAACGTTTCTCTTCCCTCTCAGGTTCCAGCGACGGAGTTATACGGAAGAATAACGGCACTCTACCCGGATCGTCTCCGATCCACCCGGCGAGCAAATCCGGTCTCGTCATTCAGAAAGAAACTCTAGCATAGCAAACTGTAGAAGAGTTTGTCAAGAGCTCTTACCAAAGTGGTCTTTCAAGATACTGGGGAATCGAGAGCCAGATCATGGAGAAACAACAAAAAGTCTGCTGCTTGCAAGATGAATTCGGTTTGAGTAAAGTCATCGAAGATGATGAGGCGCACACATTGATGGCTGAAGCCGCGCTCAAATAATGCCAAGAGACCTTGGCTATGTTTGAGAATATTGTCCCACATCGGACACTTTGTGATAAAATAAATGGGTTATACGAGGATGAAGTACCGCCACTCATTGTCTTAAGGTTTTGAGTGGATATGAGTCTCACCTCATATAAACTCAAGTTTCAACATGCTACCAGAGCGAAGTTTTAAAATGTGGCTCACACCTTGTTTGGTCCATGATTGACCATTTATTATCTCCACTCACGCAAGTCCTGACGTAAAATGGTCAATCCCCTAGCCCAAGTCCAAATGTTCATACTTGGCTTGTGGTTTGTGATTAATAGCAGGTTCTAAGGCGCGTGTATATGTGAAAGATGTTCATGTCTGGCTTGTGGTTTGTGATTAAGGACGGGTTCTAAGGCGCGTGTATATGTGAAGCCACGTTGCCACGTTAGGACGGGTGTTTAATGGTCAATCCCCTCGCCCAAGTCCAAATGTTCATGTCTGGCTTGTGGTTTGTGATTAAGGGCAGGTTCTAAGGCGCGTGTATATGTGAAAGATGTTCATGTATGGCTTGTGATTTGTGATTAAGGACGGGTTCTAAGGCGCGTGTATATGTGAAGCCACGTTGCCACGTTAAGACGGGTGTTTAGAATATTGTCCCACATAGGCTCATGTGTTACACGAGGATGAGGTACCACCACTTATTGCCTTAAGGTTTTAAGTAGATATAGACATCACCTCATATAAGCCCAAGTTTCAACAGGCTCAGCTGCAAGAGAAACATGAAAAACATAACCAAGAAGCAAGAGAAGAGTACAAAATGATCCAAAAAGGGCTTCAGAATTCGGAGTCCGTCAGGAGAGTTTCTCAATGAGCAACCAGATTAAGAAGATAAGGCAGATGCACAGCCCGATGCCTACCAACCACAGCACGTGATTGAAGAGCAACCGCTTGGTGACGAGGCAAAAGAGAGACAGGATATTGAGTCTACAAGAAAGATTAATGAAACAATGATGAGGGTCATCTGGTTCTCTCACAGTGACATAGCTAGCAGAGAAAATCGACGAGCTTGCAAATAAAGTGATCAATCTAGAGACTGCAGTCTCATCTCAGACGGTTCTTATAGATAGATTGAGAACAGAAGCTGATGATTTGCACTCTCAGATTCATGTCTTGGGAGAAGACAAAGCAAATCTAATTGATGACACTCAAAACTTAAGGACCAGGGTGCAGAGAATGGAGGAGAAATTGGATGGAATCCAAGATCTTGTTGATTTTTGGCTCAAATTTTGTACCACATCGGTTGTATATGAAATTGGAAGAGAGTTTGAGAGTTATAAATAAACTCCTAAATCATCCCAAAAACTTCTATTTTTCTACTACATATAAATAGAAACAAGCAATTTAGCAGTGCTCAGAGATTAAACTATCTTGTTGAACTCCACTACCAAAGTTTTCGGGTGTGTTTCTCTCTTTATCTCTTTTATTCTATTTATTGTTGTTATACTGTTTTCTTTTCTATTGTAGTATAGTATTCAATATTGTTTTTCGGGTAGTTGTGTAGTGTTCTGTCCAGTTCATTTGTTCTGAACTGGTTCATTTCACTAGTTGTGTTGTCTTAGTGGGAAAATTACCTGATTTTCCCAACAAGTGGTATCAATGTCAGGTTCGTCCTTGTGTTGTCTGAAATTTGTTATAATATTGAATACTATACTACAATAGAAAAGAAAACAGTATAGCAACAATAAATAGAATAAAAGAGATAAAGAGAGAAACACACCCGAGAACTTTGGTAGTGAGTTCATCCAAGATAGTTTAATCTCCGAGCACTGCTAACTTGCTTACTTCTATTGATATCTAGGAGAAAAATAGAACTTTTTGGGATGATTTACACAGCGGAAGAGGGGTTTATTTATAACTCTCAAACTCTCCTCCAATTTCATATACAACCGATGTGGTACAAAATTTGAGCCAGAAATCAACAAATCTCCACCTTGGCTTAATTTTGTACCACATCGGTTGTATATGAATTTGGAGGCGAGTTTCAATAAACTCCTATTCTTCTCCAATAAACTCCTATTCATATGAATTTGTATATGAGTTTGAGAGTAATAAATAAACTCCTCCAATGTAAATCATTTCAAGAACTTCTATTCTTCTCCTACATATCAATAGAAGCAAGCAAACAATTTAGCGGTGTTGGGAAATTCCGATTAAGCTCTCTTAGCTGAACTCCACTACCAAAGTTTGAGCAATGTGGTACAACCGATGTGGTACAAAATTTGAGCTAAAAATCAACAGATAACCGGGATATGGAAAGCACAAACAGCAACCTACAAACTAATTTTGCTGAAGTGCGTTCTAGCCTTGATCACGTGTCTGAGAAACTGAGCAATGTCAAAACAGACAAAGATGAAGATATCCCCCGTGAATTATCGAAGAAAAAGCACTCGAGTCCAAGAACCATACGCAACAAAACGTAAAAAGGCAATGGCCAAACAGATACACCACAGACAGGACATTGAGGAGATTAAAGAGGAGGATCCTGGAACACCAGCCAAAGGTAAAAAAGACGCTAAAAAGACTGTCAAATTCTGCGATCGAGTAACCAAGGAAATACTTGTGGGGGATAGCCTGAGTAAAACTGGTGGTGATCCCAAAACTAATCCACAACTAGCCTGAGAAACTGAGCCAGAAGGTGAGTTTGATTGCAGAAGATGCAATTGAATGAGATTGAGGACAAAGAAAAGGTTTTGTTAAAAGAATATACAACGATTCTTCATAACTACAAAGATACCAAGAAGACACTGTTGGACTGGAGAAGAAAGAGAGGGACCAAGAATTTGAAGTTGTGAAGAAAAACAAGAATATAGGAAAACTTTTCTTTTTGTATATCTCCCAACATTGTATCACCCAAGGTATCTGCGCCACTACCAACTGATCCCCTTCCGACGAATGAACTGTCAGAGGTAAGACATTTCGATACACGCAGTGATCAGTTTGATTCTGATAATCCAACTCCACACACGCCCACTACAGACATAAATACTTCCATTGTACCCCATGTACCTATCACAGATATAAATGATCCTGTTATTTCAGAAACGAGTGCAGGTAATAATATTTCTGTTGAGTTACAGGAGGCACGAGTCCTACCCACCCAGAACAAAACGAGGAGTTCCTCCCCAGCGATACTCTTCCAAACAAGTATCGAAAACATCGAGGTATCCAATAAATACATCGTTAAAGGGAATTTCTGATTTGGCTCGAGGTTTCTTTATGACTTTGTATGCAGAACAGGTACCACGAATTGCGGAGGAAGCCAAGAAGCATCCAAACTGGGAGGAAGCCATGGTAACCGAAATGTTAGCCCTGAAAAAAAATGAAACGTGGGAAAAGTGCATTCTTCCCATCGGAAAAAAGCCAGTAGGTTGCCGCTGGGTATTCACAATCAAACATAAGGCAGATGGGAGTATTGAACCATACAAGGCCAGACTAGTTGCTAAGGGGTACACTCAAACATACGGTATTGATTATTCAGAAACATTTCACCTGTTGCCCGTATTGATACTATACGAGTACTATTCTCTATTGCTGCAACTCAGAACTGGCCCCTTCACTAGTTTGATGTCAAAAATGCATTTCTACACGGTAACTTGAAAGAAGAGGTCTATATGGATCCACCTCCAGGTTTTTCTGCAGGGTTCAAACCGGGAGAGGTCTGCAGGCTGAAAAGGCATTGTACGGACTCAAACAATCTCCTCGAGCTTGGTTTGGTAGATTTACTGGAGTCATGAAGAAGGATGGGTACTGCCAGAGCAATGCCGATCACACATGGTTTGTCAAAAGAAGAGAAGGGTTGGTAACGTGCTTGATTATCTATGTAGATGATATGGTAATTACTGGGAATGACGCCGAAGAAATGCAACGCCTGCGCAAACATCTGTTCACCGAATTCGAAATGAAAGATCTTGGAGGACTAAAATATTTTCTGGGAATTGAAGTCTTAAGGTCAAAAGAAGGGATTTACATATCACAACGGAAGTATATCCTGTATTTGCTGACAGAGGTAGGGATGATCGATTCTAAACCGTGTGACACACCTATGGTTACCAATCATAAGTTAGAAGTAGTTGATGGAGCACCGCTGACAGATATTGGACAATACCAGCGAATGGTTGGCAAGTTGATTTATTTATCACATACACGGCCTGATATTGCCTTTGCAGTAAGTGTGGTAAGTCAGTTCATGCATAATCCACAGGTACATCATATGGACGCTGTAGCACGCATTCTACGATATCTGAAGGCGACACCAGGAAGAGGTATAGTATTCCGGAATAATGGACATTTAAATATTCAAGCTTATACAGATGCTGACTGGGCTGGTAGTTTGACCGATCGAAAGTCTACGTCGGGATACTTTACACTTGTAGGAGGCAACCTTGTAACATGGAGAAGTAAGAAACAAAAGGTGGTCGCCTTATCCAGTGCAGAGGCAGAATTCCGAGGAATTGTGAAAGGGATTGCTGAGGTATTATGGATCCAGAAGTTATTTAAGGACATTGGGTTGCAAGTGAACTTACCTACACCTCTATTTTGTGACAATAAGGCGTCTATTAGCATATCTGAAAACCCAGTGCAACATGACCGAACCAAACATATAGAGATCGACCGATATTTTATCAAGGAGAAGTTGGAAGGTGGAGTTATTGAATTGCCTCATGTTCGTTCAGAAGATCAGTTAGCAGATGTGTTAACTAAAGCAGTCAATGGAAGGTCGTTTGAAGCTGTTATGTCCAAGTTGAACATTGTAGATCCCACTGTTCAACTTAAGGGGGAGTGTTTAGATAGTCAAAGATTGAGTGCTGTAATTAAGGGAATACAAAATGGGGGGAATTGATTTAGGATTAATTGTGATTGATTTGTTAGCATCAATTGTAATTAGAGGTGATTGATTTGTAATTAGTATTTTCCATAGATAGGCATGTAGGTGACCCTATAAGAAACTGTGTACTATTCATTTGAAAGAGACATACGAAATATACAAAAAGAAAAGTTTTCCTATATTCTTGTTTTTCTTCACAGAAGTAACGGCACAAAATCAGAGAACTTCAAAGAGGGATGAAGAGATCCAATGCTTGCATCAGATGTTGAATAACGTAGGAGAGAGACGAAGGTCTAAACGGCACAAGGGAAGCAAGAACTAAAGGCTTATATGTTCCTTAAATTAACAAAGAAGATGAAGGCATTGAGTTGATTTTTGTACATCAGCCTAAGGCGGTCTCCCCGATAGAAGAAAACCTCAGGCAGGAAATCGATGGAATACTAGATGAGAATCTTGATTTCAGATTGCAAAATTCAAGACCGCAGTCCAAGATTTACAGGAAGAAATAACGAAGCTAAGCGAAAAGAACCAAGAAGGAAGTGTCAAAACAAACCTAAAGACTGACGCCAGGCTAATATATGATGAGGCCTGAATTGCTCAACGGGTGGATCAGAGATGACCCGTAAAGTATGTTGTTAATCTTCTGTCTGAATCCGTCTATGGAGCCTGAGAAAGAAGAAAAATGTTAAAGGTCCCAGGGCGCTGCCCTGGGAAAAACCCTCCGACGCTTAAGTCAATTATGAGTATTTTGCCTACGAAATTTATGCTGGAATAGAGGTTTAGACAAAACCTGGGAAAAGATCTCACTAAATTTGTGAGTTTTTGTGCTGTGGCTGAGATGCAGTTCTGGAAATAATGCTCCAGTTGTTCTCCAAGAATTCGGACCCCCTTCCTCGTCTGGATAGAGGGGTATTTATACTTGAGATTGTGGAGGTCTGACCCCCTGCCTGATTGATGGGACGGTGATGTGGTTGAGATGGCGGTTTAATCCGTTGCAGAGCTCAGTGCGATGGGACTAAAGCCTGAGACCGTAGCTGTTGTGTAGGTCGGTTTGTAATGATGTCCTTGTCCTAAATCAATCATCGCTTGACATCTGGAAAGTTACTCTGCAGAGCCGCTTAGTGGGTCCCAGCAGACGGTAGAGAATATCTTCTCTTGATCTTATCCGATAATGTTTAGCGTGACAGTGCCAATACGTAACCGAGGCCGAGATGAATTGTTCTGCCAAGGTTGACTATGACTTTTCCGAACCGGGATGCAAAATACTGCGATACCATGTGGCTTTATTCTACCCATTCCTGATCTGTCTTGGTCATGTTGGGCAAATGCCGACCTGACTCTGATATGCGGCCGAGATAGGATGGCTGAGCAGAAGTGCTTTTGTACCGACCTGCAGACTTAATACTTTATGCCCAAAATCTGTTGTTGACTGTTGTTGACTAACAGGTAATTATTTTTGGTTCACCATTCGCCCCAGTTTAGTTTGGCCGAGCTGACCTGAGAGGGCAGGCTAATCGATTCAAAGCCTTTAATGAGTTGTCCTTTCCATCATGACGTATCTGCTTCTGACTGGTCTGCTCTGCGCATTTAATGTTTGCACAGAGCACGGGGCGTCAGTTACGCAGCTTTTCGTATTCGACCGTTACAAAGATCGAGGACGATCATACCAAGGTGTCATTTGGGCTGCCGAGCTGAAATCCTATAAATAGGGCTCTCCACGGTCATTTTGAAACTTTTATCTCCGCTTTCATTTATGCTCTTGCTTTGCTTTTCTTCTCCGGCGTCTTACCCATCTTCTCCGGTTGTCTTCCCCGGCCTCCTAAGCCTTCTTCATCTTTTTCTCTGTAAGTCTTCTTTTTCATCTCACTTTTCACAATGTCTTCTTCTTCCAACGATTCCCAGAATTTTTCTGAGGGTGGTTCTCACGCCGCCGGTGGTGGAGAGAACTTCAGCTCTCCATCTCTGTCCGGTAGATCAGCCTCTGCTGATGATCTTCCCATCAGCAATCTGCGTCAGACCACTGGTGACTCTGCTCAGTCCAGCAGAGCTATCACAGTGGTCAGTTCTTCGCCGGAGCAAGCAGGGATTGCTCCTGCTCTGGCATCTATAAATCCCCCAGCCCCACTAAGGGGCCCATCTCAGTTCTCGGGGGT
This sequence comes from Eustoma russellianum, assembly GCA_036186865.1. Taxonomy (NCBI): domain Eukaryota; kingdom Viridiplantae; phylum Streptophyta; class Magnoliopsida; order Gentianales; family Gentianaceae; genus Eustoma; species Eustoma russellianum. The sequence continues at coordinate 39,234,683 of AP025040.1, forward strand.
CATCGAGAAAGGTCTGCCCTCTCTCCTTGTCCAAGAGTCTTTTTCAACCCTGTCCGAGGTCGACCTGGACAGGATCTGTAAATTTCATAAGATTGACCAAATCGGTTTGGCCCAATCCTCCCCTTGCCTGGTCAGACTGCTTATGATCCCCCTATGGATTATGAAGCAGTCTACGAAGATTATACCAAGTCAGGTTTTAATCTTCCTGTTCCTAAACCAATTGTTCGTATTATGCGGGCTTATGGTCTCAGACTTCCTCAAATCCAACCCAACGGCCTCAAACTTATTCTTTGTTATCTCCTCTTCCTCAGAATAGCCGAGTTCCCTTTTAATGCCACTGTTTTCTGGGCCCTTTTTGCTTGTCGGGGCTTGCATAGCTGGTATTATTTCAGCAAACGAGCGTCCAACACAAATTTTCCTTTTGCCAACAATATTCCCACTTCCAACAAGAGATGGAAAAGGAAATTTTTCTATGTTAAGAAAGCTGAGCTGCCGAGCGAAAATATCTGGAAGTCTGGCAGAGTTGACAATTTGAGGCCGGGCCCAGACTACTGCGATGAAGCAGACAGAATTCAAACTTTCCCCATTGTCATCGACTGGCAAAAGGTGGACTATGAAATTTGGATGGCAGCCGACCTGAGCCATTTGGCTGTAGGCCAAAATTACTTGCCACTCTCCCCCGACAACTTAACCATTGTCCGAGGTCGGTCTTGTTGCAATTTCCTTTCAACAACTTTTCCCTCTTTCAGTATTTAACTGTCTCATCCTTGATGCAGGTGCAAAGGCTGGACCTTCTTCCCACTCCAGCAGGTTGGCTGAGGCGGCAGCCAGGAAGAAGGCCTGAAAAGAGAGAAGGATGGCCACACTTGGCTCTGCTGGGGGAGCTTCCACTTCATCTCTGCCCCCAGCTCCAATTACTGCTGGTGAACCTGAGCAAGCAGTGCCTGAACCAGGTAACCAACTTTTCCAACATCAAAAATTTCTAAGTGTTGAGCTGTGTATCTGACTTGATCTGTTTTGTTTCTTGCAGCTCTGCCGATTGAAATTATAGATGACGAGCCTGAGGCCGAGATCCAGCCTCAGGCTTTTGCTGACCCAGAGCTTTCGGCAGAAGTTGATGAAGGCTTAAATCTTCGCCCCAGAAAAAGACAAAGGGGCGAAGGTTCCAGCAGCCGAGATCCTGGACCATCTCAGCCTTCTGAGACGGTTGCTGTTGAGCCGGCTGAGGAAACCCTGCCTCAGCCGGCTGAAACCCATGACCCAATTCTAATTGGGTTTTCTGAAGGTGATTCAGCTCTGGACTCAACCATAGCCAGAAGACTGAACAAAGTGGCGGTTCTGCCCTTGGATCACCAGAAATTTAAGGCGACTGCTTGGGAAGAGTTGAAAAACGCCCTTCATTCCAACATTCCTCTGGTAAGCAAAGATTTTTCTAAGTGCTTTGTTTTCTTTTCATCACTTAGTCATTTTTCTAACTCTGCCTCCTTGCAGGTCTGAGCTCAGGAGTTGGAAGCTTTGGCCCGAAGTGAAGAATTTCTTGAAGAGATTCAAGGCAAGACCCAAGAACTTGAAGCGGCCAACCAAGAAAAGGCCGAGCTGAGCCAACAAGTTTCTTCTCTGCGGGCTGATGTATACCAACTCCAGCAAAGGGCTGAGGACGCCGAAATGAAGTTGGCCACCTCCAACTCAAAGGTGGATGAGTTTGAGCACAAAGTTGCTGACTTGGAGCTGGCCTCCACTCAATCTCTGAATGAGATTGAGGTTCTGAAGAAGAGTGAAGCTGAGTTGTTGCAGAAGAGCAACACTTATGAAGAGCAAATAGATAGACTACGTCAGCAACTGGCCGAAGACGAGATGAAGGCCATTGCTGAGTTCAGGAAGTCAAAGCTGTTCGAAGAAAACATGATCCTTCTGCAGAGCTCAGCCATGGAGGTCGGCCGAAAGGAGGCCATTGACATCTGCTCAGAGGTGCATCCTGATCTAAAAGAGAATCCACGTCTGGCCGAGATATACAACTCAACCGCTTCTCAAGAGTTTGACACTCAGTTCCAATAATTCTTGGATGGGGCTGACTTGAGGGAAGAGGAATACTAGACTTAGGATTTTTCTTGTGATTTTGCTGAGTGGATGTTGAATGTATTTCAAGATCTTTATCAATGAAAAATTTGTCTAAGTCTTTTCAGTTTTCTTTTGCTCTGCTCTTTTTCTCAACATTTTTGTTGAGTTTATTTCTCAAACTTATTTCTGCCGAGTTCCCATGTCGACCTTGGTAATCTCAATCATTTTAACTGAAGATAAGCTAAGTTATCAAACTTAAAATATAGAATAAACCTGTTATTCTACCGAGCCGAGGTAATATCCATTTAAGAATGAATTCCTGCTCAAGATAATAAGCTGAACTGTCTTAGCCAAGATCCCATCTGAATAATGCTTAGTAATAGCCTGTCTTTAATCAAGCATAGCCGAAGTATGTTGGCTGAGATGAAATCTTTTAGCCCAAACTTTCTTCATAAGGCCGAGATGTATGAATAATAACTTAAATTTCCGCAGAGTTGATCTGGTCTCCAGGATCTGCTCTGCTTATTCTTTCTTGGATTCTTCCAAGTTTTGATGAGTGAATTCATAGGTCAGACTTGGTCTCCAGAGTCGGTCCTATATTTTTCTGCTCAGCAATTCTTAGTCTGAGCTTTTGCAAAGCTGATCTGATCTCTAGGATCTGCTCTGCTAAATCTTTCTTGGATTCTTCCAAGTTCTGATTGATGTTTCCATGGGTTCGAATTGGTCTCCAGGGTCGGCCCTATATTTTCTGCTCAGCCATTTTTATTCTGAGCTTTCACAAAGCTGATCTGGTCTCCAGGATATGCTCCGCTAAATCTTTCTTGGATTCTTCCAAGTTTTGATTGATGCTTTCATAGGTCCGACTTGGTCTCCAGGGTCGGCCCTATATTTTCTGCTCAGCCATTTTTTATTCTGAGCTTTCACAAAGCTGATCTGGTCTTCATGATCTGCTCCGCTAAATCTTTCTTGGATTCTTCCAAGTTTTGATTGATGCTTTCATAGGCCCGACTTGGTCTCCAGGGTCGGCCCTATATTTTCTGCTAAGCTGTTTATTGTCTGAGCTTTTGCAAAGCTGATCTGGTCTCCAGGATCTGCTCTGCTAAATCTTTCTTGGATTCTTCCAAGTTTTGATTGATGCTTTCATAGGTCCGACTTGGTCTCCAGGGTCGGCCCTATATTTTCCTGCTCAGCAATTTTTTATTCTGAGCTTTTACAAAGCTGATCTGGTCTCCAGGATCTGCTCTGCTAAATCTTTCTTGGATTCTTCCAAGTTCTGATTGATGTTTCCATGGGTCCGACTTGGTCTTCAGGGTCGGCCCTATATTTTCTGCTCAGCCATTTTTATTCTGAGCTTTCACAAAGATGATCTGGTCTCCAGGATCTGCTCCGCTAAATCTTTCTCTAGAATCTGCTCTGTTAAATCTTTCTTGGATTCTTCCAAGTTTTAAGACGAATGAGTTGTTTCTCTTCATAGGACTGACTTGGACTCCAGGGTATGTCCCCTATTTTATGGCCCAAGTTTTTTCTTGTAATGGCCGAGGCGGAATCCGATGTGGAGTCCAAAGTCTGTCCTATTGAGTTATGAAAATTGTCATTTTCAGTAGATATCCCTGAGTTGAGCCCCCGCATGGGAGGACATTTAATCTGACCTGTGTCACGGTTGGGAAGATACCATATCACTTTCTTGACCTGCTGAGCCATAAGAAAGAAGTCACCGAGATGGGGAAGCTTGTGTCCCTGGCCACTCTAGGAGTTTTAAGGTAGAAGTTGGTTTAGCACGAATCCTGTCGGCTCCAATTCTGTTACAACTCGTAGAGTAGGCGTCAGGGAAGCACAGAACTCCTCGCCTAGTCTGGATGAATCTTTCCGTATGAACCAACTAAGAAGGAAATGAATATGCCCCCAACCTGAGATGGAAAAACCGTCTGTCCGAGCTGATCCTTCTCTTGAACATATCAAATTTGTAATAATATTGTATTCCTTTCACGCTTTAGTACATGAGAAGTTTGAATACATATTTGAAGGATGATGCCTGATTCTTTTGTGGGCCTACGCTTTCAGATCAGTCGTATACTTTCAGAGACCCACAATCTTTGCCCATCTGAAGCTGAATCTTCTTCTGGTGACCGAGGTTGCTGCTTAGGTCGGCATCTTCCTTCCAGAGGAAGTTTGCCAAAATCGAGCATGTTGTGCAGCCTTGACCTCGCACATGAATTTGGCCTGACGCCGGGGATGATAGTCAGGCCGAGTTGGGGAGTACTCCAGGTGTTCTTCTTGTGAGTGAAAGTTACTGGGATGAAACCCACTGGGTTCCACCGCGGAAGCTTTCCCCTTCATCTCTTTCACCACTGCTTGGAAAACACCCGGATTTAGAGCCACATAACGTATGGCTTGCATATGTTCTTCATATGTGAAAGCGGTAGTAGGAGTTGAAGATTCTCCTGGCTCCGAGGAACACTGTTCCGTTTGTTGTTGAAGAAGTTGACATCTTCTGGATGCCTTAGGTTGCTTGAACCCCTTCCCATTCTTTTTATCCATCTTTCCCATAATAAAAGGGGTAGGATATATATTAAGAAAGCCTTGAATAGCTGTTTTAAGGTGTGAAGGCTTGCAGGCCCTCCTTCTAGCGCCAAATGATGAGGCCTGAATTGCTCATCGGGTGGATCAGATATGACCCAAAAAGTGTGCCGTTAATCTTCTGTCTGAATTCGTCTATGGAGCCTGAGAAAGAAGAAAAACGTTAGAGGTCCCAGGGCGCTGCCCCGGGAAAAACCCTCCGACGCTTAAGTCAGTTATGGGTGTTTTGCCTATGCAATTTATGCCGGAATAGAGGTTTAGACAAAACCTGGGAAAAGATCTCACTAAGTTTGTGAGTTTGTGTGCTGTGGCCGAGATGGAGTTCTGGAAATAATGCTCCAGTTGTTCTCCAAGAATTCGGACCCCCTTCCTCGTCTGGATAGAGGAGTATTTATACTTGAGATTGTGGAGGTCTGACCCCCTGCCCGATTGATGGGACGGTGATGTGGTTGAGATGGCGGTCTAATCCGTTACAGAGCTCAGTGCGATGGGACTAAAGCCTGAGACCGTAGCTGTGTAGGTCGGCTTGTAATGATGTCTTTGTCCTGAATCAATCATCACTTGGCATCTGGAAAGTTACTCTGCAGAGCCGCTTAGTGGGTCCCAGCAGACGGTAGAGAATATCTTCTCTTGGTCTTATCCGATAATGTTTAGCGTGACAGTGCCAATACGCAGCCGAGGCCGAGATGAATTGTTCTGTCGAGGTTGACTATGACTTTGCCGAACCGGGATGCAAAATACTGCGATACCATATGGCTTTATTCTACCCATTCCTGATCTGTCTTGGTCATGTTAGGCAAATGCCGACCTGACTCAGATATGCGGCCGAGATAGGATGGCTGAGCAGAAGTGCTTTTGTACCGACCTGCAGACTTAACACTTTATGCCCAAAATCTGCTGTTGACTGTTGTTGACTAACAGGTAATTATTTTTGGTTCACCAATATACAAGCACCTAAAAGAGAAACAAGCAGAATTAACAGTCGGGACAGAGCAGAGTGCTCTGCTAAGGAATGAACTTGAGAGGAGATTCTCTGGCATTCATGAGAAGATCACAAATGGCCTGAAAGAAGGCGTTGAAGAAGACAGAAATAAGGTCTTCCAACCATCATGCAGCTAAATTTCAATGCGAGATTTTGAACATAACACAAGAGAACAACAAGGTAAGAGAGGAGCTGCAAACAGGCGTTGGTCATGTATCCACAGTACAATTCGAGAATGATAAGACACTCAGAGGGTTGAGTGAAGAGTGTGAACTCTCAGAGAATCAGCAAAAACTGAGTCATCAAAGGGAGCTGCCCATTGATCCGTTTAGGCTCATTTATCTTTGGAACTAAGAAGACGCAGAAGAGCTCAATATTTTCCTATATACATCCCAGTAGGAAATACCAGGTCATTAGAGGTGGGGCGCCTTTGTAGATATTTATCTAAATTTCGCGTCTTTCTTCACTGGATATTTTGTTCTTGTGTAGCAATATGCTGACAATTTTCCAGAATGAACTTGGCTATCACAATTGAAAAAAATAATATTGCAGAAAGGCTAAAACATCTATTGGCGAAGTCGGATCTTTATATATGATCGAGGGATGATCCTTACATTGAGTCTAATGGCATCTGGTGCAGAAATACCTGCGCAATTCAACAACGTTATAGGCCCTCAGAGGTTTATTAAGAAAAAACCTCTGACACTCAAGTCAGTTATAGATTGTTCCATAGTTGGGAGTATATAAGCTGAAATATATAGAACCTGTCCATTTTCTGGAATATGTGTGGATTTACCACTCAATGGGGTTACATCTTCATCCCCTTGTTAGGATATTAGGTGTGCAAATTAGGTTTCAGATCCTGCACTTCTACGGCTTAATCCTCGGACTGGGGTCACGTGTTAGGCTCTACAGATATCTATCGTCTTACATAAGACAAAAACTTGCCCCATGGTCCAACCTCCTAAAATGTAGCATAATGAATAATATAAACTAGGTCTTAAGGTTAAGCTCAGAAATTTCTTGCTGGCAACTCATGTACGAGTTGTTCAGACTTGCTTCATTGAGTTCTTTCGACAGGATATGGTGACTACTTAGACCAACAGAGGTCAAACCCAACATACTTGTACAGAAAATCAGTGCCGAATTAATCCCCTTACTGAGACCACTTGAGACGTACTCGGTGTTAGGTGCACAGAGCCAATTGCCTAAGTTGTACTGAGCAATGGATGTGCAGAGCCATTTACGTTAGACGTGCCGAGTGTTAGGAGCACAGATTAGGAATTAGATCTTGTGCTTCTACAACTAAATCTCGAATCCACCGTTGAGGCATGCGTAGATTATGAATCAGATTGTGCACTTCTGCGACTTAATCCTCACATCAGGGCCACTTGTTGGGCTCGACATATATTTAAGGTCTCATCCCCTTTCCACCGATGAGGTGTTGCGTACCATAGAGGTGTGTGCAGGACATGTTTTGGTGTAACCCCTTAAAATGGCAGGGTCACGTGGTAGACATTGGGGCGCACCGTAGGGGTATGCGCACCATTAAGATGGGTGTGCACCATAAGGGTATACACAACACTAAAGTGGGCTGCTCAGATCTGCTGAGGCTGTATTTGGAAACGTCCTGCGTCCACTTCTCAAAGACGCTAGGGTGGCCTAGACTCACCGATGCCACAAGTTTGGAGAATCTTCCACAGGTGCATTGCCTTGCGTCAGAAACTCAGTCCTGCTCACTTCTTTTATATGAGCTGAGAAAGCCGATTATGTTGCGCACCTATTTGACAGTACTGTTGTTCACACCAGTCTCCTTAGCCCATATAGGCGAGTCTGACTTGCTGATTGGCAAATCAATAGAAACTTGTTTTATGCCTCAAGCATTTTGTCTTGGGAACAATGTAAGCCGTAAAAAACGAGCATATCACACTTGTTTCCTTAAGAGAAATTTCACAAGTACTATAAAGAAAATTCGCGGTTGGATAAATGACAAATATTTGGATGAGTTCTCTTTTGCAGTGTCTTGGCTCTATGAAGCATGATGCATACGCCTCAGACTCGCTTGGAGTACACATCTGCCCGTTTCGGTTAGCAAGCATGAGTCGCTTGCGACCGTGTAGAGCTAACATGAGATTGTCTTGCTGTGCTGGGGTCTGTGCCCTCATCCTCCTTGTAAGGCTGGTCACATCAGCATTGCTCGTCAGGTGGTGGTCGGCGAAAGCCCAGCCTGCTGTGTAAGCTAGACTTTAGGTTATAGAACTCTTGCAAATAACACAGACCAATCAGACGCTTAACCTCCTCCACTAGCTGTTTACAATCTTCAGTATAATGACCAATATCTTGGGATATTTGTAGTACAACTCAGGATTTCTCTTCGAACTAGGCCTGTCAACGGTTTTGGGTCTTCTCTCAACCCATCCTCTTCCATCACAGCCAGAATATGAGTTTTGGAGGCCAACATAGGCAACCCTTCCTTGCCTCGGTCTCCCACCCGATCAAAGGTGGTGTATTTACCCCTTTGTTTATAGGCGGGCCTTCTTGCTACCATCGGCTCAGCGATGGAGGGGTAATAAGCCTTTTGAGGGTTCTCAAGGTGACGCACTAATATTCTCAAGGGTTTCGTCGCTGAAGGTGAAGTTAAAAGCTAAGTCTGAGGCTTTTTGCCTTTTCCTGTGGCGTCAGCCATAAATTCACCTCCTAGCCCAGGTGTAAAGAAGGTCTTTTACGCCATTAACAACCTCTAGAGCCTTACTTTTAATTTGCTCAACAACAACCTGGAACACACTTGAAAGTTCAGCCATATATTATGCGGCTCTCATATGCTCTTCATATGTAAGCCTCGGAGCAACATCTGGGTATCTAGATTGCCTATTAAAGTCCTGCTCCGATGGATGGTGGGGGTCGCCTCTCTGCCTCCAGTAGTGAGAAGGTTTCTTCCCTTATAACGGGTGTTTCTTTCGATGACAGAGGGGTATTTATGGCGTTGTATGGGGCTTATATGTAAGAAAAGATGAAAGAAAGACCTAGTTGGCCCTCCTTCTAGCGCTAGATAGCAAAATTAAATCTTCACCTGGGATCATCTGATGATCCTTACGTCGAGTCTATCGGTATCTGCTGTAGAAACACCTACGTAATTCAATAAATTTAAAGGATTCGGATATCTACTCCGGCAGAAACTCTCTGACGCTCAAGTCAGTTATTGGTTGTTCCATAGTTGAGAGTATATAAGGTAGAATATAGATAATCTGTCCTTTTTCTGGAATATGTGTGGAGTTAGCGCTCAATGGATTAAACTTGTCTTTTTGTTGGACACTTCTGGCTCTTTTATATGGTGTGGGTAACCAATGCATGTTGAGGAGATATGGGAGAGTTCCACGTATCTTGTCTGGCTGGTGTTCAGCTTCTGCATGATTGCCATGTGATATCACGTGTCATGTTGCATTGCTAAGCTTCTCGCTGATAGATTTTCTCTTGGCCGAGCAGAGATGAGAGGTTAAGGACCCAAGTAGCTACCCGACCCTTTGAGAGTGGTCGAGCTGCTTGCTGGGGATGAGGTGACCATCATGGCCGATGCGACATCAGTGACCGACGAAGCTAGTCTTTGGCCGAGATGGTTGGTCATGTGCTGATATTACTGATGCAGACCTACGATCATGGTCGGCGTCGAGGTGTCTTGCACCTTCTAGACTGCATCGGCTCGAATGTGTGGTTTGGTCCAATCAATCGAGGCGGACCTTCTGGATGGAGCCGATGTCAACTGTTAATGGACTGAGCTATGAATACTTATCTTTTCCTTGGAGTGTTGGGTTTTGTCATTATCATCTATTCAGAGTTATGAATATGGAAATCCATGAATTGGGCGAGACAAGATGAATACTAAACAAATTGAAAGAAACAAAGGTTGCAAGTCTCCAATCAGATAAATGTAACTAAAATTGTAATCTTTTGCTGTCTAATCCTGTACAATATATGCATTGCATGTCATGACTTCTCTGCCTAAAGAGCATACTAATCGAAACAAGTTCAATTGAGAACGTTTTGTTTAGACATGGGGATCAGAATGAAAACGATAAATTTTATAATCTACAAATTATATATATTTTTGATACGCAAGTGTGCGTGTGTGTGTATATATATTCTAAAATCTTTATTTGTTATCTATCTGTATATATATACAGATAACAAATAAAGAAATATTAACCACTTGATATTATCTCTTACCTCACCCTTCCCGAGCATCCCCCCCCAATTTTCCTGTCTTCTTCCCCTTCCCGCTGCTGCAAGAGACAAAACCTAACAGCTTTCATTTTTTTAGAACTCATCATCTCATCACTTGTTTCATGACCTAAGACATGTTGCTTATTCGATTTGCACGGCGACGCTAATCCCTGCCACTCCACAATCCACTGTTTTTTGTTGACCCCATTGTCCATCAATTGCCTCTTCGACATACATAATCTCTCCAATCTTGCCGGTGATTGAAAAGAAGAGGTTAAAAACCTCCCATTAAACTTCTTATATTTGACCAAAATCGTCTATGGCTGCCATCCTAGATTTTACCAATTATAGTATTACAGATCTGTTATTAAAAGAAATAAACTGAGAGAGGCGAGGAAGAAGATGTTAGGATACGAGATTGTGAAACTAAATATTTGATTATGTATTTGGTTGGGATCGTGATAAGATATGGTAACAGTTTAAAACCATATCAAAATCATATCAAATTATCTCCCTTAGATAGACTTAGACTAGTAGCTATAAATTGTATGTATTAAAAACATTTTAATCAATGAAAAGAAATCTTTCATTCAAGAATTATTACTTTCATGGTACGGACTCAGAAACAAAAAACAAAGAATCCTTCATTGCCCTTTCCCTCTCATTTCTGACTGAACCAGTCTCAAAGAGTGAACTCAAAAAACTGTGATTTTATCACTGTTCACAAAAAGGGAAACAACTCAGAAACAAACTGTTTCATCATCGTTCCATACCTTTTCCGACCCATAGACACCAATCAAGAAGTAGAATCATGACGGACGCAGGCACATACGGATAGAAAAGTGACGAGTTAGCTATCCAACTAGTCAATCTGTTGAAAATAGTTTGAGTACGTCAATCACTAACACAGAAGACTTGTCACTTGGATTTAAGTTCAATGGGGAGAACTACCCCCTTTGGGATAGGATAGGATCCCCTCACCGCTCCTCCCTCACCGTATGCGTGACCGCGCGACACGTGGCAAAAAGTGGGGGTGGTGAGGCTGGGTGAGGGTAACCCTCATCCAGCCTCACCACCCCCTACTGCTGTCACGTGTCGCGTCCTGGGCCGCGCGGTGACTCACCGCGCGGTGAGGAGATCTCATCCCCTTTGGGATACTCTCATCAAGAATACGATTGGAGGATGTGGGAAAACGCAGCATCTCACAGGTGTTCCCCCACCACCGCCGGCAACAGATCCCAACTATGTCCAGTAGGAGCAACAAGACCATTTGGTATCCACTTGGCTGGTGCAAAACATTGAATCACGCCTAGTGAACAATGTATCACAATATCCAACTGGCAAGACCCTCTGGGAAGGACTTGTCATCATGTACAGGGTAGAAGGAGACGCACTCTAGGTGTTTGACCTTCATAGGAAGGCCAATACTATCAGACAAAACGGTGGAAGTCTGGAGGACTGCTGGAATCGCCTCCAGGGGTTGTGGATGGCCATACATGGCAGGGATCCTAATCCCATGAAGGGCCCTACATATATAGCCATCCACAACCAGAAATTTCAAGAGCAACGCCTTTTCCAGTTGCTAACCGCGGTTGATGACAAGTTTGAGATTGTCAAACGCGACCTCTTAAAACAAGAGCCGCTACCCACGGTGGAAATGGCATATGCAGCAATCCGGGGGAAGAGGCCCATATAGAATTTTACGCGGCATACCCTCAGAGTCAGAGTCATCATCGGGCATTAGGACAGGGTTGAAGGCTCAAGGCCGTATGGATAGAACTCAACCATCACCACCACGCCCACTGCAATCATTGCGTGGTGGTGACAAAGAAGACAAGTCAAAGCTTCGGTGTACTCATTGTGGAATGAAGAACCACACCAGAGAAACTTGCTTTCAATTGCTAAGGTACCTGGAGTGGTGGAAGCTCAGGGACGAAAGCAGCTGGAGAAGAAGCCACCAGCCACAGGAAAAGTTGCCACCGCCATCAGCCGTGGGGGAGCTCTTGGAGGCATCCCAGAAGGAGCCAGAGCCAGCAACCCTATTGCAGGAGAGGCAGGTTCCCCAGGTAAGGAACAGCGGGGCAAAGAAGAAAGAAAGACAGAGAGAGAAGACGCTTCTGGAGAGGAGGCCGAAGATTTTGGAGACCAGGGGGAGGCACTAGCTTTTAATAGCCAGCCCTACCCATCTCTTTTTCCAATAATGCCCTTCTGTCCAATGTGTTTCCCTCAAATACCCTTCTGTCTAGTACCTTTGTCCAAAATACTCCCAAAAGCTTCCAGCGAAAGTTTCCAGCAGCCAGCCTTCTTGTCACCCCTTAACAAATTACCATATTGCCCCTGCAACTTCCTTAACTATCCCAAAAGCCGTGACTACACAAATTCACCCCATTGACTCACCAAAACATTCTGGCTACATTTTCGATTGTGGGGCTACTGACACAATGTCATGTGATCTCTCTGACTTCTCCAACCTTACTTCTCCTTTTAATACTCGAATTAAAACCGTCAATGGCGAACATGTTCCTGTCAAGGGCACTGGCTCTATCTCTCTCCCGCCACAACTTCCTCTACATAACTGCCTTTATGTCCCCACTCTACCATTTATGTCAGTCACCTTACTTCTGCATTAGATTGTGCCGCTCTAATTTATCCTCATTTTTGCTTATTGCTAAACATTCACTCGAAGGTGATCTTTGGGCGCGGCACTGAACACGATGGTCTGTACTACTTGGATGAGGTCTCTCAAATGGGTCGATCCATGCTTGCTCACCGTATGGTCCAACGTCAACTTTGGTTATAGCATTGTCGATTAGGCCACCCATCCTTTGGTAATCTCAAGACTTTCTTTCCTACTTTGTTTACTCAGTCTACCTCTAATATGACCTGTGAGACATGTATTCGTTCTAAACAGCATAAAAATATATATCATCCTACGAACACTCTTGTTGATCATGTTCTTTCTTTAGTACATTCTGCTGTTTGGGGTCTGTCTCATTATTTTATCACTTTCATTGATGATAGTACCTATATCTATGAGTTTATTGCTATGATTCAAACACAGTTAGTACCTATATCTATGAGTTTATTTCCTTAAACACAAATCCAATGTTAGTACCTATATCTATGAGTTTATTGCTATGATTCAAACACAGTTTCAGACCAGTATTCGTGTATTACGCTCAGATAATGGTGGCGAATACACTGCTGCAAGTTTTTAGCAGTCCTTCAAATTTCATGGTATTCTCCATCAAACCTCTTGTCCCACACCCATCAACAAAATGGTATTACGAAAAAAAATTGAGTTATCCTTGAAATGACCCAGGCGACGATCCTTGAATCAAGCGTTCCCTCTTCCTTCTGGCTGAAAGCAGTTGCTACTTCGACATATCTTCTAAATCGTTTGCCTACCAAAATAATTGACAAACATACACCGCTTCACGTCCTCTCTACTCAAGTATCTATACCCTCCTTGTTTATCCTTTCTCCTAAAGTATTTGGGTGTACTGTCTTTGTTCATGTCCCTAAAACAGAACACACCAAATTGGATTTCTGTGCCCACAAATGTGTCTTTTTTGGGTATGGTGCTAACCAAAAAGGGTACAATGAAGTTACAGCAGGCAACAGGGGAATACCACCTAAGAGATACTCACCGAAGTTCAAAAGCCAAAATGTGTGACATCCAATCACTATTTCTCAAGGAGAGGAAGCCCATTGACTGAATGATGTGGTCAGTGAAATCAGGATACCTCGAACTACGGAAGAAGCCAGTCAATCTGAGGAATGAAGAAGTGCAATGAACAAACAAATGAAAGCGCTAAAGAAGAACGAGACATCGGAGAAGTGTCTTTTGCCCAAAGGAAAGAAACCTGTAGGGTGCCGGTGGGTCTTCACAATCAAACGGAGATCAGACAGAACAGTAAAAAGTTACAAGGCTCGACTAGTTGCGAGAGGTTACACTCAGACTTATGGAATTGATTATGCTAAGACTTTTTCACCTGTAGCAAAGATTGATACTATCAGGACACTTTTCTAAGTAGCAGTGAACAAAGATTGGCCCCTACTTCAGTATGATGTAAAAAACATGTTCCTTCATGGCGAGTTAAAGGAGGAAGTGTATATGGAAGTACCACTTGGTTTGCTGGGGAGTTCAATAAAAACGAAGTACTCTATATGGTCTAAAGCAGTCTCCTCGTGCTTGGTTTGGAAGGTTTACAAGTGTTATGAAATAGATTGGATATCGACAAAGCAGCGCTGATCATACACTGTTCGTGAAGCAAGGAGGTAATCTTGTAACTTGTCTAATCATCTATGTGGACGACATGATTATCACCGGAAGTGATCAAGATGAAATAAGAGAACTTCACCAGCGATTGTTTATAGAGTTTGAAATAAAAGACCTAGGAGATCTGAAGTACTTCTTGGAAATAGAGGTAAATCGCTTAGAGAAAAGAATTTTCGTATCTCGGTAAAAATATGTACTTTACCTACTAGCCGAGGTTGGAATGTTGGAATGTAAAGCTTGTAAAGTTCCAGTAGTAGTCAAGCATAAACTAATGATCTCATCAGAAGCACCGTTGGTTGACAAAGAACAGTATTGAAGGCTAGCTGGGAAATTGATTTATTTATCTCACACTCGACCAGACATCGCTTATGCCGTTGGAATTGTAAGTCAGCTCATGCACAAACGACAAAAAGAACACTTGGAAGCCATAATGCGAATAGTGAGGCATCTCAAAGCAACACCCGAACAAGGAATACTATTTAAGAAACATGGACACGTAGATGTTGAAGTTTACACCAATGCAGATTGAGCGGGAAATCCGAATGATCGAAGATCTACTTCAGGATACTTCGCCTTGGTTGGAGGAAATTTAGTCACGTGGAGAAGCAAAAAAGCAGAAGGTGATTGCATTGTTCAGTGTAGAAGCAGAGTTCAGGGGAATAGCAGAAGGCGTTATGGAGATTCTGTGTCTCCGAAAGGTACTAAATGGCTTGGGTTACTCAGTAGTACAACCAGCAAAGTTGAAGTGTGATAACAAAGCCGCAGTAAGTATTTCAGAAAATCCTGTGCAATACGACAGAATCAAACATGTTGAGGTGGATAGACATTTCATCAAAGAAAAAATTGAAGGGGGCATAGTCGAGATTCCTTTTGTATTGTCAGAAGATCAGGTAGCAGATATACTCACAAAAGCTGTCACTGGCAAAGTCTTTCGCTCAACGCTGTGCAAGTTGAACATTGGAAACTACAATGATCAACTTGAGGGGGAGTGTTAGGATACGAGATTATAAAACAGAATATTTGTTTGTGTATTTGGTTGGGATCATGATAAGATATGATAACAGTTTAAAAGCATATCAAAATCATATCAAATCATCTCCATTACCATAGATAGACTGAGACTAGTAGCTATAAAATTGTGTGTATTAGAAATGTTTTAATCAATGAAAAGAAATCTTTCATTCAAGAGTTATTACTTTCACAAGATGGGTCGTATGCGTCTGGGGCAGGGATGAAGTCGCTACTAATGGTACTGAAATTTACTTTGCGAGAGTGAAAAGAGGAAATTTACCCGGAGAATGAAAGGGGTTGGATCCAGTCACTGTAAATGGTGACAGCTTTATTAGTTACCACATGATAGACAACAGAGACGGTAAGACTAGACGAAGAGTGAGTCATCGAGAGACGTAATGCTAGGTGAGGAAGGTGAAGCTCACAATGCGATGACCAGATCCGTTCTAGAATGAAAAATAATATTGGAGGGGAAAGAGTGAAGAATGGCTCCCGCCGGATTTTTATTCGTATTGCCATAAGACTCATTCTAATTCTTTTAAAACAAGAGTTAATCATTTTTTTATCTAAATATTTTTATGTTATTATCGAAATATACATTAGTTGAGCATAGACTACAAATTATACGTTTAAAACAGGCTCAAGCGCCTAATGAGTATATTAATTTAAACATGTATAATTCAACCGAAAAGAAATTTATTTCAATATTCCCAAGTGTTGTTTACATAAAATGGTTAAGTTTAAGTGGCAAATCATGGTTGTATCCTAATTTCATATCTATTACTAAACGCAGTAACCTATTATATGCACCCAAAGCTAAGTACGGTACATGAATTCGTGATCTTATCTTCCGCTAGCTATTATTAGAGTAACGATCCATATTTGTTTATTTGATTTCAGGTTTGATATCTATTTAGGTCCAACATCGTCATTATAAGTAATTACTATTGAATATCAACTGAATTGGAGTTTCGTCTTCGCTAGTTCGAAAACATTAACTCTTGTTAACATTTAACGCTTATGCCATACTTATATATATGTCACAATCTTCCTTCTATTCAATGTAAGACTTTTGGGTCTTTACATCTTACCTCATTAATAGGTCGGCGTCCTCGCTGGACCACCACTAAAGGACCAGGATCCCTCTAACATCCGGATTAGGCCCTTTCGCACCCGACA
The DNA here is from genome assembly GCA_036186865.1 of Eustoma russellianum. Classification (NCBI taxonomy): domain Eukaryota; kingdom Viridiplantae; phylum Streptophyta; class Magnoliopsida; order Gentianales; family Gentianaceae; genus Eustoma; species Eustoma russellianum. The sequence goes on from AP025040.1 coordinate 39,250,990, forward strand.
ACGCTATCTGATACCATAATTATAGTGACCCGAATTCACATCCGATTCTAGATCTGGGACCTATTCGCATCCGATATCGTCACTATGGCCAAACACTAGTGAATGTCAACTAATTCGGGCTTTTGTCTCTGCTGGCACGAAAATGATTAATCTTTGTTGACATTTAACACTTGTGCCAAATTTATATATCATTGTCACATTTTTCTTCTTTTTGGCGTGGAATTTTTGGGTCTTTACCATTAACATTACATCAAAGAATCGAAGGATAAAGTGGAAAAAAATCTTTAATGTTATAAACTCAAACAATACTATAAAGAGAACAACAAAATATTGTATAATATATATCTTCAAAAGGTGTACAAAATCTTACAAGAAGTTGTCCTATTTATAGGATATGAAAAATGTAACATCTTCTTAGGATTAATACCCACTAACACCATGATCCTTAGTGGGTGTTAATAGCCTTAGTGGGTGTTAATGTTTGGACATCCACTATCCTTAGTGGGTGTAAATATTTTGTATCCACTATCCCCACTAACACACACAATAATTCACAATACTCCCCCTTGGATGTCCAAATTTTATAGAATATGACTCGTTAAAACCTTGCCAAGAAAAACTCAGTGGGATAAAAAACTTGGTCGAAGGAAAAATCGTACACATTCATAAAATTGGTAAGTGTGATATACTGCCTCGTTAAAACCTTGCCAAGAAAAACCCTGTGGGATAAAAACTTAGACGAAGGAAAAAGAGTACAGTATGTATAGTAATCACACTCCCCCTGATGCTGACAAGAGGTCTTTGAGTTGACGCATTCCAATGCTGTAGACCATCTTTCTAAATGTAGTTGTTGGTAGTGCTTTGGTGAACAAATCAGCAGAATTCTTATTTGATTGTATCTGCTGGATATCAATGTCGCCATTCTTCTCAAGATCATGAGTGTAGAAACATTTTGGCGATATATGCTTCGTTCTGTCTCCTTTGATATAGCCATTCTTAATTTGAGCAATACATGCAGCATTATCTTCAAACAATATCGTCGGAGTGTTTCTTAGTGAAGATAATCCACATGATTCTTGAATATGTTGAATCATCGACCTTAACCATACGCATTCACGACTTGCTTCATGCAATGCTAAGATCTCAGAATGGTTGGAAGATGTGGCTGTTAATGTCTGCTTCACTGATCTCCATAATATAGCTGTATCTCCACAAGTAAAAACATATCCACTCTGTGATCTTCCCTCATGAAGGTCAGATAGATAACCCGCACCAGCATATCCTACCAACTGTGACTCAGAAATCTTTGAATAGAATAAACCCATATCTATTGTTCCACGAAGATAGCGTAAAATATGCTTGACACCATTCCAATGTCTCCGTGTTGGTGTAGAGCTATATCTTGCCAATGAATTCACTGAGAATGATATATCTGGTCTCGAACAATTTGCAAGATACATTAAAGCACCAATAGCACTAAGATAAGGTACTTCTGGACCTAATAATTCCTCATTATCTTCTGCTGGTCGGAATGGATCTTTCTTTATATCTAATGATCGTACCACCATAGGACTACTCAATGGGTGAGCTTTATCCATATAAAATCTCTTCAAGATCTTCTCCGTGTATGCAGATTGATGAAGAAAGATTCCATTAGGCAAATGCTCGATCTGCAGGCCGAGACAAAATTTGGTTTTTCCGAGATCTTTCATCTCAAACTCTTTCATGAGATAATTAGCAGTTTTGGTAAGCTTTTCAGGAGTTCCAACAAGATTCAAGTCATCGACGTACACTGCAATTATAGAGAACCCATTTTCAGATCTTTTGATAAATACGCATGGACAAATTGGATTATTTACATATCCTTCTCTAATGAGATACTCACTGAGACGATTATACCACATCCTGCCAGATTGTTTTAGTCCATACAAAGATCTCTGTAATTTGATTGAGTATAATCCATGTGTCTTTTGATCACATGTTTTAGGCAATTTTAATCCTTCAGGGATCTTCATATAAATATCATTATCTAAAAATCCATATAAGTATGCGGTAACCACATCCATTAACCGCATATCAAGGTTTTTAGCAACTGCCAGGCTGATTAGATATCGTAATGTTATGATATCAATTACTGGAGAATATGTTTCATCATAATCAAGCCCAGGTCTTTGTGAAAAACCTTGTGCAACAAGACGTGCCTTGTATCGCATAATTTCATTTTTCTCATTGCGTTTTCGTACAAAAACCCATTTATATCCAATAGGTTTTATCCCTTCAGGGGTCTGGACTACAGGTCCAAATACTTTGTGACTTTCTAATGATTTCAGTTCTGCTTGGATTGCATCTTTCCACTTTGGCCAATCATTTCTGTGTCGACATTGTTCAATGGATCTCGGTTCAGGATCCTCATTCACAATTTCACATGCAATACCATAGGCAAAAACATGATCAATAATAACCTTTTGTCTATCCCAATTTTCTCCTGAACTTACATAATTCAAAGAGATTTCTTCAAAATTTTGTTCGCTTGCTTCTTCAGGAGCAACTTGTTTATCAATTTTAGACTGATCAGTTTCAATTTCTATAGCGCTTTCAGGTTGTGAACTTCTTTGCTCTTCTGGAGTATTCTCTTCAGGAGCATTAACTTGTACCCTTCTCTTTCGAGGGTTTTTATCTTTTGCACCGACAGGGCGCCCACGTTTTAGGCTTGCTTTCGGTATACCATTATCATGTCTTTCAGAGACATCAAGTCGAACTGGCGTATTCATCGCCGGAACGTGGGATTTTGTTATCTTTTGACTATCAGTAAATGCGTCAGGCAACTGATTTGCAACATTTTGTAAATGAATTATCCTTCTTACTTCTTGCTCGCATTGATTTGTTCGTGGGTCAAGATGAGAAAGTGATGGAACGTTCTATGTAATTTCACGCCGTTCTTCAAGAAACGGTATTTTCTCTCCTCCTAACGGTGGGAAAAATTTCTCGTCAAAATGACAATCGGCATATCGTGCCTTAAATAAATCACCCGTCAGGGGCTCAATATATCTCATAATAGAAGGAGAATCAAAACCCATGTATATTCCTAAACGTCTTTGAGGACCCAGTTTTGTCCGTTGTGGTGGGGCAATCGGAACATAAATCGCATACCCAAAAATCTTTAAGTGGGAAATATCAGGCTGCTGGCCAGATACCATTTGCAATGGCGAATATGGTTGAAACGAACTGGGTCTAAGCCGTATTAATGCAGATGCATGCAGAATTGCATGTCCCCAAGCTGTCATGTGTAAATTAGATCTTAAGAGCATAGGTCTAGCAATCAGTTGTAAACGTTTTATAAATGACTCTGCCAGGCCATTTTGAGTATGCACATGAGCCACTGAATGCTCAACATCAATCCCAATCGACATGCAATAATCATTAAAAACTTGGGAAGTAAATTCACCAGCATTATCAAGACGAATAGATTTAATTGGATAATCCGGAAATTGTGCTCTTAAGCGTATAATCTGAGCAAGAAGCTTGACAAATGCTACTGTTCTTGTCGAAAGCAAACTCACATGATACCATCGTGAAGAGGCATCCAATAAGACCATAAAATATCGAAATGGTCCACAAGAGGGATCATAGGTCCACAAATATCTCCTTGTATTCTTTGTAAAAATATAGGAGATTCAACATGAACCTTCATCGGGGATGGCCTCTTGATTAATTTCCCTCGTGAACAAGCAACACACACACAATCACGAGGTAAAAGAATCTTCTGGTTCTTTAAAGGATGTCCGTGTGAGTTTTGTACAATTCTACGCATCATTACCGATCCTGGGTGGCCAAGTCGATCATGCCATAACATGAATAATTTTGGATTATTGAACTTCTGGTTCATCACACTATTAGATTCTACTGGATGTATAGTCGCATAATACAATCCAGATGAGAAAATTGGGAATTGTTCTTTTACAAGCTTCTGGCCTGATTCTTCATATGTAATACATAAAAATTCCATATTCCCCTTATTCATGGTTTCAATATGAAAACCATTAAGACGTATGTCTTTGAAACTCAACAAGTTTCGTTTCGACTTGGTAGAAAATAATGCCATATT
>AP025040.1:39255104-39269551 GCA_036186865.1 Eustoma russellianum
AACTCAACAAGTTTCGTTTCGACTTGGTAGAAAATAATGCCATATTTATCAATATATGTGTACCACCCGGTAGTATAATAGTTGCTCTTCCAGAGCCCTCAATCAATGATGTAGTACCCGAAACTGTACTAATATTTGCTTTTATCAATTGCAATGTCGAAAAATATTTTCGATCACGAAGAATTGTGTGTGTCGTTCCACTGTCAACCAGACAGATGTCCCCACCATTCATCTTGAATATATGTCTAGCATAGCATATACAATTTTTATAATTAATTTAATTACGAAGAATCAACACATAAATAGAAGTTATAATGTAAACGACAACGAAATTTTATTTATGCAAACAAATAAGTTTAAATTGAAACAAAGTTACATACTAAGATATCATAAACTAAATGACCACTTATCCAAAGAAAACATGGCTAATCGTGAAAAATAACTAGACATTCTACATAATTATGCTCGGCTATTGGTATTTGTAACATCATCCACAAACTGAATTCCATTTCCATCCATACTTGGGCCCATAAGGTAATCTTCAAGATCTAAATCATCAAAATGATTTGGGATTGTGTCATCATTATCTGCTATGTTTCCAAAGTCTGCAAAATTACTTTGTTGTCCCTTGCCTTATCCTTCAGGGATGCCTGATAAAGATCAACCAAATGTTTTGGTGTACGGCAAGTACGAGACCAATGCCCGTGAGATCCGCATCGATAACATGTCTCATCATGATGCTTAGCCTTTGCACCATCTTTTACAGCTTTTGACTTTTCATGTGGCTTTTCATTATTTTCCCACTTCTGGTGGTATGGTGCAAAGCTTCTACCACGGCCACGACCTCTACCGCAGCCACGGCCACGACCTCTACCGCAGCCACGGCCACGACCACGACCACGTCCTCTACCACGACCATTAAAAGTTGCATTCGCTTCAGGGAATGGTTTTGACCCGGTCGGGTGAGAAGTGTGATTTTTCATTAACAGTTCATTATTTTGTTCTGCAACTAAGAGACATGAAATGAGCTGGAAATATTTTTCAAAATTTCGTTCCCTGTATTGCTGCTGCAGGAGCATGTTTGATGCATGAAAAGTAATGAATGTTTTTTCTAACATGTCAGCATCAGTAACTTTATCTCCACACAACCTCAATTGAGAGACAATAGAAAACATAGCAGAGATTCATTGACTGTTTTATGATCTTGCAACCTCGGATGCAACCAGTCATATCGAGCCTTTGGAAGGATAACACTTTTATAATGATCATATCGTTCCTCCAGATTTTTCCACAACTCCCGGGGCTCTTTTACCCCCAAGATATTCGGATTTCAGCCCGTCGTGGAGATGATGGCAAATGAATATCATGGCTTTAGCCTTATCTTGCTCACTAGCCACAACATCATCCTTAATTGTATGCCCGAGGTTCATGGGCATCAAGTGGATTTCAGCATCAAGAACCCATGCCGTGTAATTTCTGCCGGAAATATCAAGGGCAGCAAATTCCAGTTTGGTGATGTTCGTCATTGGTCTGATTTATACATAAATAAAATATATAAGAAAATGATGTATTCACTCAAAACTACACAACGTACAACCAATGTTAAAAGAATGCTGCAAACCCGTACATGCACAAATAATTACGATAAAAAACTCTAAGGGCAAATGCATTTGAAAATATGGATCATCTGAACAGAACATTGGTGAAATGTAATCATCCGAAACTAATGGAAGGCAAAAAGGCTTCAAGCATAAGATCCTTAAACAAAATCCACCTTGAAAAACTAATAATATGTCAAACTACTTTACTACCAAAAAAAATCACGACAAAATCAAAGTTTCATTTCTACATTAACCAATGCTAATTGTTAATTTCATAGTCCTGGTAAATGACGAATATGATTGACCAATATTTACAGAATTCAAATCAGTTTGTTTCCTGACTCCAACAAAATGAACGATGATATTGCATAACAAAAATCTTAGATGCAAGTTCGTTGACCATATAACTAAAATTTACACTATTTAAGAACAAAAATATTGGTTAGAAACAAATAGAATATGAAATCGAGTTTCAGTTGGATAAATAAAATCCAAATACAAAGTAACTTAACAAACAAAACATGGATCTTATTGGCACAGATTTAAGGTTGTTGTTCAGATTAATGGTTCAGAACAAACTTCCAGAGCTGCGACACTTGTAAGCATAACTACAAAGATACATGACTAAATGGACAAAAACTATGCTCAGAAAACATCATCTAAACAACCGATTAAACAAACAAGAAAAGGGATGAACTCACAGTAGATTTTTCGTGCTGATAACGTGTTATAAACTCGAACAATACTATAAACAGAACAACAAAATATTGTATAATATATCTCTTCAAAAGGTGTACAAAATCTTACAAGAAGTTGTCCTATTTATAGGATATGAAAAATGTAACATCTTCTTAGGATTAATACCCACTAACACCATGATCCTTAGTGGGTGTTAATAGCCTTAGTGGGTGTTAATGTTTGGACATCCACTATCCTTAATGGGTGTAAATATTTTATATCCACTATCCCCACTAACACACACAATAATTCACAATATTTAAAACAATATTCACCAGCTGAATTTGATTAAAATTTGAAAAAAAAAACATACTTCTACACTAACGTAACAGTTTAGGCCATACATGATTTTCTTTTCCTCATTGGCTGTTTGTCTCATTCTTAACGCATCATTACATAAATTTTTCTTGTGTCTTATTTTTGTTTTCATTTGTTTGAAGAATAATTTGGGCGTGTCTATACCTCATTCGGCATTTTATACCGAAAACAAATATAGATTCCTGAAAGAAATATTGCATTTGTTTTGAGCGGGTTTACACCTCATTTGGCAATTTATATCCAAACCTTAAAATATAGATACAAGGAATGTTTTTTCTTTTTCTAATTAAAAAAGGAATCGAACTCGAAACCTTAAGATTAGGGGTGTTAACGAGCTAAACCAAGCCAAATATTATGGTTTGGAATTCGGATTCGTTTACCTTAATAAACAGTTTAGACTTGATTCGTTTGTTGTATCGAACTTCACAATTTGTTCTATTCGGCTCGAAAACGCTATAATTTTTTAAACGAGCCGAACATTTTGTAAACAGTTTGACTCATTTTAGTAAAAAAATCTAAACTTGGCTCGTTTAATTAAAATTAACGAACAAACTCGAATCAAATACGAATCGAACTCAAACTGTCCGCAAACAGTTCGGTTCGGTGAACACCCATACTTAAGATGAAAGAAATACTATTAAACCACCAGGCCAAAAGTTTTTTCGCAAGGAATAATTATTTATACCCAAATCACATAATACAGATAAAGGAAAAAGTATTTTGTTTGTTTGAGTGTGCTTACATCTCATTTCATTCGGCAATTTATGCCCAAATCACATATACAGATTTAAAGATTGATTATTTATACCAAAAATACGTAATATGGATTCGATAAGAAAAAGTTATTTGAGTGTGATTACATATTATTCGGTTATTAACATATAAATCACATAACGTGGGTTCGATTTCAAAAATTTTTTTTAATTTGACTTAACCACAATTTAAAGAAATCAAACTTTTATGATCTGTTGAAAGTGTAGAGAATCCAGATGAAGAAGGGAAAGCAGAAGGTGCAGCTGGCATGTTGGATGATCACAGTCCTGGCCGTGACAATTGATGAAACAGTTCATCCCAATCGTTGAATGAAAGGTTTAATCCATGGTATACGCTAGTTGCGTGATGAAGTGAAGGACCTTGAAGTGTGATCACAAGGTGAGCTGAAGGAGTGGTGTACGGGAAGCAAGAGGTTCAAGGAAGAAGAAGGAGTCGAAGGCGGGAGAATTAAAATAGGGCGAAGTTACCAATTTGCCCCTAGCTGAGCTTCTATTGATAGTTTTGTAGTAAGGGTATTTTTGTAATTTCAGGCGGAATTCTGTTATAACCGCCTCTTTCCTCTGTATTTGTTTCAAGGGGTGTTGCATTGCAGAATTCAGAGAATCAATCGAGCAGTTATCCAATTCTCTCTCTAGCTTTGTTTCCTCTCTTCTCTCTCTAGCTCATTTTACTTATCCTAGATTGATTTGATTCCATATACTTGTTTTTGGTTTGTGATTGAATGATGTTCATGGCATAATCGAAGCCTTGAACACTTGAACCGTTTGATTCTTGGTATTTTCACATGGTATCAGAGCGATTGATGAATTTTGGTACGTTTATGGCTTCGAATCAAGCATCCCCAAGCAGTTCTACTCAATCTCCAGTGAATGTGTCGCAAGGAGCAGCTACGATTGATCCATCCGAGGATCCACTGTATATTCATCCTGGAGACAGCCCTTCGTTAGTGCTTGTTCAGCCATTGTTAGACGGCAACAACTATCACGGATGGAGTAGGACTTTTCGTAGAGCTCTTGAGTCGAAGAATAAAACTGGCTTCATTACAGGTACTATTCTTAAACCTACGGAGACTAGTCGTAGATTCGCTGCTTGGACGAAAGCGAATAACATGGTTGCATCTTGGATTGTAAATTCTGTCATTCCGTCCATTGGACAAAGCGTAATGTGGTTTGATAATGCTTTAGACATTTGGAATGATTTGAAGCATAGGTACGGTAATGCTGATGTTTTTCGTTTATCTGACCTGCAAGAGCAGTTCTATGCCACTAAGCAAGGAGATAGCTCGGTAACTGAATATTACACGAAGCTTAAGGTCCTTTGGGAGGAATTAATGGTGCTGAGAGCCATCCCTAATTGTGTGTGCAATAGGTGTACATGTAATGTATCTAGTCAAATAAATAAGTTTGTAGAGGATGATCATGTCATAAGGTTCATTAAAGGTCTCAATGATGAGTATGAACCAGTGAAGTCACAGGTGCTGCTGTCCACTCCATTACCAGACCTGAAAACAACCTTTGCTATGGCAGCGAAGTTAGAGAGGAAACTACACTATGCTGGTGGTCAAAACTAGTTCGTTAATAATCAATCACTTGTCCTTAATGCTGGTGGTGTACCTAGGCAGGGAAGTTTTGGTTATAGGCCAATGAATCCTAGTGGTGCTGGCTATGGTAATAATTGGCAGAAGTCTGGAGGTAAAGGTGGTAGGAAAGAGTTCATGAGCCAGAAGTCTGGCTATAGCTCTAAGGCCCCCGTGTGCACTCACTGCAATATGGTTGGCCACACCGTAGATAGATGCTATAGGAAGCATGGTTTTCCCCCCGGATATAAAGGCAAGGGACAAGTGAATTGTGTAAGTAATGAAACTGATATGGTGCAGAACAATGTGGAGTATGCACAGTCTGGTGTTGAGTTTAGTCAAGCCAATGATGTGATGAATGATCCTGTGATGCAAATGGCTCCTGCTTTGACACATGAAGCAGTACATGCAACTTATGGGGTTTGTTGCAAGAGCATAAGGACAGAGGAACAGTGATGAGTCCGAATGCTGCAGATCATCACATAACCATCACACGGTGTTGTCAGCTCAACAGGTCAATGGTTCAGGTAAGTGGAAAGGTAATGTGCAGTCTAATATTTCTAGCATATGGATATTGGATTCAGGTGCCACAGATCACATCTCTTGTTCCCTTTCTTTCTTCGATTCCTATAAACCTGTGATTGGAATGTCAGTTAAGTTGCCTAATAATCAAACAGTCAGTGTTGAAAATGTTGGCACGGTGAGTATTTTTCCAAGTCTAACGCTGCATCATGTGCTTCAATATCCCAGCTTTTTCCTTTAACCTCATATCCCTTAGTAAGCTCACCATGAATGGTGATATTGATCTGTCATTTCATTCAAATATGTGCTGCATTCAGGAACATCTGAGCAGGAAGACGATTGGTTTCAGCTGAAGTCCGTCATGGCCTGTACCATCTAGCTGACCAGCCTTTGTGTAGAGCACCTGTTTCTAGTCCGTGCCAGACATTCACAGTCTCCAAGTCTTCTTCTTCTTTCCTTTGGCATTCCAGGACTTGGACATCAAGCCTTATCCAGAATGAAGGAGATCAACAAGATTGACTCCTCAGTTGATATTTCTTCTTTTACTGAACCTTGTACTATATGCCCCCTAGCTAAACAGAAAAGGCTCCCCTTTCCTGTCTCAAATTCTGTGACTCATTCACCCTTTTTCTCTTATTCACATGGATATTTGGGGGTCCCTATAAACATCCTACTATGTTTAGCCAAAGATATTTTCTCACCATTGTGGATGATCATAGTAGATATTGCTGGATATTTTGATGAAAGCAAAATCAGAAACTAGACATATCATTGAGAGTTTTGGAGCTTTGTACATGTTCAGTTCAATACCAATATAAAGGTTGTGCGTACTGACAATGGTCTTGAATTTAATATGCCTGCTTTCTTTTCTTCTAAAGGCATCATACATCAAACAAGTTTGTACTTATCGCCTCAACAAAATGGCACAGTAGAGAAGAAAACAGCAGCACATATTGAACGTAGCCAGAGCACTTAAAATCCAATCACATGTCCCCTGCATCTTACTGGGGGTTCTGCGTTCAGCACGCTGTATACCTCATCAACCTCACTCCTTCTCCTATTCTGCATCATCAAACTCCTCATGAAATCCTTCACAACAGTCCTCCCTCTTATGCCAATCTCAAAGTCTTTGGTTGTTTGTGCTATGCTACGATTACTTCCCCGTCTAGAGACAAGTTCAGCCCAAAGTCAAAAAAGTGCATTTTTCTGGGCCTATCTCACACCACAAAAGGGTATATCCTCCAAGATCTTGAGTCCAGAGATATATTCATCTCCAGGGACGTTGTTTTTTTATGAGACAGTTTTTCCCCTTCTTGGAAATTCTATTGCTTCCCTACCACATCCATCTGACCATTCTCCTTCTGTCACTGAACCCTATTTCTCTAGCTTTAGATGTGACACTGAGCCTTCTGTACCACTACCAGTTGCCACATCTAGGGGGGCCCAACATGATAATCACCATTATACCACACCTCAACATCATCAGTCTTCTCAGTCTCATCAGCCTAATCAGCCTAATCACCATTATACCACACCTCAACATCATCAGTCTTCTCAGTCTCATCAGCCTAATCAGCCTAATCATCATTATACCACACCTCAACATCACCAGTCTTCTCCACAATCCACAACTCAGCACACTCATCCCAGCCAATATTCTTCTCTGCCTGTACTCAACCACCACTCAAATGACCAACAAACAACAATCCAAGGTTCATCTGATGACCTCTCTCATAATGCCAATAAGCCGAGATCAATACCTATCAACTCCATTAATATAGAACTTCCCATCACAAGACCTCACAGGAACAGACATCCCCCCTCTTACTTGCAACAGTACCACTGTAGTCAAGTCTCAAATCAAGCTATAAAGCCACAGAATTCAACCAAAACATCTCCACATCCTGTGTCTAAATATCTAACCTTGATCTGTTGACACCTAAGTTCAAAGCATATGTTTTAATGTTAGTGCATGCACAGAACCCAAAACTTATGCTGAAGCAGCAGCCTCAGTTGAGTGGCAAAGAGCCATGGAAGCCGAGATAAATGCTCTGGAAGAGAATAAGACCTGGGTACTAACAGAGCTGCCACCAGGGAAGAAAGCCGTAGGCTGTAAGTGGGTGTATAAGGTAAAGCACAAAGCTGACGGGACAGTAGAGAGGTTCAAGGCAAGGTTGGTTGCAAAGGGGTATACGCAACAACTGGGAATAGATTACCAAGATACGTTTTCACCCGTAGCCAAGATGAGTACAGTGAGAATGTTGTTAGCCATGGCTGCCAGACAAAATGGCATGTGCACCAACTAGACGTAAACAATGCATTTTTACATGGTGAGTTGCACGAAGAAATTTATATGGTGCCACCTCCAGGACTGGCTTTGCCACGAGAGGGAATGGTGTGCAAATTGCAGAGATCTCTATACGGACTGAAGCAAGCGAGTAGAGAATGGAATGCAAGGCTCACTGCATTTCTGATATCAAATGGCTTCATACAATCTAAGAATGACTACACCTTGTTTACAAAGAGAACGAAGGGCTCGTTATTGGTGCTTTTGGTATATGTAGATGATTTAATTTTGGCTTGTAATGACTTGAGGGAAATTGATTGGATTAAAGAGGTATTGCACAGGGAGTTCAAGATTAAAAATCTCGGTGATCTAAAGTTTTTCCTAGGCATAGAAGTTGCACGATCAAAGAAGGGGATGCTAATTAACCAAAGGAAGTATGTGTTGGAGTTGTTAGAGGAGTTTGGTTTTTCAGATTGCAAACCTGCTGTCAGTCCAATGGAGATGCATCTAAAACTGACTCATAATGATTCACAACTGTTCGAGGACATTGCCATTTACAGAAGACTCATAGGAAAGTTGATCTATCTCACTATAACTAGACCGGATATTTCATTTGTTGTGCAGCAACTGAGCCAGTTTCTTGACTGTCCCACACTTAATCATGTACGAACAGCCCACAGAGTACTGAGGTATCTAAAGGGGACCATTGGGCAAGGGCTTGTTGCTACCCAGTACTGGAGACTTGAGATTGAGGGCCTTTGTTGATTCGGACTGGGCTGGATGTAAGGGGACAAGAAAATCCATTTCTGGGTATTGTGTATTCCTTGGTGAAGCATTGATTTCTTGGAAGGCCAAGAAACAAACCACGGTGTCACGGTCTTCAGCAGAAGCGGAGTACAGGGCTATGGCATCCGCTGTGTGTGAAGTGCAATGGTTGCTGTACCTAGGTGGTGACTTAGGACTGAAGGATCAGGAGCCTGTGGAGATGTTCTGTGACAGCAAGAGTGCACTGTATATAGCTGAAAATCCAGTCTTTCACGAGCGTACAAAGCACATTGAGATAGATTGCCACATTGTAAGAAACAAAGTTCAAGAAAGGGTGATTAAATTGATGCCAATAAGAACACAATTTCAGCTTGCAGATTTGTTTACTAAAGCGTTGGATAGCAAACGTTTGGGTGAACTCTTGGGAAAGCTTGGGGTGTGCAACATTTATGGCAAGCATGGCTTGAGGGGGGGTGTTGAAAGTGTAGAGAATCCAGATGAAGAAGGGAAAGCAGAAGGGTGCAGCTGGCATGTTGGATGATCACAGTCCTGGCCGTGACAATTGATGAAACAGTTCATCCCAATCGTTGAATGAAAGGTTTAATCCATGGTATACGCTAGTTGCGTGATGAAGTGAAGGACCTTGAAGTGTGATCACAAGGTGAGCTGAAGGAGTGGTGTACGGGAAGCAAGAGGTTCAAGGAAGAAGAAGGAGTCGAAGGCGGGAGAATTAAAATAGGGCGAAGTTACCAATTTGCCCCTAGCTGAGCTTCTATTGATAGTTTTGTAGTAAGGGTATTTTTGTAATTTCAGGCGGAATTCTGTTATAAACCGCCTCTTTCCTCTGTATTTGTTTCAAGGGGTGTTGCATTGCAGAATTCAGAGAATCAATCGAGCAGTTATCCAATTCTCTCTCTAGCTTTGTTTCCTCTCTTCTCTCTCTAGCTCATTTTACTTATTCTAGATTGATTTGATTCCATATACTTGTTTTTGGTTTGTGATTGAATGATGTTCATGGCATAATCGAAGCCTTGAACACTTGAACCGTTTGATTCTTGGTATTTTCACATGATCATCATTTCTATTTTATCATTAGTTGATTACTTGATATAAAATAGAGAGAAATCATGTAAATTAATTGAAGCGTATTATAGAGACGTTGACTACTAATACTTGCCATCTATTAAACATTAGTAATATTTTTAAGATAAACTAAAATGAAAAACAATATCTTTAGAAGAAGAAAAAAAAATAAGAGATATGGTCGATTTTCATATTCTTCTTGTCATCAGTCGCCACAGATGAGCTACTAAATTACATACCACGTATTTGAAAGAGGAGTGAAACAGATTTTTGTATACTATCCTCGTCTCAAAATTTAAATCTAATTTAATTTTCTTGTATTATATTGTAAAACTAAAATAGACTTGTACATACAATATTTTTCACCAATGCTCGTACTTAACCATCTGGGTCACATACGAGTTTCGAGCGAAAACAAAAAACAAATTCCGTATATTCTATCTTTGTCAATATCTATGTCTTATGAACCAAAATCACACAATATATTTGTTAAGGACCCGCCGTCTATGCAGCCGTCCATGCAGCCGCCTGGTACTAGTTAGGGTTTGTTTGTCACAACCAGCCACTAGCTGTACTAACGACTTTTGTTGTAACAACTTCTAGTTGTAGCTAACTTTGTTATCTTGTAGTTTGGATTGTTTTACTTTGTATCAAACTCTTGTTGTAGAAGATTATATAATCTTATGTAAAGCATATGAATAAAATATCATTTTCAAATCTCACTTTTTCATGGTATCAGAGCCATTTCGACTCTAACGAGTATTCTCAAACACCCGGCTCCAACATCTCGGTTCTATGGCTGACCACACTACCAAACATGGCTCTCTTGATGGAGTCATTGCTATCAATGTTGCCGCTCAGCTACCTATCAAGCTGAACAAGAACAACTTTCCTTCTTCGAGGGCTCAGTTCGATGCCCTACTGTATGGATACGATCTAACGGGATTTCTTGATGAGAGTAAACCGTGTCCTCCACAATTCACGGTCAGCCAAGATGGTGAAAAACAACCAAACCCAGACTATGCTATCTGGGTTCGGCAGGACAAGTTGTTACTGCATGCTATTTTGGCGTCAGTTTCAGAAGGAGTGGTGCTTTTGATCGCCACTGCTTCCACGTCTCGTGATGCGTGGATGAAGCTTCATCAGCTGTATGCAAATAAGTCTCGTTCTCGTATCATGAATCTTAAGGAACGTCTCACTAATATTACCTGTGACACTCAATCTGTTGCTGATTTATCTTCAGACTATCAAAAGCATCGCTGATGAGTTAGCCCTTGTTGACACTCATCTCAGTGATGATGATCTATCTATTTTTGCTCTAAATGGACTTTGTAGAAACTTTAAAGAAATTGCTGCTGCCATTCGAGCACGTGACACTCCTATTTCCTTTGAAGAGCTTCATGACAAGTTGGTAGAACATGAAGCATTTCTTAAACGAGAAGAGACTCGTAGTGGTGTTGCAGTCACTGTTCACGCCACACAGATGAAATCCGGGCGAAACTCCAATGGATCAATAGGGGGGCCTCGACATGGTGGTGGCGGACGGCAGTTCACAGGGAAGCCGTCATTTGGTTCGGGTATGCCGCAGGGGTTCGGCCAGTCATCGGCTAACTCTCGGTCTACCCGTAACTCTTCACAATCTGGGGTGGTCTGTCAGTACTGTCAAAAACGTGGACACACAACACGTCAGTGTTATTCCTTGAACCGGTCATTGCAGCAGCAACCCGAAGTCCATCACACCACCTCTGGGTCAATGCAGAATAATTGGGTCTTGGATTCTGGAGCCTCACACCATGTTACCCATGATTTGAACAATCTCTCCCATCACCAGCCGTATGAGGGTCCGGATGATGTTTTACTCGGCGATGGTTCTAGCCTCAACATCACTAACACTGGTTCTACTACTGAGCGCAAACATCGTCATGTAGTTGAAACTGGGCTAGCCCTGCTTCATCACTCGTCCTTGCCAGCTAAATTTTGGTCATATGTATTTCTCACAGCTGTCTATCTTTTAAATCGCTTGCCTACCCTAATCCTTCAGAACGCGACACCCTATGAGCGTTTGTTCTCTAAACCAGCTCGGTATCATTCCTTACGTGCCTTTGGGTGCCTTTGCTTTCCTTGGCTACGACCCTATTTGGATCATAAATTGGCTCCTCGCTCAAATCCTTGTGTTTTTGTGGGGTACTCTAACACTCATCATGCTTACAAGTGTCTTGATGTTTCTTCTAATCGTCTTCATCTTTCTCGACATGTGCAGTTTATTGAGCATCAGTTCCCGTTTGCCCCTGTTTCCACGTCTAACAACTCCACCATGTCGCCGTCATCTTGGTTCGCAGGTACTCCACTGGTCGCTGCACTTCAACCGCCGGTTGAACATGTCCCCTCTGCACCTCCTGTCGCGCCCGAAGTTGCTGCACCCAGGTATTGTCCATCTCCTTCCTTAGCTTTGACCTCAACCCCTTCGCCTCCTGAGTCGTCGTCCTCAGTGTCCCACCCCACAGCTGGTCCATCCCAAACCTTTCCCGGTGGTCGCTTCCAAACCCCACGTCCCACTGAACCTTCTCTTGGTCACTCTATGGTCACTCGTGCCCGTAATAATATTCACCGTCCAAAGCAATTCCCTAACTACGTCACACTTCATCACACTACTAAACACCCTCTTCCCTCAGCACTTGAACCTTCCTCGGTGAAACAAGCCCTCCGTGACCCAAACTGGTGTGCTGCGATGGACGACGAGCTTGCTGCTCTTGCCCGCAATAGCACATGGGTTCTTGTTCCTCCTCCGCCGGGCCATAATATTGTTGGTTGTAAGTAGGTTTTTCGTATTAAGCGCAATCCTGATGGTTTTATTGCTTGCTATAAAGCTCGTCTCGTTGCCAAAGGTTTTCATCAACGTCCTGGTATTGATTATCATGATACGTTTAGTCCCGTTGTCAAACCAACAACGATTCGTGTGGTCCTTTCGATAGCTCTTTCTCATGGATGGTCTATTTCACATCTTGATGTTAACAATGCTTTTCTTAATGGTCATTTAACTGAGGATGTATACATGACCCAACCCCCAGGGTTTGTGAATTCGGATATTCCAACCCATGTATGTCATCTACGGCGTGCCCTATATGGTCTCAAACAAGCACCACGGGCTTGGTATAATGAGTTGAAAAACTTCCTATTACATTACGGGTTTTGTAACTCTAAGTCTGATACGTCCTTGTTTATTTATCGGTCTGACAGTGTTATTATATATTTTCTTGTATACGTTGATGACCTGCTTGTTACAGGGAACTGTACCTCGTCCATTCGTAAGTTTGTTGAGTCGTTAAGTGCTCGGTTTTCCCTAAAGGATCTCGGTCCACTACATTACTTCTTGGGCATTGAAGCAGTTTTTACCACAGATGGCCTCTATCTATCTCAAGATAAGTACATTCGTGATCTTCTTGCTAAATTTCATCTTGATGGCATCAAGGATTCTATCACTCCCATGTCTTCCACAAGCCGGCTGATTCTGCGTGATGGCTCGCCCTCAGCAGACGCATCTCAGTATCACAGACTTATTGGAGGTCTTCAATATCTGCAGCTTACACGGCCCGATATTGCATTCGCAGTTAAAAAGCTCGCCCAGTTCATGCATGCGCCCACCCAGTCTCATTGGACTGCCGCCAAGCGCCTCCTTCGGTATCTAAAGCACACTATTCATCATGGTTTGTTACTTCGTCGCCGACAATCTCTTACACTTCACGCTTTTTCTGATGCTGACTGGGCTGGTGATCACGATTCATGTCGGTCTACTACGGCATTCCTTCTCTTTCGTGGTGGCAATCCCATTTCATGGTGCTCCAAAAAGTAACGTACTATAGCTTGCTCTTCTACCGAAACCGAATATCGTGCGGTTGCCTCTACCGCTGTTGAGGTCACATGGGTATCTAATTTTCTTTCAGAGCTTGGTATTACGCTATCTCGGCCGCCCACTGTCTTCTGCGACAACTTAAGTGCCACTTACTTGTGTGCTAATCCTGTTTTTCATAGTCGCATGAAACATATTGCATTGGACTATCATTTTGTTCGTGAAAAAATAGCCTCAGGGACTCTACACGTTTCTCATGTTTCTACTCAAAACCAACTGGCGGATGTTTTGACAAAACCATTACCAAAGGCTCGGGTTCATTCTACTTCGGTCCAAGATTGGCCTTTCTGATGGAACTGCCATCTTGCAGGGGCGTGTTAAGGACCCGCTGTCTATACAGTCGTCCATGTAGCCGCCGGATACTAGCTAGGGTTTGTTTGTCACAACCAACCACTAGCTATACTAACAAATCTTGTTGTAACAACTTCTAGTTGTAGCTAACTTTGTTATATTGTGGTTTGGATTGTTTTACTTTGTATCAAACTCTTGTTGTAAAAGATTATATAATCTTATGTAAAGCATATACAAATGATATGAATAAAATATCATTTTCAAATCTCACTCTTTCAATATTCTCGAGAAACAAGCAAAAGCAAAAATCAGATTTCCATATCATTGTGTTCATCAATCTAACCAACCAATTATATATATATATATGTATATATATATATATGTATATATATATATATATGTATGTATATATATATATGTATGTATATATATATATATATATATGTATGTATGTATATATATATGTATGTATATATATATATATGTATATATATATATATGTATATACATATCCAAGACAAAAGTGAAAGACCAAGACAGATGTTCATATCATTGTCTTCATCAAACCACTTAATTTCACAGTAT
>AP025040.1:39269561-39298118 GCA_036186865.1 Eustoma russellianum
CCAAGACAAAAGTGAAAGACCAAGACAGATGTTCATATCATTGTCTTCATCAAACCACTTAATTTCACAGTATGATGTAAAACGACGTTGCAGTTACAAATAAAGGGTGAAACACATCATCGGACATAGGTGTTCACCTCCCCCAGTCCCCCCCCACCGCACCCCCACCAAACGCAAAATATCTCTGTCATCTCTTACTATGATCAAGAAAATCATTTCACCGTCTCAGGGCATAATCCAGTTGGTACTCAGGTTGGAGTTTGCTCCAAGAGGTCAGGAGTTCGATTCCAGGGACACTCACAGTGTGAGTGTTTCTCTGCTGCTAGGCCGAAGGTCTGGTTTACGGGGGATACCTTGTGTGGGTCACTACGTAAGATCTCACCCAATCTAGGAGGCCGCTGGACTCCTGATTTGCGTCCTCTACACATGCTCATTGGGACTGAGGCAGTGAAAACCCCCAAGGTGAGAGATTTCACCTTATGCTCAAAGAAAATCATTTCACCACTTTGTGTGGGTCACTGCGTAAGATACTAAGATCTCACCCAAACTAGGAGTTAGTTGGGCTCCAGATTTGCATCCTCCACACATGTCCCTTGGGCCTGGGGTGATGGGTCCCCGGGAGAGTGATTTTACCTTTTGCTCCAAGAAAATCATTTCACTTTGAATTATATTTTTTTATTTTAAAAATATTGTCATATTATGTAGGATCTGCAAGGCACCACTAGAAGGGGTGTTTGAATAGTGAGTGCAGAAATTTGGTTTTTAAAATTGTTTTAGACCAAAAACCCAACTTCTGAAAACAGTTTCTGTTTTCTGGACCTGTATTGAAACGTTTTAAAAACTAGGTTACAGGTCTTCAAAAATTCAGAAATTTGGAGATATCTTAGTCTTAGATGTTCTGAGTATCTCCTAAAAATTTCAGATTAAAATTCAACCTTTAATCCCTTTAAACATCGTTGGTGGTCAGATTGCGCAAATCTACCAGAAACGGTAGTCTGATTTGAAAAATTAATTCCAATTAAACCGTGACTCTAAATGCTCTGAAAATTTAATGACACACTCCTTATTATGTGTATTTAATTGGGTTGAAACAGTTTTGAAAAAATTCTTTTGAAAAGTTTCTTACACGGTAAATGGTGACGGCCTTACCACGTGATAGATAACAGCAGAAAAGCCGGTAAGATTAGATGAGGATGTTAGTTGAATACAATTTTGGAAAAAGTTTTCTGTATTTTTTCTGTATGAAAAAAACTATTACAGCCATCCTCTATTTGTACACATTGTCTATGCTACTTACATGGAAAGAATATCACCCGTATTAAATACAATACAAATTACAATCCCTAATTACAATCCCTACATTAGTGCATTCCTTCATTAGCGTAATCCCTCCATTATTGATGTTGCTGAGAATCTCGTAAATATGGTAACCTTTCAACACTCCCCCTCAAGTTGAACAGTGGAGTCACCAATGTTTAACTTGAACAGCGCGTCTTCAAATGCTTGTGTACTCACAGATTTGGTTAAGACATCAGCTAACTGGTCTTCAGAACGTACGAATGGTAGCTCAACAAGTCTACAATCTAATTTTTCTTTGATAAAGTGTCGATCGACTTCGACATGCTTAGTCCGATTATGTTGAACCGGATTTGATGAGATACTGATCGAGGCCTTGTTGTCACATTTGAACTTCATCGGACACTGTACGTAAAACCCAAGCTTGGTCATCAATTTATATAGCCACAAAACTTCAATTATGCCCTTCACTATCCCCCTGAACTCAGCCTCCGCACTGGACAATGAAACAACCTTTTGCTTCTTGCTTTTCCAAGTGACCACATTTCCTCCAACAAATGCAAAATATCCTGATGTAGATCTTCGATCGGTTTGGCTCTCTGCCCAGTCGGCATCAGTGTAGGCTTCTATATCTAGGTGTCCATGATTACAGAATATCAATCCTCGACCAGGAGTACCTTTCAAGTATCGGAGAATTCGAACAACAACATCAAACTGATGTTTTTGAGGATTATGCATAAATAGACTGATAACACTTACTGAATACGCAATATCAAGTCTAGTATGAGACAAGTAAATTAGCTTCCCAACCAACTTCTGATACTGCTCTTGGTCTGTACTAGGCTCTCCCTCTTTAATTTCTAGCTTATGATTCATGACCATCGGGGTAGACACTGGCTTACAATCTAACATTCCCACTTCAGCAAGGAGATCCAAAATATACTTCCTCTGAGAGATATAGATACTTGCAAGTGACCTCAGAACCTCAATTCCTAGGAAGTACTTCAACCCTCCTAAATCCTTCATTTCAAATTTCGTAAATAGATATCCTTGAAGCCTGACAATTTCTTCTTTGTCACTCCCAGTAATAATCATGCCGTCAACGTAGATAATTAAACACGTCACAAGATATCCCCTTTGCTTGATGAACAATGTGTGATCAGCGTTACTCTGGTGATATCCATCTTGTTTCATCACAGCAGTAAACCTACCAAACCACGCACGAGGAGATTGTTTGAGTTCATACAATGCCTTACATAACCTGTACACTTCTCCTTTACGAAACTCTGTTGAGAAACCTGGAGGTGGTTCCATATACACTTCCTCTAATAGATTCCCGTGTAAGAATGCATTCTTTACATCAAACTGATGTAAGGGCCAATTTCTGGTGGCTGCAACTGAGAGTAGTACCCTGATCGTGTCAATTTGGACCACTTGGGAGAATATTTCGGAGTAATCTATTCCATATGTCTGTGTATATCCTTTGGACACAAGTCTGGCCTTCCTCCTTTCGATGCTCCCATCAGCTTTGTACTTTATAGTAAACACCCAACTGCACCCTACTGTCTTTTTTCTGGAGGCAGGGGACACTTTTCCCATGTTTTATTCTTTTGTAGTGCAATCATCTCAGTGTCCATAGCCGCTTTCCAATCAGGCAATCCTGCTGCATCATCTGCTGTTCGGGGTATTGTTTCAGAATACAAGGAGATGAATAGGGCTTTCGCATTTTTAGAGATATTCCCTCTTACTGACTTCAGTGGATACCTTGAGGCCTTTGCGATCTTCGTAGGTGAATACCTGTTTGGTGGTACTCCTCAAGTTTTCCTTGAAGGTAGCACCCGCACCTGTTGCTGCATAATATTATTAGAGTTGTACTCCATGGAATCAGTAACGGGATCAGATAGAGGGTAACTGTGAGACATTTTGGGAGAATCGGGTGTAGGACTATCAGATAAATCAGAAGATTCAATGTGACATACATCAGAAGTGGTATTAGTATTACCATTTGTTTGCGGTAAGGATACATCCATAGTTGGGCCATTATCGTCTGGTACTGGAGAGATGACTTGTATATCTGCTGATTCAGTAGTACTGTCGGCGCCACCTACATGCCCTGTTGGTTTAATCGATCCCGGAAGCCATACTAAGGAATCATTGATTAAGGTTTCCCCCTGATTCTGAGTATGGGATCCATAGTAATATTCAGTTTCAAGGAAAATACAATTCATGGTGATGATGATTTTTTTGGGTTTCTGGGTTATACATCGATATCCCTTTTGAGTTGTGGCATAGCCAACAAAGACACATTTTCTCAGCACAAGGTTCGAGTTTGTGACGTTTATTGGTGGACACTGGATATAGATAGTACAACCGTACACTTTTGGTGGTAGGGTTTGGATTGAGGGAATAGTGGTTTGATTGGAGAGGGCTTGAATAGGCGTTTGATGCTAGAGGATGGCTGTGGGAAGGCGGTTTAGAAGGTATGCTGCTGTGATAACTGCATCGGGCCAAAAACTCGGATGAACATGTGACTCAAACATCATAGCACGAGTCATTTCAAGTAAGGTACAATTTTTTCTTTCAACGACACCCGTTTTGTTCGGGAGTCCCTGGACAGGATGTTTGGTGTATTAAGCCAGTTTCCCAGAAGAATGTTCCCAACCCCCCCATCAATATATTCACCTCCATTATCAGTACGAAGAATCTTAATGGAAGTATGGTATTGGTGTTGAATCCTATGTTAAAATTCAACAAATCGAGATGCACATCAGATTTATTTTTGAGCAGATAGATCTATGTCATACGAGAATAATCATCAACAAAGATAACAAAATATCAAAAACCAAGAGGTGTAGATATTGGAGAAGGTCCCCATACATCAGAATGGACTAAACCAAAATTTTATTAACTCACGTTTGAGTAGCGCGCTATGTCGCCCGAGTTTGTTTGGCCCGAATGCAAGTATCACACGCAAACTCAGATAAAGTAGTAGGAAACAAGTCTGGGAATAATTTTTTAAGGTATGAAAAAGAGGTATGCCGTAACCGCCGATGCCATAGCCATAACTGGCAGGAGATCGTACCGGTGGCAAGATTGGACTGACCCTGTCATACCACCGTGTCAACATAGTACAGGCCCCCACTCTCAGTACCATGTTCAATAATTGCCTTCGTATGAATGTCATGTAGCAAATAAAAAGTAGGGTACATCAGGACAACGCAGTCAAGAGTTTTGGTAAGTTGGCTAATAGACAAGAGTTTGTTTGATAAAGACGGTATATATAAGCAATTGTTTAGTGTAATTTGAGGTGTAATAGAAAATAGTCCCTCCTCCGGACATAGGTACAAGTTGACCGTTTGCTGTTTCTATGGATCTTTTTGGCGGGGTTGTATAAGAGGTAAAGTCGGTTTTATCATATGTCATGGTGTCCGTCGCCAAACAATCCAAGATCCATGAGGACTTTAGATTGGGAGTAATACGGTGAGATGTATAAGCATAGGACATTATAGGGGTATTTTGGAATTGAAGAGGTCAGGTGTAGTTTTGGATGAGGAGTTGGAATTTAGGGGGTTATGTGGAGGGCGGTTAGAGATAGAGGACTGGAGTGTAATATTAGACCGTTCTGGGGTTAAAGGTGGAGTTACAGATTCTGTGGGAGTTAACTCAATATTATTATGTAAATATGGGGCACGGGTGCAAATTGAAAGTATTTAAAATGGAAAAGGGGTTAGAGTTTGCACTCGCCCCCTTTCTACCTCCGCCATTTCTCCCTCCTTCTAGAGTGTTCTGCTGCTTCATCTCGTCTTCTCCAGTTTCTACCCCTTGCCTTTTCTGTGATTCTTTGCAGCCTATGGCCACCGCTACCTTCCCTTTTTCTTGCTGTTTCAAGGCTGCTTTGTGAGATTCCCACTAATCGGGAAACCCATGTAGTTTGAAACACTACTCCATGGTGTGCCTTCGTTGTCCACAGTGACCACAAACGAAGTTGGCTTTATCATCTCGGGATGATGGTCCTCCTGACTGAGATCCCCGTCCCTATGATGGTTTAGTCCCATCTGATGACCCATGGCCTTGCTGTGGTCTGAACCCTTTCTCTTTACCGCGTCCTCTGGTGGCTAGTCCGAATCCAACTCCCTGTGATGCTACGGCTGAGGGAGAATGTTCCAAAAGAACACCATCTTTGACATCAGAACGTCTGATTTCATTGTAGGCTACTTCAGCCGACGGAAGGGGATCACTTTTCAGGAGATCCCTTTTTATGGGTGCATATTTATCATTTACTGCAGTAAGCAATTGGTACAGCATGTGCTCTTGTACTCGTTTGTTGAATGTATTGATATCTTTTTCGCAGTCCATAGGGTTTGGTTCTTTGATGTCTATCAACATCCATAGATCTTGCAATTTCCTCCGGCACTCATCTAATGGTTGTTCCTCCTGCCTGATGGAATTGGCCTTTCTGTGGAGGTAAAAGATCTTTATGTTGTCACTGCCTGAGACATAAGTCACGGCCAGGCCATCCCACAGTGCTTTTGCTGTTGGATATCTCGATGCATTGCTGACTAAACTATCTTCTATGTTGTCAATCAACCAGGTAAATACCAGTTGATCTTCCTGCTCCCATTTTGGGTAAGTGGGATCTATTGGAACAGGGATTTGAGACGTCCCTGCAATGTGGACACTCATCTCTCGGCTCAGAAGCTCTCTTTTCATCAAGTTGCACTACAATGGGTAATTGTTGTTGTTTAGTTTTACCTTGATTACAAGGTTATCAACACTAGTAACTGCTGGACTTGGATTCATTTTGCTTTGTAAGAACAGAGCAAATCGCTCACTCAGATTAAATCCTTCGGAAAGTGTAAGTGTTGGTTTCGATTGTTCTGGTATATCTTCTGTACCTTTTGACATGATGACAGTTTGTGCAGGTTATAGGTATGCACATGTTGAAGGAGGGTATTTGGCGATGAGGAAGAAACAATTTTTGAGCCAACAATCTCAGATATGGTATTTTGATTTGCACTTGATCAAGAAAGGTACTGGGCTATGATGAGAAATCTCTGAGCCAATATACTCAGATACACACTTGGTAAAGACAGGTATTTGGCTATGATGATAAATTTCTGAGTCGGGCACTTCCAGTACAAACTGTTCTACTGGATCTGTGTCTCGGATACCATGTTACTTAGTTGAATATGATTTTGGGAAAACTTTTCTGTATTTTTTCTGTATGAACAAAACTGCTACAGCCATCCTCTATTTGTACACATTGTCTATGCTACTTACATGGAAAGAATATCACACGTATTAAGTACAATACAAATTACAATCCCTAATTACAATCCCTACATTAGTGCATTCCTTCATTAGGGTAATCCCTCTATTATTGTTGTTGATCAGAATCTCGTAAATATGGTAACCTTTCAACAGAGGAGTGAGTAATCGATAGACGTAATGCTATGTGAGAAAGGTGAAGCTCACAATGGGATGAAGAGGTCCGTTCTAGAATGAAATATAATATCCACGATATCAACTGTGGAATGAAAAACGATATTGAAGAGGAAAGAGGGAAGAATGGCTCCCGCCGGATTTTTATTCGTATTCCCATAGACTCATTCTAATTCTTTTAAAACAAGAGTTAATCATTTTTTATCTAAATATTTTTATGTTATTATCAAAATATACATTAGTTGAGCATAGACTACAAATTATACGTTTAAAACAGGCTCAAGCGCCTAATGAGTATATTAATTTAAACATGTATAATTCAACCGATAAGAAATTCCTTTCAATATTCCCAAGTGTTGTTTACATAAAATGGTTAAGTTTAAGTAGCAAATCATGGTTGTATCCTAATTTCATATCTATTACTACACGCAGTAACCTATTATATGCACCCAAAGCTAAGTACGGTACATGAATTCGTGATCTTATCTTCCGCTAGCTATTATTAGAGTAACGATCCATATTTGTTTATTTGATTTCATGTTTGATATGTATTTAGGTCCAACATCGTCATTATAAGTAATTACTATTGAATATCAACTAAATTGGATTTCCATCTTCGCTATTTCGAAAACATTAACTCTTGTTAACATTTAACGCTTATGTCATACTTATATATATATGTCACAATCTTCCTTCTATTCAATGTAAGATTTTTGGGTCTTTACATCTTACCCCATTAATAGGTTGTCGTCCTCGCTGGACCACCACTAAAGGACCAAGATCCCTCTAGCGTCCGGATTAGGCCCTTTCGTCCCGACAACGCTATCTGATACCATAATTATAGTGACCCGAATTCACCATCCGATTCTAGATCTGGGACCTATTCGCATCCGATATCGTCACTATGGCGAAACACTAGTGAATGTCAACTAATTCAGGCTTTTGTCTCTGTTGACACGAAAATGATTAATCTTTGTTGACATTTAACACTTGTGCCAAATTTATATATCATTGTCACAATTTTCTTCTTTTCGGCGTGGAATTTTTGGGTCTTTACCATTAACATTACATTCAAAGAATCGAAGGAAGTGGAAAAAAAATCTTTAAAACAATATTCACCAGCTGAATTTGATTAAAATTTGAAGAAAAAAAACATACTTCTACATAGGGCTGTAAATGAACCAAGCCGCTCGGTTGTTCGGCTCGTTTGGCTCGAGCTCGAGCTCGAGCTCGGCTCGGATAAAAGATTAATGAACAGATCTTGAACACCATTTTTCTGTTCGAACTCGGTAAGTGGCACCGTTCGTTTAAGGTGTTCGGCTCGTTAATGTTGTTCGTTAGTTAAACGAACCAAGCTTGAACAATTAAATATGTTCGTTTAAATAAATGAACAAGCTAGACTCGTTTACTAAGTTAAATGAACCGAGCTTGAACAATGCAATACTCGGCTCGTTCGGCTCGTTTACAGCCCTACTTCTACACTAACGTAACAGTTTAGGCCATACATGATTTTCTTTTCCTCATTGGCTGTTTGTCTCATTCTTAACGCATCATTACATAAATTTTTCTTGTGTCTTAATTTTTCTTGTGTCTATACCTCATTCGGCATTTTATACCGAAAACAAATATAGATTCCTGAAAGAAATATTGCATTTGTTTTGAGCGGGTTTACACCTCATTTGGCAATTTATACCCAAACCTTAAAATATAGATACAAGGAATGTTTTTTTCTTTTTCTAATTAAAAAAGGAATCGAACTCGAAACCTTAAGATTAGGGGTGTTAACGAGCTAAACCAAGCCAAATATTATGGTTTGGAATTCGGATTCGTTTACCTTAATAAACAGTTTAGACTTGATTCGTTTGTTGTATCGAACTTCACAATTTGTTCTATTCGGCTCGAAAACGCTATAATTTTTTAAACGAGCCGAACATTTTGTAAACAGTTTGACTCATTTTAGTAAAAAAATCTAAACTTGGCTCGTTTAATTAAAATTAACGAACAAACTCAAATCAAATACGAATCGAACTCAAACTGTCCGCAAACAGTTCGGTTCGCTGAACACCCATACTTAAGATGAAAGAAATACTATTAAACCACCAGGCCAAAAGTTTTTTCGCAAGGAATAATTATTTATATCCAAATCACATAATACAGATAAAGGAAAAAGTATTTTGTTTGTTTGAGTGTGCTTACATCTCATTTCATTCGGCAATTTATGCCCAAATCACATATACAGATTTAAAGATTGATTATTTATACCAAAAATACGTAATATGGATTCGATAAGAAAAAGTTATTTGAGTGTGATTACATATTATTCGGTTATTAATATATAAATCACATAACGTGGGTTCGATTTCAAAAATATTTTTTAAATTTGACTTAACCACAATTTAAAGAAATCAAACTTTATGATCACCATTTCTATTTTATCATTAGTTGATTACTTGATATAAAATAGAGAGAAATCGTGTAAATTAATTGAAGCGTATTATAGAGACGTTGACTACTAATACTTGCCATCTATTAAACATTAGTAATATTTTTAAGATAAACTAAAATGAAAAACAATATCTTTAGAAGAAGAAAAAAATAAGAGATATGGTCGATTTTCATATTCTTCTTGTCATCAGTCGCCACAGATGAGCTACTAAATTACATACCACGTATTTGAAAGAGGAGTGAAACAGATTTTTGTATACTATCCTCGTCTCAAAATTTAAATCTAATTTAATTTTCTTGTATTATATTGTAAAACTAAAATAGACTTGTACATACAATATTTTTCACCAATGCTCGTACTTAACCATCTGGGTCACATACGAGTTTCGAGCGAAAACAAAAAACAAATTGCGTATATTCTATCTTTGTCAATATCTATGTCTTATGAACCAAAATCACACAATATATATTCGAGAAACAAGCAAAAGCAAAAGCAGATTTCCATATCATTGTGTTCATCAATCTAACCAACCAGTTATATAAATATATATATATATATAAATATATATATATATATATATATATATATATCCAAGACAAAAGTGAAAGACCAAGACAGATATTCATATCATTGTCTTCATCAAACCACTTAATTCCACAGTATAATGTAAAACGACCTTCCAGTTACAAATAAAGGGTGAAACACATCATCGGACATAGGTGTTCACCTCCCCCATTCCCCCCACCCCCACCAAACGCAAAATATCTCTGTCATCTCTTACTATGATTAAGAAAATCATTTCACCGTTTCAGGACATAGTTCAGTTGGTATTCAGGTTGAAATTCGCTCCAAGAGGTCAAGAGTTCGATTCCAGAGACACTCACGGTGTGGGTGTTTCTCTGTTGCTAGACCAAAGGTCTGGTTTGCGGGGATACCTTGTGTGGACCGCTGCGTAAGATCTCACCCAATCTAGGAGGTCGCTGGACTCCTGATTTGCGTCCTCTACCCATGCTCATTGGAATTGAGACAGTAAAAACCTCCAAAGTGAGATATTTCACCTTATGCTCGAAGAAAATCATTTCACCACCTTGTGTGGGTCTCTAAGATACTAAAATCTCACCCAAACTAGGAGTTCCTTGGGCTCCTAATTTGCATCATCCACACATGCTCATTGGAGCTGGGACGGTGGTCCCAGGATGAGTGATTTTACCTTTTGCTCCAAGAAAATCATTTCACTTTGAATTATATTTTTTTATTTTAAAAATATTGTCATATTAAACTTTTTTAACATAGTATTCTGTTAAAAAATTGAATATAACGATATTTTTTAGACAAAAAAAGAGTAACATATTCAACTAGTGAGTGGCTGAATACTTTTCTCCATTTTGTGCAACTACGGGCTTGTCTAAATACATGGTTTTCTTCCACTCTTTATTGGCACTAAGATGCCAATTAGCAACACTTAATTACGGCTATCCGTCATCAGACGGCCAATGCTTGGTTATATATTTAGAAGAATATTTTCCAAATATTGCAAAATATATATAAAATTGCATTGTCTATAGTTTCGGGTATTGTCTCTGTTATATCCCGTGAATTAAGAAAAGAGAAAAGAAAAGATAAATAACATTAATTACAAAAAGAAAAAGAAAAAGAAAAAGGCTGAAAACCGTTGATGGGGTTTGGTCAACCCCATTATTCCCCAATCCCCTAATGTTTCGGGTGAGATCAGAGGAGGTTGGAAAGGAGGGAAAATATGAGGCCTCCAATTACGTCCCGCCACGTGTAAAAAATTGTCTTTTTTTAAAAAAAAATTTGAATGTGGTGGGACCACTAACAATGTTTTTTACACGTGGCGGGACGTGATTGGAGGCCTCTTATGTTTGCCCAACTATCTCCCCACCTTCTCTCCCCACTTCAACCAATTCCCACCTTTTATATATATATATATATATATATATATATATAATCTTGTTTTCCTCACCATTTTGCCCTCTCTGCCGAGTACACACCTCAAAGAAAGAAAAAAAAAAATTCTCCCTTGCCCAAGCACTATGCAGCCGAAAATTTAAGGAGGACAAAGAAGAAGTTTCTCCCATAAACCAACTCCTGCAGCCTAAATTTTCCTCCCCACCCTTAAACAGGGGCGGACAGAGAGGGGGGGCACGGGGGCAGCCGTCCCCCAACTCGGGAAAAAAATTTAGGCAGTAGGTAGATGTAGTTGTATTTTTGATTATCTAAATTTAATGTATCTGTTTTTTAATCCCAAAACTATCTCATGATATGTGATATAGGTGTGTTACTAGGAACTATGGGAAAAATTTTGATTAGTAGATATACATTTGTATTTTTTTAACTAACTAAAAAATATATTGTATAAAAAACAAACTGGTTTTTGAAAATTAAAAAAAAATAAATATTACACCTTTTGAAATACAGCATCGGGATTAGTTGATAAGATGGACTCTTTTGAGTTTGTATTTATCGGAAAGTTTATGTTGCAAATTTTGGGAATGACAAATACTCTTTCAAAGATTCTACAAATAAGAGACCAACACATAGGTTGTGCTCTTAATATGATCAATGTGACAAAAAATGAATTACAAGAATATAGGCAAAGTGGTTGGGATTCTTTGTTGAAAGAATTTGTTGAGTTTTGTGAAGAACATCAAGTTGATGTGCCTAAGATGGATGATATTGTTAAAGGTCGTTCTAGAAAAAAAACTCAATGATGGAGAATCGACGACATATTTTCATCATTTTCGCACAGAAATTTTCATAAAGGTACTTAATTTCTATTCATTGTAATTGATACGTACACTATTGATCATTGATTTGTCTATATCTTGATTTTTTTTTCATATAAAATCTTAGGTAATTGACATCATTGCTACGGAAATGGATACACACTTCACCGAAGCCAGCACAGATTTACTTAGATGTGTGATGTGCCTTGATCCTTCCAATTCTTTTGTAAATTTTGATCATAGTCAATTGCTACACTTTGTTGAGTTATATCCAGACGATTTCACTACCATGGATCGAATTGAGCTCAACCATGAACTTAAAAGTTACATTGGTGATATGAAATCAAATGAAGTATTCTCTCATATTACTAATCTTGGAGTTCTTGCAAAGAAGATGGTGGAGTTGAATTATCACAATTACTTTCCTTTAATATATCGGCTCATCGAGTTAGCACTGATCTTACCTGTCGGAACAGCGAGTGTGGAAAGAAGTTTTTCTGCGATGAATATAATAAAGACTGATCTGTGCAACCGATTGGGAGACGACTTACTATCGGACTGTTTACTGTGTAACTTCGAGAAAGAAGTTTTTGGAACCATTTCAAACGAAAACATCATGCAACAGTTTCAGAATTTGGGAACTCGAAGAAATTTGTTGCGACCACCGATAATCCCTCCTGCTGCTCGTCCTTCATTTCGTAAATAAAAGGTATGTCGAGCGTCAAATTAATAACTTTTGTTGGATATTGCTGCTTGTTAATGTTGCTTATGAATAACTTTTGTTGGATATTGTTGATGGTTGCTTATTATTGTTGCATTTTAATTAGTGGATGTGTTGGTTTAGATTTTATGTTATAATAATTGCATATATCTATATTGTAAGGGAGTTTTTGCCGGATTTTCGATGGAATGTCTATTGAGTCCGAAAAGGTGGACGGTGATCCCATAGTGTGAATTTTGCCCCCCCCAAGAACCCGCCGCTGCGTCCGCCACTGCCCTTAAACCTCCGTTCTTCCCCAGCCGCAGGGGGGAAAACGCCGCTTTTATTCCCCAGCCATCAACCGGCGGCCACAACCAATTTATTTTTGCTGTTGTTGCAATCCCTGGCCTAACGAGAGCAAGCAAGAGCAAGGAAAAAAAATAAAGGTGCAGGTTCTTCTATTGTCGTCAACCGAGAACACCTTGAAAGGAAGAGAACAATTTTGCTTCAAACGCCTAATTCGATTGTACGGTATAGTATATTGAGATAAGTAATTAATCTTCCTATACTTGCTATGTATTACAAAAATCGATACGTTATTTTGGTATTAATTTTGGATCATGCATTCGTATATGTGTTTGAATAGATGAATGTATATATATGTGTTGTTGATCGATTGTATATTTGGGTTTATATAGAGGTAGTTATGAAAGTTGAAATTTGTAATTTTGTTAAAAGAGACCAAAAATACTTGAACGAAGGCTGATTTTTTTTTAGGGACCAATATTTGGAGATTGTTAGTTTTATATATGTGCTGTGAATGTGTTTAAAGGCCAAAGGTGGATTTTAAAATTTTGGAAGAATTGTGCCAGCAAGGTTGAAAAAAAAATTGTAAGGTTATTGTTTGAATATAATATAGAATAGGTATGTTTATATCTTATTATGTTTCGGTGCTCTGTGTGTACATAAATGTAAGGTGAATTTTGGTAAAGTTGCTGAGATGGGCCGAAGGGTGTAATAATTTCAGGGGAATTTGATAGTTCTTTACATAAATATATATATTTAATATGGATATTTGTATAATCCAAATGTATAAAAAAAGAGAGAATTTGCATGGTATGTGTCCTGGCTGAGATCATCTGGGGTGATGTGGTTTATGATTTTACCTTATGTTGTATTTGGACAAATGGTCATAAATTAAAAAAAAGAAATATTTTAATGGTTTTATTTGAATGTAAAGTGATATTTATTCATGTATTTATATATATGTGTAGTATATGGATAGTATAATGTGAATGAGGGTTTCGGATGAAATGTTGATGGTTTTGGTATTTAGGATAATTTTGCCTTATTTGAATTACGTGTTTGGAATTATGTTGTATTTGAAGGGCAATTTGGTAATTTTGACAAATTTGACATTTTGGTCCATTTTGATCATTTGGACTAACTTTGGTACTTGACAATGATTTGAAAAGTTGCATTTGCATATTTTTTGAAATTCACCCCTACACTTGAAATATATTGTTAAGCCGGATTGGTTCCAAACAAACGGAGCGTCCGGGCATATTGGCTATTTTGGATATAGAGCGCCCAGACATATTGGCCGCCATTAGAGCGCACCGGCATATTGGCTCTTGTGATATAGCGCGCCGGGGCATACTGACTATTGGGGGATCAATTCGTAAGTCTTACGGTATAAGTCAATTGTAAAGAAAGTGCTATAGTCATTGCATTACTTTGAACCGTTTTAGCCGGGTTTTGGATTTTGAACACTTATTCTTAGGCCGAGTTATACTCGGATTTGGATTTTGGACATTGGACCGGCTAAATCGGATCTGGAAACTTTGGAACTTTGGACTTTGACATTTTGGGCCTTTGACTTTGGACATTTGGACATTGCATATTTAGAAAATTGCATCATCGATTTTGGTTTGGACTAACCCTAATTGGACTTTGCTACGTACTTGATTGGACTTTGTTGCGTACTTTGTTTGGTCTATTTGGTCTATTTGCTTTTGGATGTTAGGGGCAGAATTGAAAATCTACTTGCGAAGAGAAGCATGCTATTATTGTATTTTTTTATATATTTTTATCACATTTTCTTCTCCATGTATGATCCCATAGTAAGTATAGTGTGATTACTTACTGGACGATTTGTCGCTCATACCACTCCCTCCCTATTTTTTTCCCCAGATGATCAGGAGCTCGAGTGGGTTTACGTAGAGGATGACCCGGAGCCAGAGAGTTGATTGATCTTGACCATTGAGGATTTTCTGAGACTTTTGGATTTTTGGTTTAGTTTTAGACAGTTATGACTTAGTCATTTATTCATTTGGATTATTCCAACATTGTATTAGATTTTACCTAGACTTTTGACATTCATTTATGATATTGATGATCTCGAGGTTTTGTTTGACTTTCGCTGACATAGATTTGCGTCATGCCACTGACGTGTTTTGCATCGATATCGACGCCTAGTATCTTCCTTTATGAAATACGGCAAGTGAGTCGTTCCGAGTACTAGGGCTTGAGACGGGTCGCTACAGTCTCAACAGGTAAAAACAAAGGATTAAGTGTCCGGTGATTTTATGCTGGTTTCTGAAAGCTATGCAGATACTTATCATTGCCTTCTTTGCCCCCTCATACAACATAATAACGAAATAGCTACCATTTAAAATGTACCATGATTGTCTATAATAATATTAA
Organism: Eustoma russellianum; assembly: GCA_036186865.1. Taxonomy (NCBI): domain Eukaryota; kingdom Viridiplantae; phylum Streptophyta; class Magnoliopsida; order Gentianales; family Gentianaceae; genus Eustoma; species Eustoma russellianum. Next base: position 39,284,899 of record AP025040.1, read on the forward strand.
AATGATAATTAATTTAAAATTTTGGTGGAAAGAGGATCTTTATCAACAGAAACAAAGCTTACATCAACGTGCATAAAACTGCTATTCTACGAAATAGAATTATCATCTATACTACCCCTGATTTTACATCCATTTACAAAGTCCAAAGTAGTAACTCTCTGTAGAATATCATTACGGACATGCCACGTGCTGGGCATCGACAAGATCATGCCATGAACCAACTGATTTCGCCAATACCATAAGGTGGATATGGTCTGACGGAAAATATATTGCCATTCCACCTTTATGACAGGATGCTGCCATAAACAGGCAACATTCTCCATAACCCAATCCAAAGAGTTAACCGCATGGAAGACCTTATCCAGAGCCGGTGGGTGAATGAGCTTACTCCATACTTGTCGCATCCAATGACAATCTCTAACTGCATGCAAATTATCATCCTTCACATGACCGCACAACCTACAATGGCTATCAGAGAGTATTCGACGATTATAAAGAAATGAGCCTGTAGGAAGGCCAACATAACAGATATGCCAGAGCAGCATATTCAGACGGGAAGGTCCCTTCATCTTCCATATTTCACTCCAATGTTGGTGACGCATAGGAGATGGTTGGTCGACCAAGTAATCATAGGCGCTAGCCACCGAGAATTGGCCCGAAGGTGTCCGGTTCCACCGAAATGTTTGACCATCGTCTTGCATGTTAGATATCTCCAAACCAACTCGCAATAACGGTACCGTACTCTGAATGTGTCGCCAAATAGAAGATGTGTTGCGAGAGGGGCGATTCCAAAGCACATCGCCATACTTGGACCGAAGTATTTGTACCCAAAGTTTATCATGTCGAGTGAGTAATTGCCAACCTACCTTTGCTAGCATTGCAATATTCATGGCATGTAGTCGTTTAATCCCAAATCCTCCAACATTCTTAGGTTGACAAACTATATTCCAGGAGCACCAATGTAGCTTGGAAACATGATCCGATTCCCTCCCCAAAAAAAAATGTCTACATAGTTTCTCAATGTCTTTGAGTAGGGCAGACGGTAAATGTACAGTTTGCATCGCATATGAAGGCATTAAGGATATAACACTTTAGATCAACAAACCTCTTGCCGCTTGGGATAAGAGCCGTGCACGCCATGTGGCCAGTTTGGTCCTTACCTTGTCCACGATAAACCCATAAGTACGCTTATTACTCCTTCCATGTATTAAAGGCATACCTAAATAAGTACCCAAATCGGTGGTGGATGTTATACCTTGCTCAGTGAAGATAGTAGGATGGAAGGACCGTGCAATGTTCTGGGAGATCAAGACTTGTGATTTATGTAAGCTAACACATTGGCTGGAGGATTGACAGAAATCCGTCAATATCTTCTTTATCAGTTGTGATTGTGAAATAGATGCCTCACCAAAAAGTAGTAAATCATCAGCAAAAAACAAATGAGATATACATGGCCCCTGCCGAGAAGTTCGTATTGGATTCCAAACGCCTTCACTTACCGCTCGGTGGATTTTCTGACTGAGAACCTCTATGCACAAAAGAAAAAGATACGGGCTAACGGATCACCTTGCCGTATTCCACGTTGCGGGTGAAATGGTGTCAAGCACTGTCGGTTCCAAATTATAGATAGGGATGCCGATGTGATCGCATACATAATCAACTCCACCATATTTTGACTGAAATCGATTCTGGTAAGTAACATAGAGAGAAAGGATCATCGTACCTTGTCATAAGCCTTTTCGAGATCAATCTTCAGAGCCATATAACCCTTACGTCCTTTCTTCATACGTATTGTGTGCATAATTTTTTGGGAGATGATTATATTGTCAGCTGCCAGGCGGCCAGGGATAAATGCACATTGAGACGGAGATATCAACTTACCAATAAGAGATTTGAGGCGATTGGCTATAACTTTCGTAATGAGCTTCACTATTGTAGGATCTGCAAGGCACCACTAGAAGTGGGGTTGAATAGATGGTGCGGAAAGTGTGGTTTTTAAAATTTCTTTAAACTTGAACAATTCAACTTTTGAAAACAGATTCTGTTTTCAGGACCAGTTTTAAAACGTTTTTAAAACTAGGTTAGAGGTCTCACAAAATTCTGAAATTTTGAGAGAACTTATCCTCAAATGTTATGAGGGTCCCCTAAAAATTTCAAATTAAAATTCAACCTTTAACCCCTTCAAAAACCGTTGGTAATCAGAGTGTGCGAATCTGCCAGAAACGGTAGATGGTTTTGAAAAATTAATTCCTATTTTTGTGTATGTCCAAATGCTCTGAAAATTTAACCACTAACTCCTTATATACTATATTTAATTGGGTTGAAACATTTTTGCAAAATTCTTTTGGGAAGTAGGTCAACCACAATCAAAGTCTCAACCTTTGTAAGTCTGAAATTCAGACTGCACTAGTCTCAGAACTTTTGATGTTTGATAGACTTATACTTATCCAAAAGGGTTGAAACTTGTGCCAAATTAACCCTATAACGTGTAGGTATATTTCTGGAAATTTTTGTGATTTTTGAAAATCGTTTACTATTTTTACGAATGCGAACACGAAGAGTAAACAGTGCAGTAACTGAAAAGTAAATGCAGAAAATAAATGGCACCAAGAATTTTATACTGGTTCGGTTATAAACAACCTACTCCAGTCTTCAAGGAACACCTTCCTTGGTTCACACTAATCACACACACGCAGTACACCTTACCGCAGGGTTGATAGAGTTACACCTAACTCCAACCCTTTACAAACCTTGTATGACGAGTACAATTCACACGAACGCCACCACCTCGCAAGAATGAAGATTGATCACACCTTGATCAATCTTTTACAAAGATGTATAATGAGTGGTGGTCTATATCAAGCCTATTCAAGATTGAAAGATATGAATACAATAGGCTTTACAAGAAGAGAGAAAGAAAGAAGATGTAGAAGAAGAAGAACTAGGCTTTTGATCACTTTGATTTTGCAATGCTTGGCCTTGTTTTGCTTGCTCTCTTCTCTTTCCTTTTAACATGGTCCAGCCGTCCCTTGTATGGTGTCTTCCCCTCTTGAAAATTATCTTTTAAGTCCTTGAGAGAGTGTAAGACATCATTGTGACATGGTCTTACTTACTTGTCACCTTCTCATTGGATGATCATTAATCCTTTGCTTACTTGGCACTTCATGATAGGGTGGATGTTGTCATCATTTGATGACTTGGAAAATCTGAATATATCACTCAAAATATGTGCCAAAATCATCATAAAATAATTTCCATAACATCCAAGATTATTACATAAATTAAGCAAGATAATTTTCTCACAAAAATGTTAAGAAAATCGGCCACACTTAGTCTTGCACATGCTGAAATTTAAGCATGTGTAACATCCACCTCTTATTCAAAATCTTGCCTATTTTGTATTGATTTAATCCAAGAATTCAATCATCATTTAGTGCAAGACATCTTTATCAAATTTTGGAATAAAAATTAAACATTAACAAGGCCACCAAAAACGCCTAGGTACATTATACACATGCTGAAATTTTCAGCATGTGTGATATTCAAGAATATCACTTTTTTTATTCCATGAAATATTTAAAACACTTCCAAATTGTCTTCTAATTAATCATATGTTTCAAGGCACAAAATATAGGCTCATTAAGTACACAAAAATCGCCCATAATGCTACACACATGCTGAATTTTCAGCATGTGTCATATATGTGACATAGTTTGAATTGTTACCTTGTATATCTCCTTCCTTTATGTCATCAACATTGCATGCTTTATTGTTGACCAATCAAGAAGCCAACAAGGCTCCACATATGCACCATTTTAGCTGTAGTATGCGTGTATAATGTATATACATGTGCTGAAAATTATTTTTGCTAACTTTGTAAAATAATGCACATTTAATAATACACACATGTTATATTCCAATCAGCCCTTAATTTAATTTTCTAGAACACTTTAAGATGTATATCATATGTAAAAAGTGTCTAGATACGTGTCACATGATGTACCAAAAACGTTCCATGTGTTATGTGCGTAGAAAACCAAATTTTCGATATTTATCGATTACCCGATTTTTTCTCTAATTTAAATTCCAACTTTTGCACATGTTATATATATTATGTTATACATAATATATATAATATATACTTTAAATCTCAGCACTTGGCTGGTCTAAAGTGGTACCATTAGCATGTGACAAAATTAAACTTGGAATCTTCACATTTTGGCCTTAATGTGGGGTGATTTGTGTGTGCCAACATGGAAAGTATTTTTGGCTGATAATATCATGTAGGCCACAAAATTTATGATGATTTTTGAAGTATAGGGGCTGGCCATTTATTTATGGCAAGTACGTGACACGTTGGCGATGTTTCGGTATTCGCCCGATACGACAATTTTCGGTTTAGAACCTTTTAACGTGTCGTATTTAATTTGTCATCACCATGTCTTATATCATATGATATAAGACCTGAATATACTCATAAATATGAGTTAAGTATAGTGGTGTGACGTACGTACGTAAAATATATAACGTGTCGGTAGTACGTTGGAATACATGTGTATGTGCCTTTATTTAAAAAATCTGAAAATATATGTGATATATATGTATATAGCCGTGTGCATTAAAGGATGGGAGGAGGAGAAAACTTTCCTTCCTTAGCTTTGTTGCCTTTGTGCCTTTTCCAAATGTAGCTTCCTTTAATGAACTACTTAGTTTATTAAACTAAGTACTTCACTTAATGAACTAGTTTAGTTCATTAATGGTGGCACCTGAAAATAGTATAAACACAACAAATGTTTGCCATATGATGTAAGCTTTAATGCTTCATGGCTTGTTAGTACGGCAACATAATATATAAGCTAAATAAGGCAAGTAATGGCAAGATATCATGCATACACGTACACGTTTATGCTTGTATACGTTTATATATATATATATATATATATATATATATATATATATATATATGCATTCAAGTTATTTATTTTGAAATCACTCAAACCCTCTTATCTCTACAATCTCCCCCTTTTGATGATTTTCAAAATAACTTTTGTACATGATTTAAATGCTATCTCTCCCCTTTGAATCATGCACAAATTTGAAATTTGAATTTCGAATTTCAAATCCGGCTCCCCCTTGATTTGTGCAATTAAGATCAATCAGCGTCACTCTCCCCCTTAAATCATGCTTTCTCTCCCCCTTTATTTTGGAAAGCAAATCAAAAGATGCCTGTAAAGAAGAAAAAAAAATCATGCATTTCATATATGTGCGTTCGTAAGGGTTATTTATTCAACCCTTTGAAAATGTCCCTTTTGGTACCCAAATTTGGGTGACCTTTCTAGGTCTTCCAAAAGGTGAGAAAGATGATGAAAATGCAACATAGTATCCGTTGGGGGCAAATGCGTTTGGCCTTTGGCCAAGAATCCCATCATGCATATAGTATGGTTTTCGTTTTTGGTTTGCATGCACGGGGAGTGATCTAGATGCATTTTTATGATATGAATGTCGCATATGCATCAGTGGCTTTCTATATGGCATGTGATTTCTCTTTGTATGATAAGAAGCACGATGAGATGAGATAAATGGTGTACTAGTCTTCTTCTCATATTTATACGGCACATAATTATACTTCATATGAGATGAAGAAGAGATATGACGAGATGTGGGGAGAGGAGGTTTTTGCTTTATTTTAGGCGCTACGTATGCCTTTGATGTGTCTACTTTCTTAGACAAAACAAACTTGGATGGTTTAGATGATGCTTCGTTTGTCTCGCTGTATCCTAATCCAGTTTTATCACTGTCCTGTTTTTGTGATAAAATAATGCGATCTAGCATGTTGGATCCCGTATCAAATTGTTTCACCTTTTTCTCTACATGCGCATTCCTTGATTTCAAGTTTGAAATCTCGGATTTCAATTCAATGTTCTCTGATGACAATGATGAAATTTCAGATTTTAATGAATTTATAATGCATGACGACTCTTCTTTTGAATCGTTTAATTGAGACACAAGATCTTTGTTAGAAGATTCTAACAATTTCTTGTCTTCAATTAATCGCTTCTTTTCTTTTGCAAGAGTCTTTGAAAACTTATGCAATTCTAAATATTGACTAAATAAATCATCATATGAACATTCAGAATCGGAATCAGAGTCGGAAGATACCTCATTTGATGCTTTAGATGTAAAGCATACTTGTGCCTTGTGTTCTTCCGTATCATTAGTCTCAGAGTCGGATGTGTCACTCCAAGTGGAGGCTTTGAATGCTCTTCTCCTTTGCTTAGGTTCTGAGACGAGTCTATTCTTGTTCCGATCCTTGTCAGGGTATTTTTTTGTTTGTTTTTCTTTATTAGGGCAGTCATATGATAAATGTCCAAGTTTGCCGCATTCATAGCACTTTATTTCCTTATTTTTATTTTTATGATCCTTAGATGAGGTAGACTTATGTTTAATCGATTTTCTCAATATTTTTCTTAATCTTTTAGCCATTGTGATTAAGTCCTCATCATCGGAATCTGTGTCACTATCATCTACGACGTATTCATTTGATTTAAATGCTATAGCCCTGTCATTATTAGAAATGGACTCAGAATGTCTTAAAGAAAGTTTGTTTTCATATACCTTAAGTGATCCGATTAGTTCTTCCATTTTAATCGATTTGGTCTCTTTACTTTCTTCTATGGCCGTTACTTTAGGGTCCCACTCGGATGGAAGGCTTCGCAAGACTTTTTGTACCTTTTCCTGCATAGTGAAGGCTTTGCCAAGAGACTCAAGAGAATTATAAATGTTAGTCAAGCGTACATCCATTTCAACAATAGACTCATTTGGCAATAATTTAAAGCACTCATGTGTGGACATAAGCATATTGATTTTGGACTCCTTTACTTGGCTAGTCCCTTCATGTTTCATTTCAAGAATATGCCACATCTCTTGAGCACTAGAACAATTTGACACGTAACTAGCTTCACTTTTACTTAGGCCGTTTAATAGTAGTTGCATGGCTTTAGCATTCATACTCAACTTCTTTTTGTCATCACTAGTGTATTCTTGTTTCGTTTTTGTAACCTCTAGTGTGACACCATCAATAATTGACATCTTAGTGGGAACAAATGGACCGTCTTCTATAATAGACCATAGATCAATATCAATAGCCATAAGAAAAAGTTTCATTCTTAATTTCCATTGAATAAAAGACTCACCGTCGAAAAGAGGAGACCTTACAGTTGACATTCCTTCTTGCACGGTTGTGGTTGCCATCTCACAGAATCGTTGGATTCTTTGAAGTGAGTGTTCCTGCGCTCTGATACCAATTGTAGGATCTGCAAGGCACCACTAGAAGGGGGGGTTGAATAGATGGTGCGGAAAGTGTGGTTTTTAAAATTTCTTTAAACTTGAACAATTCAACTTCTGAAAACAGATTCTGTTTTCAGGATCAGTTTTAAAACGTTTTTAAAACTAGGTTAGAGGTCTCCAAAAATTCTGAAATTTTGAGAGAACTTAGCCTCAGATGTTATGAGGGTCCCCTAAAAATTTCAAATTAAAATTCAACCTTTAACCCCTTCAAAAACCGTTGGTAATCAGATTGTGCGAATCTGCCAGAAACGGTAGATGGTTTTGAAAAATTAATTCCTATTTTTGTGTATGTCCAAATGCTCTGACAATTTAACCACTAACTCCTTATATACTATATTTAATTGGGTTGAAACAGTTTTGCAAAATTCTTTTGGGAAGTAGGTCAACCACAATCAAAGTCTCAACCTTTGTAAGAATGAAATTCAGACTGCACTAGTCTCAGAACTTTTGATGTTTGATCGACTTATACTAATCCAAAAGGGTTGAAACTTGTACCAAATTAACCCTAGAACGTGTAGGTATATTTCTGAAAATTTTCGTGATCTTTGAAAATCGTTTACTATTTTTACGAATGCGAACACGAAGAGTAAACAGTGCAGTAACTGAAAAGTAAATGCAGAAAGTAAATGGCACCAAGAATTTTATACTGGTTCGGTTATAAACAACCTACTCCAGTCTTCAAGGAACACCTTCCTTGGTTCACACTAATCACACACACGCAGTACACCTTACCGCAGGGTTGATAGAGTTACACCTAACTCCAACCCTTTACAAACCTTGTATGACAAGTACAATTCACACGAACACCACCACCTCGCAAGAATGAAGATTGATCACACCTTGATCAATCTTTTACAAAGATGTATAATGAGTGGTGGTCTATATCAAGCCTATTCAAGATTGAAAGATATGAATACAATAGGCTTTACAAGAAGAGAGAAAGAAAGAAGATGTAGAAGAAGAAGAACTAGGCTTTTGATCACTTTGATTTTGCAATGCTTGGCCTTGTTTTGTTTGCTCTCTTCTCTTTCCTTTTAACATGGTCCAGCCGTCCCTTGTATGGTATCTTCCCCTCTTGAAAATTATCTTTTAAGTCCTTGAGAGAGTGTAAGACATCATTGTGACATGGTCTTGCTTACTTGTCACCTTCTCATTGGATGATCATTAATCCTTTGCTTACTTGGCACTTCATGATAGGTTGGATGTTGTCATCATTTGATGACTTGGAAAATCTGAATATATCACTCAAAACATGTGCCAAAATCATCATAAAATAATTTCCATAACATCCAAGATTATTACATAAATTAAGCAAGATAATTTTCTCACAAAAATGTTAAGAAAATCGGCCACACTTAGTCTTGCACATGCTGAAATTTCAGCATGTGTAACATCCACCTCTTATTCAAAATCTTGCCTATTTTGTATTGATTTAATCCAAGAATTCAATCATCATTTAGTGCAAGACATCTTTATCAAATTTTGGAATAAAAATTAAACATTAACAAGGCCACCAAAAACGCCTAGGTACATTATACACATGCTGAAATTTTCAGCATGTGTGATATTCAAGAATATCACTTTTTTTATTCCATGAAATATTTAAAACACTTCCAAATTGTCTTCTAATTAATCATATGTTTCAAGGCACAAAATATAGGCTCATTAAGTACACAAAAATCGCCCATAATGCTACACACATGCTGAATTTTCAGCATGTGTCATATATGTGACATAGTTTGAATTGTTACCTTGTATATCTCCTTCCTTTATGTCATCAACATTGCATGCTTTATTCTTGACCAATCAAGAAGCCAACAAGGCTCCACATATGCTCCATTTTAGCTGTAGTATGCGTGTATAATGTATATACATGTGCTGAAAATTATTTTTGCTAACTTTGTAAAATAATGCACATTTAATAATACACACATGTTATATTCCAATCAGCCCTTAATTTAATTTTCTAGAACACTTTAAGATGTATATCATATGTAAAAAGCGTCTAGATACGTGTCACATGATGTACCAAAAACGTTCCATGTGTTATGTGCGTAGAAAACCGAATTTTCGATATTTATCGATTACCCGATTTTTCTCTAATTTAAATTCCAACTTTTGCACATGTTATATATATTATGTTATACATAATATATATAATATATACTTTAAATCTCAGCACTTGGCTGGTCTAAAGTGGTACCATTAGCATGTGACAAAATTAAACTTGGAATCTTCACATTTTGGCCTTAATGTGGGGTGATTTGTGTGTGCCAACATGGAAAGTATTTTTGGCTGATAATATCATGTAGGCCACGAAATTTATGATGATTTTTGAAGTATAGGGGCTGGCCATTTATTTATGGCAAGTACGTGACACGTTGGCGATGTTTCGGTATTCGTCCGATACGACAATTTTCGGTTTAGAACCTTTTAACGTGTCGTATTTAATTTGTCATCACCATGTCTTATATCATATGATATAAGACCTGAATATACTCATAAATATGAGTTAAGTATAGTGGTGTGACGTACGTACGTAAAATATATAACGTGTCGGTAGTACGTTGGAATACATGTGTATGTGCCTTTATTTAAAAAATCTGAAAATATATGTGATATATATGTATATAGCCGTGTGCATTAAAGGATGGGAGGAGGAGAAAACTTTCTTTCCTTAGCTTTGTTGCCTTTGTGCCTTTTCCAAATGTAGCTTCCTTTAATGAACTACTTAGTTTATTAAACTAAGTACTTCACTTAATGAACTAGTTTAGTTCATTAATGGTGGCACCTGAAAATAGTATAAACACAACAAATGTTTGCCATATGATGTAAGCTTTAATGCTTCATGGCTCGTTAGTACGGCAACATAATATATAAGCTAAATAAGGCAAGTAATGGCAAGATATCATGCATACATGTACACGTTTATGCTTGTATACGTTTATATATATATATATATATATATATATATATATGTATATATATATATATGCATTCAAGTTATTTATTTTGAAATCACTCAAACCCCCTTATCTCTACAACTATCACATTAGTTAAAGCAATCAAACAGAACTTTATCACATTAGTTAAAGCAATCAAACAGAACTTTGAGATATGATCAGGGGATGAAGTCTTAGGTATCAGCGTAATAAGTGACTTATTAAGATCAGCAAGGAATGATCTATTACGAAAAGCTTCTACCACAAATTCCACCACTGAGGGGCAGACAATATCCCAATTTTTCTGGAAGAAACATGGCGGTAATCCATCTGGACCGGGTGCCTTATAAGCACCCATTTGGAAAATAGCAGTTTCAATCTCTTCAGCAGTAACATCGCGGTTCAGCCACCTTCTGTCTGAAGCATTCAATGATGGTATGAAAATGTCCTCCTCCATTATAGCATTTTCGGAAGGTGCAGCAAATAGAGTCTGATAATGGGTTTGTACTAAATCTTGTAATCGGCCAGCATCCTCCACCCATTCCCCATTATTATCTTGAAGTCTCAATATAGCATTTGAATGACGTCGCATCTTAAGAGATTGATGAAAATATCGGCTGTTCCGCTCCCCGTCCGACATCCATTGCAGATTATATTTTTGGCGCCAATATGTTTCTTCTTGTTGCAATATGTCATGATACTCCAGTCGTAGTTCTTTGTCTAACTTTGTAAGAAAAGTAGATGGTTTACTGGATAAGGCTCGTTGAATGCCCTCGAGTCTTGCTATACACCGTCTCCTGCGATGCATAAGGCTTCCAAAAACATTTTTCTTCCATGCTACAGCTTTCTCGGTGAAATCCAAAATTGTACGACTAATGTTACCTTGATGTGGCCTCCAGCGGTTTGAATGAAAGATTGAAAATCCTTGTGGTCCATCCAACACGCCTGAAACTTGAAATGTATACTACGAGGACGATGATGTGTGTTGTCACCAAGTGTAAGTAATAATGGATGAGGATCAAACGATGTCTTCGGTAAATGTTTAAGGTCATAGGTGTCGAAACGCGAGTGCCAAATTGTAATTGCCCAAGCTTGGTCAAGACGTTGCTCAATAAGGAAACAACCATTTTGCCCATTAGACCAAGTAAAGCGTGGACCTGTAAAGCCAAGTTGTACCAACGCACATTGATCAATCATTCTGTTCATTCGGTCAACATCATACCCCATCACTGGACGACCACCTCGTTTGTCTGCATGTTGAGTTACTTGATTAAAATCACCAATCAATAGTCAAGGGACATGTATGTGAACTGACATGGCTTCCACGTATTCGTGGAATGTGTCGCGGACTGACTGATTCGGAGAAGCGTATACCAGCGAAAGCATCCAAGACACAAACCCGTCAATAACAATTCCTAGATTGAGTACCTGTGCCGTATATGATATGACGCGAATAGATAATTGGCTAGCATTCCATAGACACCATAATCCACCAAAAAAAACCTTGCGCTTCAATCATGGCTATGTTCGTGAAGTGAGTATGCTGCATAATTTGACAAGCACGTGAACTAGGAACCCGTGTTTCTATAAGAAAAGGCAATGAAGGAATATGATCTTTACCAAGCGAATAATATTCCTAATTGTATCTGGGGAGCCGGCACCGCGCAATTCCACGCTAGAATTCTCATAGCAAAACTCAATTAAGTGTTGCAGATAACTTTGTAAAGGATGGAAGAAATCCCAGCTTAAATTTCGACACTGTGAGATAATGACCTTGAATTGTCCAAGGACCATTCTCAAGAGCGGATAGATAATCTTCTTTTGATTCAAAACGTACCACAAAGAAACCATCGTCAAGATCCACAATGTCTAACCTGCAACTGGGAGCCCACATATCCTTAAGACGTTGTGCTAACACTCTGTAGGAGATAGTCATTCCGAGGGGCTTTACGACCAAAGCTCGTCTCCATGGTTTCCAAAGATGCTTACACTAATCTGGTGATATATGCATAACCACTTTTCCTGCTGCAGGTTCCTCTGTCCCGTCAATCCTAGCGGCAACCGGCCATTCAGATATGTCCTCATCAGTTGGGTCGTCGTCTTCACCTTCTCCATCATACAGCATACCTTCCAACAGCACATTTGGATAGGCTGAATAGCGAAGTAAATCAGCCCAGACTCTGGTGGTATGCGAATCAGTAGGCTCAGCCAAAGGGGGTTCTTCAGTTGCAGGACGTTTATACTTCTTAACACTCCGATGATACTGATCTGCTTCCTCAGTACTCATCTCCATTTGTTAGTCTTCTGAAGTAGGCAGAGACTCACCGCCGGGAGGCTACACCGGCCGAAAAACAGACAGTTACGAGCAAATCCTTGATGTACGCAGCGGTTACATAATTAATTTAAAATTTGACATTAATGTGATACTGATTGATATGAAGCAACTTTATGATTCTTTTTCCGTGATACTGAACAGAATTCCCGCTGAAGGTACGCAAACCTGGCCTATAAAAAGACATCTCGAGTAGGAACGGTAATCTTTCACACAACATGAAAACACGGCATGAATCTGACACGTTCTTCGCGAGTTTGGGTATAGTCTGGTGGGCTTCGTGTGCAAATCAGGTAAGACCTGAAACGTACCTGCTAAGAACAGGTTGTATCCAGATACACCCGCAAGTTACCCAGTTAAACCCGTCATACATAGATTTTTTTTTAAATATATTCCAAATATTAAAGTTAAAATTATAAAATAAAATACTTTGAAAATCCTAAAACATAAATCACCTATCTGGTCGCCCCTACCCAACGCTCTGAACCCTACTCATTTAATCATTCTCTTCTCTAAACTCTCTAGAAGATTGGAATTGAAAAATGAAAACAGGCGACCACCCTTTTTCCTTTTCCCACCTTTCATGGACGTTGTCCTCC